>JAOWCC010001501.1:5521391-6121391 GCA_030867875.1 Actinernus sp. WN-2022
ACCCGTCTAAGGGCCTGTTTAAATTGAGTTAAGTTGACCCTAAGTGTTACCCGTCTAAGGGCCTGTTATTCCAAACCCTAGACATAATAACTTGTACTGTTGTCAGCTACAGTTCAATGTTCTTGCTTTAGTTATTCATTCTACGTATGTACAATTCGCGTATGGAACAAGTTAGGAGTGCCGTACTCAGGTTAGGAGTGCCGTACACAAGTTAGGAGTGCCGTGCCTAAGTTAGGAGTGCCGTGTACAAAACGCGTTTCGTGTACACCGGGCTTCAAGAGAATGTTTCTATAATGTTAATCTTACATGTAGACTTAATAGGAAGCACGTGGGGGGAGGAGGGGGGCAAAGGAATGTCACGAGAAGCTCGTGTTGTTATTAGGACATTTGATAAAATCACCAAGGAGAAAATAGGTAATGACGTAATCAAACGCTGGTGTGTTCTGTGAAACTCTAAATTCCTAATTATGTTGCGCAATTCGAATTTCGAAAAGTTGTCGCGCTTCAACCAGGCACATCAACTCTTTCGAAACATTGAAAAAGGAGCTCAGGTCAAAGTGAAGACATTAAAATCATTTGAAATATCAAATCAATGCATGCTACCGAAGCTATTCAAAGACGCCCTGCAATAATTTGTGAAAGGCGACTCTGATATATTCTAGTGTAGGAATACCACGAGGCTCGTGTCTGCTGGAGTCAGTTTAGAGTTAATCAACCTCGAAAAGAGGTTTTCCCACCGTCTGAACATTTCTTATTCTGCATTTAATCAGTTGATAGGCCTTTTACAGTCACCTACTGATATATCACGCAATCTTCAAAGATACAGTTTTCAAAAGATCTAGAATCGATTGGAAGTAGAAAATAGAATTTACAAACAGGTTTTGCTAATAATTTACAGATTTACCACTTCTCATGTGGAATGAGCCTGGACTCGGTTATCGCAATATATCGTGATTTGTTAGCGTCTCGCAATCAATTATTTGCCTCTGCCTTCGGCATCGGCAAATAATTGATTTCCAGGAGCCTGTGATTGCTCATCACTAACAAATCACGATATTTTGCTCAACCTCGTCCAATAATTGCTTATTGTTTGTAGATGACATAAATACAGAACGAATATCTTGTAACATTGCCGGCAGCCTTTGAGACAACGATTAAAGTACTATAACTCAAGTTCAAGAAACCCCCTCTGGACAATAACACCACCAGTGTTTAAATTAATCACGTGATTATATCCTGCAACAGGCGTTATTTTTCACATGCATCCGGTGTAACGATAAATCCTGGTTATGATAATATATCCATGAAAGTTATTAGTCTCACCTTTGATCATGTTATTGAACCTCTTACAGGATTAATACATTGGTATTTAAATACCGGAATGTTCCCTGATGCGCTTAAAGTAGCCAAGGTTATTCCACTTTTTAAAGCCGACGATCCTGAGCAATTTAACAATTATAGACCAATCTCTATCCTTCCAGCTTTCTCTAAACTCTATGAGAAAATCGTCTATAATCGCATTTATGAATTTTTGAATAAACATGATATACTGTATAAAAAACAATTTGGCTTTCGTAGAAATCATTCTACCTCGCTAGCTTTGATTCAGTTATTAAACAATATTGCATCATCTAGACAACAACGAAATCTCTGCAGCCATTTTCCTTGACTTCGACACCCTTAATCACCAAATACTGATTGAGAAACTTGAATTCTATGGTATTCGTGGCACCGCCCTCTAATAGATTGTAAGTTACTTGACCGACAGGAAAGAGTTTGTATATACAGTTTGGCTCAAATAGCTCTTCCTATAAAACAATTAGTTGTGGTGTACCTCAGCATCAATCCTCGGGCCCTTACTCTTTATCATATACGTAAATGATCTACCTAATGCATCTAAAATGACCCAATCCCTTCTCTTTGCTGACGATACAAGTATATTTTACTCGCATAAAATCTAATATCTGTACTAAATCATGAACTAACGCATATTGCGAACTGGCTTAGAGCCAATAAATTATCGCTAAACATTGAGAAAGCTAATTATATGATATTTTGCCCCAAGCAGAAGATTTTGTGCTCACACAACCCCATAGTTATGGAAAATAAAAATATAAAACAAGTGGAGGTCTTTATTGATCAACGTTTCACATGGAAATCCCACACTAGCTTTGTCAGTAAAAAAATTTCAAAATCAATCGGCATTATAACAAAATCTCGTTTTTTCCTGTCTTCGAAAACTATGATGTCCTTATATTATACCCTAGTGTACCCATACCTTAATTATTGTAATATTGTATGGTCGTCAACGTATCCCTCTAATTTAAACAGACTTCATCTTTTACAGAAACGCCGCATCGTCCGAATAATATCAAATGCCGATTATCGCGCGCATACAGCACTCTTATTTAAGGTGCTAAAGATTCTTGATGTATTTAGTGTGAATTTGTTTTTAATATCAAGCTTTATGTACTCTTACCATAATCAACTCCTACCTGTCAGTTTTCTCAACCTCTTTTTAACTAATCGAGAAATTCATAATTATAATACAAGACATGCCACTGACTATAGACCACATCACTGCAGAACTAACATCAAGCAGTTCACTATCCTTCATCAAGGTCCCAAAATATGGAATTCCCTACCCTGTGAATTAACAACTTTGTCCAGTATTTCAATTTTCAAGAAATCTGTGCGAAAATACTTTATTGAAAACTGAAAAATTAATTAGCCCACTATAGTCGCTTCGTCTTTTCCAATCAAATCCGTTCAGTTATCGTTTAGGAGGAAGCCTAATTACCATAAGCGTTTCTAGTTTCTATTAGGCTTCCTCGCCACTACTGTATTTGAATAAAAAAAATAGATTTACCTGTTCTTTTTTCGATTATCTATATTGTAATCGAACACTTCTAATGTAAGAATGTACTCTTATTTGATTTTGATTTTATCAAAGATGTAAACTTTTAGCAAATTATATATGGTGGCAATAAAACATAAAACATCACTATCACAGTTAAAACACCCGATTACTGCCTTGACAACATTGTTTCCAAGGACAGCAATAGACTGGAACGCTACCCTACTATACCTTATTATAGGAAATTAACGCTCATGTTAATTAAGGTATCTGACATTAACGCGACTTAAATTAACGCGAATAGGAGGGGGAATTCCTTCCGGTGTCCCAGGAAATTTGCACCCCCGTAATCCTAACATTTTGACTAGGAAATTTGCACCCCCTTAGGAAATTTGCACCCCCTCCCAGAGTCTATCGTTTTCTTACCTACTGATCTGAATTAAGCGCGTTAAATTTATGTAATTAAGGTTACGTAACATACTTACGGTTTTGGTTTCTTATCTCTTGAATAATTTTTATTTTGAAATTGTTTTGCTTTGTCAGTAGTTTACGCTATGTTAGCGCATGCATAGCGGGCCACTGAATAGACTACTAATTGAAAGGCCGCCGCAAAGTACGATCTTGAAATGACAAATTCTTAATATGAAAAACGCGTTAATCGAATATTGAGATTAGACACAACTCATTAGATATGTAGAAGTCTTACAGAAACTCAGGAAATTTCGGCACTCCCATGTCTTTTTGAATGAATGAATTTTATTACTTAGGGTGCGTTCGATTGACCGTATTCCGGAATAAGAATACACAGAATGACAAGAATACAAGATGTATCCTGAATATCATATTTCAGCAAACTTTAGTAGCTTACAGTGCAAAATGTGCCTGAACCAGTGATTTCCAGAGATTATTCCATCTATTCTTATTCCGGAATACGGTCAATCGAACGCGCCCTAATTAATAATAATACGTGATTTGAATTGAGCGCCGATAGTTTATGTACAGTTTTACTGAAGCCTTATAAATCTGCACTCCCTGTGTCTTGCATTGTATTTCTCTAAGGTGATTTGAATCGAGCGCGCGGCCGATAGTTTACGTATAAACGTAGTCACAGTTGCTTAGCTCTTGAATGATTTTATTTTGAAATTATTTGGCTTTGCTTTGCAATGTTAGCTCGTAAATAGCGGGCCACTGAATAGACCACTAATTGAATACCGACCCGATAATTGAATTTGGCGGGAATCTCAAAATAATCCAGTTACAATGTGCAACCGGTGCCGTCCACCCAGCAAACGAGTTCGATTTTTATAGCAGAAACAGAACATGAACGCTACGAAAACCTCGGAACTCAATACTCCTTTGAATGTACATATTATCTTGAATAAATACAGTGTAAGTTATTAAGAAGTTTTAAAATGTGTATCGTTATTAAACTCCGATGCATAGCCGGGCACAAACTTGCGTTCAAAATGCAATGCTGAGTTTTCGCCGTAAACCTAAATCAGATGACATTCCTAGGTCACTTCTGTTATGTCTGCCTCGGTATAAAGATAAGAAACGTCTAAAGAAACACTTAAAACAGTTTTGGTAAGGGGGTGCAAATTTCCTAAGGGGGTGCAAATTTCCTGGGGGTGCAAATTTCCTGTGACACCGGATAAAGGAAATTAACGCGAAAGAGGAGGTAAAATTTCAAAATGAAGGAAATTAACGCAATTGACACAGTTTTTGGCCGAAATATAAGAAGAACGCAGATGTCGAGAACTGCTCTTCTGGAAGCGAGAATTAGAATGAACTAGAAATATTGTAACCGATATACTTTTAGGCTTTTACATTGTAAAAGATTGCAATACAGTGTGCAGAAAACAGAAAGACATTGTTTCATAGGTACGTGTCAAATGTGTCTGGACAGGATCCAGAATTTGGGGTTATAATAATGGCAATTAAGGTCGAGGAAATTAACGCTCACAAAAATTAACGCGACTTAAATTAACGCGAATTTTAAAGATTCGCGTTACTTTCATGGAGCGTTAATTTCCTATAATAAGGTAGTATACGATCTTTGTCAAACTCATTAATAATTCATGAAGCAAAAACAAAGGAAATCACTGAGCGATAGGTGATCTGTAAATCTGATGCAGATTTCGTCCTGATTTACATAAACTTTTGCTTCGATTTTCTCGGCCAAAATAAGTCATATCGCTAAAATAACTGAAAACATGACTCAGATACAGAATTCGTGTCCGTGTTTTATGGCATTTAATACAAACTCTCGCTGTCAGCAGTTTGTAAATCCCATAAAGCACGGCCTCTCATTCTGTATTAAATTTCTATTTATTTATTGTTAATTATAATTTTTGACTATACAAATTTTAATCAGTATATTTCTCGTCGTTGGAAGTTTATCACTTTACGATTAATTCACATAGTTAATTTATTTACACATTCCAATGTACACATTAATTGAGATTTACATATTTCAATTGTTACGCATTTTGTAATTATATTTTAGACCCTGGACTTGATACGAAAGCGTTGTTCAGTAATAAATAAAGTAGACGTAGAAATAGAAGACTGAATGGGTGAGAGCGGTTGTTGGTTGCGTGTCGAAAAGTAATCACGTGATTGCTTTCGAGTTTGACTAAAGTGCGAGCCTCTTTTGCGAGCCACTTTTTTTGCAAAAACCTGTTTTTGAATTGGGAAATATGGGTAAAAATATCATTTTGGCAGCTTAAACATTCATGTTTAGGTACAGTGGATGAAAAATATTTTAACAACACTGCACAAACCTTGCCTGCTGCGCTCGAAGAGGACTGACAGGGAGCGCGATGCGGTGAAGACCATAAAAGAACAATATATATATATAGGCAAGTCTATGAGCGCAGCTCCCAATAATCAAATACGAAGAGATGCACGCGCATATAATAATGTAAAAAGAGGTTATTACACGGAAAGTTGTGTAATATGGTTGGGTATTTTCACGAGGCAGTTTTATTTTTTCGAGCCTGAAAAAATTGACGAGTAAAATTCCCAGCCGTATTACACAACTTTTCGTGCAATAAATTGTTTGAAGAAAATCTTGAAAGAAGAAATCTCGAGAGAAGAAACCTCTCAGCCTCAGTTGAAGTCCAATGTCGGGGCCGGGTTGGGCGCGCACTGGAAAACGTTTTTTCGCTCGCTAAAAGCTGATTGGTTGTTACTCAAACAGCCCCATTTCAATTGGCTCGCGCGCTTACAAAACCTTTTAAGTGTTGAATAAACCTGTGCAAACCTGTTCGCGACCCGTGTAATACGCTCTCATATTTGCACTCGTTTAATCCCGTATTTGCACTCGAAAACGCCAAGTCGTATAGACCCATTCGAAAAATGGCGTCCAATTTAAAAAGCTATTGTTCTGGTAACGTGAACACGAGGCTAGTCAGTCCACACAAAAGCTTTCGAACGTGTAAGTGAGGCTAGTCAGTCCTAAACAATAGTTAATTAAATTGGACGCCATTTTTCGAATGGGTTTATAATAATGGGAATTAATTTACGAAAATAAATAGTGCACGTGCAGTTTAGTTGCACGCGCATGTGTAACGGGAAGTGTAGTGCGTGCGTGCAGACGTAATTACGAAACGTGCGGATGAGTTGCGCGCGCATATGTATAAACACAAAGAACATGACACGTATGAGTGCACCCGGAGATGTAACGGAAATTAAAGTTGGAAATTGAATATTTTACGCATTACTATGGCAAAAAAATGACACTGATCATTGAGATAATTTAGAAAATTACAAATTCCCATAAACAGAGGATTGCATGTGAAGGACGGGACGGCGTTAAATAGCCAAACACGGGCGGTCGCGCCAGCGGTCGGTGTCGTGGCTAAAATTTGGTAGGTACTTCGTGTAACGTACACATATAGTATTGGGGGGAGGTTACTAAACAACAGGCTCCGGTTGTTCAAAGGGTGGATAACTCCCTATCCATGCAGCGGATAAAATTTATCTACTGGATAAGTTTGGTTGCACAAAGCACGGATAGCGCTATCCAGCGGATAAAGTTATCCATGGTTATTAGGTAGGTTGTATAACTTTTTATCCACCGAATAATGTATAAAACAAATATGTATAAAACAAACATGGCTGCACGTAGACTTCTCCTTTTAAATAACAACTTAGAGGATTTCAATCCACCTAGGAGTAGAAGAGCAAGAGTTTGACGTCTGACACCGAGTGCATCACTTTCCCCGCGATTTACTCCCAAACCTGTTTTTGTTAGATAAGGTTGTCGAGAACTTACATGTACTTTTAATCACTCCAAGATTTCTCTCTGCTGCCTCGAGGATAACCGTGCACTCAGCAGCGGTAAAATTACGTTTTCTGTTCCTCTTAATCGGTTCTGGCTCAATGTTTTCCGCCATTGTTGTTGTGCGCGCGAGCGAGAACTGAACAAGGTCAGATACATTTTACCATGGCAACTGGAAACCATTTAGAAGTTTCACACTGGATAGCAATTTATCCATGGGATAGTTATCCGCGACGCTATCCAGGATTTGTGCAACCACATTTTATACGGTGGATAACTATCCAGTGGATAGCGGTGTTATCCGCTGGATAGTACTTATCCACCCTTTGAACAACCGGGGCCAGATAAATATAATGCTTCTTTAATGGTCCTGTGGACTAATACAAACCCTACCCCTACATTTAAAAAAACCCTAACCGTCAACAAAGGGTTCAATAGTATATGTGTACGTTTCACTCATGCTATATGTATGGCACTCCGCTCACTCTCATGCTATATGTATGGCACTCCGCTCGCGCGGGAGCTCCGCTATAAATGGTATTTTTGGCGGGAAATTGGAGGCTCGCAGACTCTCAAAAAGAGGCTCGCAGGCTCGCAATTTAGTCGCCAACATTGCTTTCGAGTATGATTGGTTAGTTATCCATGATTACTTCGTGATTGGTTCAAGCAAAACCAATCATGAATTACTTCAGTTCATGATTGGCTCATTGCGTTTGTTTAAGTAAGAATAGAACAATTCATTTGCTACGCCACGGATACCATGCTGCTCAAGTTTTCTTTTCAAAATTACATGGTTAACAGTATCAAATGTTTTACTAATGTCAAGAAATATCCCACAGGAGTATTATTTTCCCTTTTCTATTTCCATTTGAATTTGATCAAAAATTATAGAAAGTAGACTGCAATGATCAGAACGAAAACCAAATTGTTTATCATGACAAGTTAATTAAGTTCTTGTACATAGCGTTTTCTAAGTCTATTGAAAACTGAGAGAAAGTGAACAGGACGATAATTATTCAGTACAAACTGTTGAAAAAGACAAATTAATAAGTAATTCTAAGGGATTAGATAAACATACTTCCAACGTTTTTAGATTTGTTGGTATGCTGAATGGTGCTGTGGCTATCTTGGGATTCAGATTTCTGGAGAACTAACAGGGAGTAGGATAAATGCTATTAACAGGTGGCACAGAAGGATAATCAGAAGGAATAGACTTGGCAAGTTGATTGCCAATATTGGAAAAGTATTGAATTATATTGCAATACCTTTGGTATCTTTCATCTGGGAAGTGTTTTTGCAGTTGTGTCTCACGCGAGACCAGTAATACAGACGATTACAACGGACTTTTCAAAGCCTTTACATGGATTTCGAGAATTTGAAATCTACAATGTATCGGGAAAGTACGAATGTAACTATTTGCATCAAAATAAACTCCAACAGCATATCCAATCTTACAGATCGAATAAAATAAATGACATACTGATTGCGACGTTCCTTTTTTCTCTCAATTTGCTAATTTAGTGCTGAAAATGGCTTTCGAGTCTGCTGTGGGTCAACATTCGAAATCTGCCGTCTAGGTTTCGAGTCTACACTCAATTATTTATAATTACTGGTCTCGCGTGAGATCACCGATAACAATATTTGTAGGTACCATTAATGTCTTGTGGTTTTAAGGTTACTAATTGTTATTCCTTTCCAGATATTCTTGATGTTATTACTATTTTCATTGAAATGGTTAGAGCAGGTTTCAATTGACTGTAGCAAAACCAAAACCATCACAACGAACCAGTTACGAACTAAAGTGAATACCGATTGGTTCACTGGCACGAGAAAGCAACCAATCAGTAAACGCAATCGTGGATTGATTGCGTGACGGACCAAAACCAAAACGAAACTCAAAACCAACGATTAGTTTTACTCTGGAATTTGATTCGCTGACTGATTACAAAGCATTCAGTTCACAGCCAATAGAAAAGCTAAGTAAACGCAAAACCAAAGCAATCACAGAAAACATTCGACTTGCACTCAATTGAAACCTGCTCTATCGTAATACGTTTTCACGTGTACCTTTATTGCGGTATAACTTAAGCCCGATGTACACGACAAGCATTTTCGGCACGGCACCCCTTATTTTTGTCGTGTTAATGGAAATATTCCGGATACGCATGCCCGACAATCTATGGGTGCTCGCCTGTTAGCAGTGCCGTGCCTATGTTAGCAGTGCCGTGCCTATGTTGGCAGTGCCGTGCCTATGTTGGCAGTGCCGTGCCTATGTTAGCAGTGCCGTGGCCTAAACGCTTGTCGTGTTAACGGGACTTTTAAAACCCGTTTTATGGTAACGTAAAGGTAAAACTGCGTTAGTCATGTAAACCAGGCTACAACTTCACGACGCGCTTTCCTATAGTGTAAGAGTAATAAGGTGACCGCTAATCAAACGAACTCGATGAAACTTCAGATCTTGGCCACGCGAGGATTTTACAACAAAAAGTCAACCGCCGAATTTCCATCCATGGCGTCGATACCACCCACATCCTAAAGAACGAACCTCCAGGCAAAGGTTTGTCTAAACTTAAACAACCCCTAGATGATTGGCACGAGAGTGATCATAACATCAAACAACCGAGTATCATGGACGACACCAACACCTTCGATCCAGAAAGATACGTTGATGATTCAAATGGCAACTCCGACCCACCTGATAAGGACAACCATAATGGTATTAATTCAATTGACAGCCTTGCCAGCATCAGTGGAACGTCGATCAAATATCCAAAAGATCCTGATGACATTCCTGATGCTGAGCTACCTGACAACGAAAATGAACATGATGGGACAGAAGATACGGATTTCCAAGAAGATTTTACCGGCACTCCTGATGAGTCCGACCGTGATTCGTCTTCTGACCCAACAGAAATGGCAAACAACAATAAAAATGATCAAGACGATTCTTATGTCGATGTCCATTCCGGTGACCAGAATGAGAGTGAGGATAATGTTGACGACTCCTCTGACACTGTGTTACCTGACAACGGAGATGACCATGATGGAACAGAAGATACAGACGTCCACGAAGATTTTACCGGCACTCCTGATGATTCCAACCGTGATTCATCTTCTGACCCAACAGAAATGGTTAACGACAATGAAAATGATCAAGACAATTCTGATGTCGATATCCGTTCCGGTGACAAGGACGAGAGTGAGGATAATGTTGACGACTCCTCTGACACTGTGTTACCTGACAACGGAGATGACCATGATGGGACAGAAGATACAGACTTCCAGGAAGATTTGACCGGCACTCCTGATGATTCCAACCGTGATTCATCTTCTGACCCAACAGAAATGGATAACAACAATAAAAATGATCAAGACGATTCTTATGTCGATGTCCATTCCGGTGACCACAATGAGAGTGAGGATAATGCTGACGACTCCTCTGACACTGTGTTACCTGACAACGGAGATGACCATGATGAAACAGAAGATACAGACTTCCAGGAAGATTTCACCGGCACTCCTGATGATTCCAACCGTGATTCCTCTTCTGACCCAACAGAAATGGATAACGACAATGAAACTGATCAAGACGATTCTGATGTTGATGTCCGTTCCGGTGACAAGGACGAGAGTGAGGATAATGTTGACGACTCCTCTGACACTGTGTTACCTGACAACGGAGATGACCATGATGAAACAGAAGATACAGACTTCCAGGAAGATTTCACCGGCACTCCTGATGATTCCAACCGTGATTCCTCTTCTGACCCAACAGAAATGGATAACGACAATGAAACTGATCAAGACGATTCTGATGTTGATGTCCGTTCCGGTGACAAGGACGAGAGTGAGGACAATGTCGACGACTCCTCTGACACTGTGTTACCTGACAACGGAGATGACCATGATGGGACAGAAGATACGGATTTCCAGGAAGATCTTACCGGCACTCCTGATGATTCCGAACGTGATTCGTCTTCTGACCGAACAGAAATGGATAACGACAATGAAAATGATCAAGACGATTCTTATGTCGATGTCCATTCCGGTGACCAGAATGAGAGTGAGGATAATGTTGACGACTCCTCTGATACTGTGTTACCTGACAACGGAGATGACCATGATGGGACAGAAGATACGGACGTCCACGAAGATTTTACCGGCACTCCTGATGATTCCGACCGTGATTCCTCTTCTGACTCGAAAGAAATGGATAACGACAATGAAAATGATCAAGACGATTCTGATGTTGATGTCCGTTCCGGTGACAAGGACGAGAGTGAGGACAATGTCGACGACTCCTCTGACACTGTGTTACCTGACAACGGAGATGACCATGATGGGACAGAAGATACGGATTTCCAGGAAGATTTTACCGGCACTCCTGATGATTCCGAACGTGATTCGTCTTCTGACCCAACAGAAATGGTTAACGACAATGAAAATGATCAAGACAATTCTGATGTCGATGTCCGTTCCAGTGACCAGGACGAGAGTGAGGACAATGTCGATGACTCCTCTGACACTGTGTTACCTGACAATGGAGATGGCCATGATGGGACAGAAGATACGGACTTCCAGGAAGATTTTACCGGCACTCCTGATGATTCCGACCGTGATTCCTCTTCTGACTCGAAAGAAATGGATAACGACAATGAAAATGATCAAGACGATTCTGATGTTGATGTCCGTTCCGGTGACAAGGACGAGAGTGAGGACAATGTCGACGACTCCTCTGACACTGTGTTACCTGACAACGGAGATGACCATGATGGGACAGAAGATACGGACGTCCACGAAGATTTGACCGGCACTCCTGATGATTCCGACCGTGATTCGTCTTCTGACCCAACAGAAATGGTTAACGACAATGAAAATGATCAAGACAATTCTGATGTCGATGTCCGTTCCAGTGACCAGGACGAGAGTGAGGACAATGTCGATGACTCCTCTGACACTGTGTTACCTGACAATGGAGATGACCATGATGGGACAGAAGATACGGACTTCCAGGAAGATTTTACCGGCACTCCTGATGATTCCGACCGTGATTCCTCTTCTGACTCGAAAGAAATGGATAACGACAATGAAAATGATCAAGACGATTCTGATGTTGACGTCCGTTCCGGTGACAAGGACGAGAGTGAGGACAATGTCGACGACTCCTCTGACACTGTGTTACCTGACAACGGAGATGACCATGATGGGACAGAAGATACTGACTTCCAGGAAGATTTGACCGGCACTCCTGATGATTCCGACCGTGATTCGTCTTCTGACTCGACAGAAATTGATAACGACAATGAAAATGAACAAGACAATTCTGATGTTGATGTCCGTTCCGGTGACAAGGACGAGAGTGAGGATAATGTTGACGACTCCTCTGACACTGTGTTACCTGACAACGGAGATGACCATGATGGGACAGAAGATACAGACTTCCAGGAAGATTTCACCGGCACTCCTGATGATTCCAACCGTGATTCCTCTTCTGACCCAACAGAAATGGATAACGACAATGAAACTGATCAAGACGATTCTGATGTTGATGTCCGTTCCGGTGACAAGGACGAGAGTGAGGACAATGTCGACGACTCCTCTGACACTGTGTTACCTGACAACGGAGATGACCATGATGGGACAGAAGATACGGATTTCCAGGAAGATTTTACCGGCACTCCTGATGATTCCGAACGTGATTCGTCTTCTGACCCAACAGAAATGGTTAACGACAATGAAAATGATCAAGACAATTCTGATGTCGATGTCCGTTCCGGTGACCAGGACGAGAGTGAGGACAATGTCGATGCCTCCTCTGACACTGTGTTACCTGACAATGGAGATGGCCATGATGGGACAGAAGATACGGACTTCCAGGAAGATTTTACCGGCACTCCTGATGATTCCGACCCTGATTCCTCTTCTGACTCGAAAGAAATGGATAACGACAATGAAAATGATCAAGACGATTCTGATGTTGATGTCCGTTCCGGTGACAAGGACGAGAGTGAGGACAATGTCGACGACTCCTCTGACACTGTGTTACCTGACAACGGAGATGACCATGATGGGACAGGAGATACAGACTTCCAGGAAGATTTGACCGGCACTCCTGATGACTCCGACCGTGATTCGTCTTCTGACCCAACAGAAATGGTTAACGACAATGAAAATGATCAAGACAATTCTGATGTCGATGTCCGTTCCGGTGACAAGGACGAGAGTGAGGACAATGTCGATGACTCCTCTGACACTGTGTTACCTGACAACGGAGATGACCATGATGGGACAGAAGATACGGATTTCCAGGAAGATTTTACCGGCACTCCTGATGATTCCGAACGTGATTCGTCTTCTGACCCAACAGAAATGGATAACGACAATGAAAATGACCAAGACGATTCTTATGTCGATGTCCATTCCGGTGACCAGAATGAGAGTGAGGATAATGTTGACGACTCCTCTGACACTGTGTTACCTGACAACGGAGATGACCATGATGGGACAGAAGATACCGACGTCCACGAAGATTTTACCGGCACTCCTGATGATTCCGACCTTGATTCGTCTTCTGACCCAACAGAAATGGTTAACGACAATGAAAATGATCAAGACAATTCTGATGTCGATGTCCGTTCCGGTGAGCAGGACGAGAGTGAGGACAATGTCGATAACTCCTCTGACACTGTGATACCTGACAACGGAGATGACCATGATGGGACAGAAGATACGGACTTCCAGGAAGATTTTACCGGCACTCCTGATGATTCCGACCGTGATTCGTCTTCTGACCCAACAGAAATGGATAACGACAATGAAAATGATCAAGACAATTCTGATGTCGATGTCCGTTCCGGTGACCAGGACGAGAGTGAGGACAATGTCGATGACTCCTCTGACACTGTGTTACCTGACAACGGAGATGACCATGATGGGACAGAAGATACGGATTTGCAGGACGATTTTACCGGCAATCCTGATGTCGATGTTCGTTCCGGTGACGAGGACGAGAGTGAGGATAAAGTTGTTGACTCTACTGACCTAAGCGAAGGTGTTGAGGATGACACTTTTCCATCTCCTGATGTTGACGAAAATTCTACTGATCAGGACAGAGATAATGTTGATTACTCTTCTGATTATAAGGAAAAGGAGAAGTCTGCTAAGGTGAAGGATTATCCCACTGATGACAAAGATGATTCCCCTGACTCTTCAAATGTGAGCAAAGGTGTTGAAGATAACAATGACCAATCTGCTGATTTCAACGTCCATTCCACTGTTGTCCACAATAATAATTATGAGGATGATTCGAACAATTCTAATGATTTTAAGGACAGTGTTGAGCTTAATGATGAACAGTCTTCTGAAATTGAAGACAGCTCTACTGACCAATCGGACAACGAAGAAAAGGATATCCCCAACAATTCTTACAATTTAAACGACAGTGTCGGCGTTGAAGACGATCAGTATCCAGAAGTCAATGATGAAAACACTGAAGAACAAGTTGATCAGGGTGAGGAGAATTCGCCAGACTCTTCTGATGTCTATCCAGAAGTCAACGACGAAACCACCGAAGAGCAAGTTGATCAGGGTGAGGAGAATTCGCCAGACTCTTCCGATGTCTATCCAGAAGTCAACGACGAAACCACCGAAGAGCAAGTTGATCTTGGTGAGGAGAATTCGCCAGACTCTTCCGATGTCTATCCAGAAGTCAACGACGAAACCACCGAAGAGCAAGTTGATCAGGGTGAGGAGAATTCGCCAGACTCTTCCGATGTCTATCCAGAAGTCAACGACGAAACCACCGAAGAGCAAGTTGATCTTGGTGAGGAGAATTCGCCAGACTCTTCCGATGTCTATCCAGAAGTCAACGACGAAACCACCGAAGAGCAAGTTGATCAGGGTGAGGAGAATTCGCCAGACTCTTCCGATGTCTATCCAGAAGTCAACGACGAAACCACCGAAGAGCAAGTTGATCAGGATGAGGAGAATGCGCCAGACTCTTCCGATGTCTATCCAGAAGTCAACGACGAAACCACCGAAGAGCAAGTTGATCAGGGTGAGGAGAATTCGCCAGACTCTTCCGATGTCTATCCAGAAGTCAACGACGAAACCACCAAAGAGCAAGTTGATCAGGGTGAGGAGAATTCGCCAGACTCTTCCGATGTCTATCCAGAAGTCAACGACGAAACCACCAAAGAGCAAGTTGATCAGGGTGAGGAGAATTCGCCAGACTCTTCCGATGTCTATCCAGAAGTCAACGACGAAACCACCGAAGAGCAAGTTGATCTTGGTGAGGAGAATTCGCCAGACTCTTCCGATGTCTATCCAGAAGTCAACGACGAAACCACCGAAGAGCAAGTTGATCAGGGTGAGGAGAATTCGCCAGACTCTTCCGATGTCTATCCAGAAGTCAACGACGAAACCACCGAAGAGCAAGTTGATCTTGGTGAGGAGAATTCGTCAGACTCTTCCGATGTCTATCCAGAAGTCAACGACGAAACCACCGAAGAGCAAGTTGATCTTGGTGAGGAGAATTCGCCAGACTCTTCCGATGTCTATCCAGAAGTCAACGACGAAACCACCGAAGAGCAAGTTGATCAGGGTGAGGAGAATTCGCCAGACTCTTCCGATGTCTATCCAGAAGTGAACGACGAAACCACCGAAGAGCAAGTTGATCAGGGTGAGGAGAATTCGCCAGACTCTTCCGATGTCTATCCAGAAGTCAACGACGAAACCACCGAAGAGCAAGTTGATCAGGGTGAGGAGAATTCGCCAGACTCTTCCGATGTCTATCCAGAAGTCAACGACGAAACCACCGAAGAGCAAGTTGATCAGGGTGAGGAGAATTCGCCAGACTCTTCCGATGTCTATCCAGAAGTCAACGACGAAACCACCGAAGAGCAAGTTGATCAGGGTGAGGAGAATTCGCCAGACTCTTCCGATGTCTCTCCAGAAGTCAACGACGAAACCACCGAAGAGCAAGTTGATCAGGGTGAGGAGAATTCGCCAGACTCTTCCGATGTCTATCCAGAAGTCAACGACGAAACCACCGAAGAGCAAGTTGATCTTGGTGAGGAGAATTCGCCAGACTCTTCCGATGTCTATCCAGAAGTCAACGACAAAACCACCGAAGAGCAAGTTGATCTGGGTGAGGAGAATTCGTCAGACTCTTCCGATGTCTATCCAGAAGTCAACGACGAAACCACCGAAGAGGAAGTTGATCAGGGTGAGGAGAATTCGCCAGACTCTTCCGATGTCTATCCAGAAGTCAACGACGAAACCACCGAAGAGCAAGTTGATCAGGGTGAGGAGAATACCTCAGACTCATCCGATGTCGATGTCAGGGACGGTTTTGGAGAAAAGAAGGTTCCTGATGTCATTCATGGTACACGTTATAACCCTGAAACTATGTCAGAAAATCCTCAGATTAGACGAAGGCTCCTTTCACTTGAAGATGTAGATGAGCAACTGCATGAGGTTGACGACATTGAAGGATCTGGTGATTCACAGGTTGGTGACACTTCAGCTCCTTCAAATCGTCCTAACGACTTCTTTTTCGAGAATCAAGTCCACCCTACTGATGTTCAGGATGTCACAGTCATCGATGATCGGGATGATTCTTTGGATAGCTACCAGCCGATAAACGATCAGATCTCCTCTGGAGATATACCTGACATTGACGAAGATAGGGAACCAAGCCTTAAGGACGAGATGATTGCTGACAGAGAGGAAGGAAGCAATTTTGATTTATTTGACAAGGAAAGAGTTGACCGTGGTAAAAGATCTGTCTCAGAGGATGGTAGCACACGAGTTAATCACAGACGACCGACCTCCATTGATTTTGTGTACCACCCTACAGTTGAGATGAATCCACTGAGAAGGAAAGCCGATTCGAAGCTAGGTCGTCTTTTAAAGAAGCGCTTCAAGAAGATAGAAGGTAACAAGAATTTACGGGAATTTCTGCAACAGCGTAAGAAAGCATTTGTAATTGGAGATGCCGACACAGGCACGAAAATTACACTTGCCCACCTTCTAAATAAACAACTCGCCGAGAAAGAGCAGGCAAAAGGTTGGAGACCTTTTGAACGAAAACCCAGCGAGATCTCTTCAACTAAAGAGAGGAATGTGGATCTCAAGACACATCACGATCTGCCAGATGGAATCCCTTTAAGAATGATGGTATTTGGGTCAGGAAAGGATATTCCAACCAGCAGCAGCCAAGCTGACATTATAAGCAGAGATTACATCACGGAAATAACTCCAGAAGGTAGGGATTGTAAAAATATGATTGCTCCTTTTCGAATTGTTTTGGATAAAACTATTTTACAACTAAAAATGTGGACAAAGATATGAACCACACACATTTAATGCTCACACCCAACATTCTCACGGACCCAGAGTCTGATTACGTTTTACTCACTTTTTGTCAGGCTTAAACAAAAGAATTACAGAGAACACTTTTGCAAAACCTCTTTGTGAGGCATTTGTCAGGAAACATGAGTTTTATACTCAGTTAACCATATCCACACTGAATAGATTAGAAATCCTGTTTAGCACTCCAACCAGTCGGTGTCTAGTCACTTTTATTATTGACCTCTTTCCCACAAAGTACAGTCATTATATCCGTGAAACATTTCTTTTAAGACAAATAGTACTAAATAGCATTAATTAAACAGAAAACGAAGGATGTGGTGCTGTTTAGTGTAAAACTTGTTTCATGGATATAACTGCGCTCTACATGCATACAACAACAACAACAATAATAATAATAATAACGGTTTAATCAGTGGCATATCCACGAGGTGGCTCTTCATCCACTGATGGGCCTACGATTTAACGTCCTTATCCGAGAAGATGTGAAGGTCTAACCATTTGCAGCTCGTGAACGAAAGTTTCACAAAGGCAGCACCTTCTACTCAGTTATTTTAAGACCCTGAGTATTGGTACGGCCGGGGTTTGAACCCGCGACCTCCCGCACAACAGACCGGCGCTTAACCACCAAGCTAACCGGGAGGCGGTTAAAAAACTGCCTTGAGACATTTTACCCCTTAGGGATCCCCCGCAGGGTTTAGGGAAAGCATGATTCTGATTGTTTCATTATCTTATTTGTTAAAAGGTGATGAGATTGACGGGGAAGACGAAGACTACTCTGTTCATACCGTCTATGGTGCTGATCAACACACAAAATCCTACCACGAGGATGGCCTCGAAGGTAGTCTTTGATCGTGAACTCTGAACAAGATTTAAGAAACCTGTACATACTTGTACTACTCTCTGTAATAATCTGGATACAAACCAACTTTACTTTGTACTTGACTGGACCCCACAATGAAAATCATATTTCAGTTTACAACATTTGCAAACGTACTGTACTTTTATCCAAGAATGAAAAGTTGTGAAATCTTGCTTTTTCCCCACCGATAACACTAGACATTATTAACAGGTTCAATCTGTAAAATCATCAAAGAAAACATTTGATGTGCTTATCGAAAATGCTTTTATCTAACCGAAAATATTTTTGATATATTTGTCGATTGCAAAGAAACAGTTACACTATGTTAATTATTTGGTCTCTTCAAATTTCTCACTTTAAAAGCTCTTATGAAACATGAATACTCAAAACTCTCTACTTAAAACTCTTAGAATTTCCAAGTGGCCATATTCATTTTTTTGAAAAATTGTAATTCTGACGTAGGATTCCGTGTGAAACCAAGAAACTCCCTTTTGGTTTTAAACTTACTTTTTTTAACCAAATACTATTTTGAGAATGAAATAAACTGGTTTTCTTATTAAACTGTTACTGGGCCAGACATAAAACGAAAATAAAACCTGGTTTATTTTGACTGTTTCCTGATCGATGATAACAGGACGTTAGTGCATGGTAGCTCCAATTTATATCCAAGCGAGTATAATGCATCAATCAGCGGCTTCCCCCTGGGTCCGACCCCCGGGGAACCCACGGGAACTCAGGGGCATTTGTCACGATTTTTAGCTCCATGTTGCCCGAGGGTGTGGGGGAAAACAACACTTTTGCTACCGGTGGTTTAACCCAGGTGACGGACCCTGGGGATTTGTAATATCAGGTCAGCGGTTTACCCAATCCGTTATTCCCGGCTGTTCTTCGAGCTTCGCGCGATTTCCGCTCACGAGGTCTTTGACTTTGGTTTGAACTGGCGCCCTTTTAATTTAATATGCCAGTTTTTAACGCGTGGAGCACCGACAGAGGGAAGAAAAAAGCCATCATTTGTGTGCTACTCCCGGGGTGCTACTACTGCAAAGATCTATAGGTGATATGTAACTGATATTTGTTAACGTATATTACAGGGACCCATTATATTTGCCCCAGAGGGAGGGGATTTGTCAAAATTCTCCTGCCCCATACCCAGGGGGATTAGGTGAGGTTTGAATGGGCGTTTGGACAAATCCCCCAGGGTCCCCGGGGGTCGGCCCCAGGGGGAAGCCGCTGATTGATGCATAACTAAGAGAGGGAATATTTATAGCGCATGGTGTGTCATGAAAATCTATTTTTAGTAAGCAGAAGCAGTTGAGCTGAAGCAAAGTGCGCGAGCGCTCGACAACAACCAATATTTTCCCGCCATAAGATCTTTCCCGCCATGAGATTGTTCTCGCACGCTCGCGCACTTGCTTCAGCTCGACTGCTTCCGCTTACTAAAAATAGATTTATTAGACGTTATCAAGTATTGGAGATTCCCTCTCTAACTGATGCTCTCTTGACACACCTATTTCAGTCATTGAGCAGGTCTCAGTTTCTTTCTGTTCCCGTACGTGCGAACTATTTTCACAAACATCTCACTACAGCGCGTACAAACATGCAGTCTCTTCGATATCATAACCAATGAAATACGAAGCCTTTCAGCTCTCAAACCGGCGCAAATCTTCAGAGTACGCCAGCAAACAAGCAGTCTGAATTTCTAACGAGACCTGAAACAATCATGGGAGCTGATCAAAGCCAGGTCCCGGCTAATCCACAGATCGAATTGGACTTTAGCGTCCGTCAGTAACTAATGAAATAATGAAGTCATACAGGCGAGCTCTCAAACGCAAATCTTCAGAGTATGCCAGCAAACATGCAGTCTCTTCAATGTCATAACCAATGAAATACGAAGCCATGCAGCTCTCAAACGCAAACTGGCTTCAGAGTATGATTTTGGCATGCTGTATTATGATGATAAGCACAGTCTATGAGAATGAAATGTTTTCCCACTTCCCAGAAAACCATTAGGTGTATATAAGGTTCCTTTATCAATATTTAGAGGTAAAAATGCTACTAGAAAGGTTCTCAAGCATGTTATGGTCTGCCCGATGTTCAGGTAAACGGTGTTTTGCCCATTTCGAGTTTGTTAAACATGCCATAGAAACCAAACTTAGCAGGTGTACCGTGGTATCACGGTCCTTAAACTGTCGGATGATTTGGTTACCGTTGAAACCGTTCTTTAAGGGTGCCCCTGAATTTTCGAAAGTTTGAGTGTTCAAGTAAAAATGGGCCAGTTAGAACGAATTTCTTTTTGCGATATTTCTATGTTCTTTAAGTATCTCTATGACTACATAATTTTCTGCCCAGTATCGTTGTCCATCTAAGATATAAGCTGAGAAACGACAACCATACTGGGCAGAAAATGTTGCGGATCGATCTGATTGTTCGAAATCTAAATTAACTTTTCAAAGCTTTTGTGCGTGGCCCATTTCTAGTAAAAACATTTTCTTACAGTGCCCCCTTAAATTAGGTTAGGTTACCATGGCAATCAAACATAAAAAAAATCATCAGTTTCAGATCAGTTGTTCTAGCTGTAGAATTACCGAGTAGCGAATGAAACTCACATTTATATAACAACTAATTAGCATGCTATGCCAAAACCCAGGCCTTAACATGCTCGAGTTCGAAAGATAATAGATTCTCCGCTGATAAATCTAGCTTGTGGCGGCTCAATTCAGTGCAAATTTCCCAATCACGCCTCCAGCAAAAAGAAAACACAATGGTCCATAAGTAGGAGCCGTTATGAACCCTTTGCACTTTACGTCACAGCCGCCATGTTGGTGTACAGTTAACAATAGATTCCTCGTTAGCTTCTTATGTTCTGTACACCAACATGGCCGCCATGCCCTTTGTATATCTGGGGATTGAGTGCAAACCATCTATAGTATAGACCCTTTGCACGTTACGTCATAGCGGCCATGTTGGTGTACAGTTAATAGATTCTTCGTTAGCTTCTTTTGTTCTGTACACCAACATGGCCGCCATGCATGCCCTTTGAATCTCTGGGGATTGAGTGCAAACCATCTGTACGTTATACCGTGAACACGACAAAACTAATACGCCGGCGTACGTCACACAGGGTTCGTACACTTTCCTATCTTAAACAGTAACTAATACGCCGTACGTCACAGGGTTCGTACACTTTCCTAGCTTAAACAAATCCAGGACTTTTTTCAGGCTTTTTCCAGGAGTACTGACTTTGAAATCACACAAAAAAAAAACTTCAGTTCCACGAACTTGATGATTAAAACTGCTATCAGCGACATGTTCCATTAAATAAATTAAACATCTTTTTTATCATGATATTAGGATTTCAGTTTACTTTACCCTCGAGGAAGAAACAAAATTTCAGGATTTCCACGAGGCGTACGAAGCCTAAACAGCGAAGGTCGTGAAAACGGTTTTTAGATTTTTTTTCTCTTCATATATAGAGTTCCAGAATCGAAGAGCTAAAGTTGATTCTGGGTTCAGTTCCCTTTAACAATTCGAATAAACTTAAACAGAAACAGGAAAAAGGAGTAAGCAAAACTACTCTGGCGCAATTACATTTGGGGCATTTGCAGGAAGTTTGATTAATAGTCCGCGGCACTGCCGTCATAAAACCTAAGATGGCAGTGAGGAGTGGGGATACATTTGGGATTTCCTGTTTCAGTAAAAAAAAGGGGAAATGACAATTACAGTACCTTCTTACTATTTAACCTTTATTGACGAGCTGCTTTCAAAAATAAATCTATAATGTACAATCTTCATAAGCTAAGTATTCTTCTATCACGTACGTACGTAAACGAGACAACAAATGTGAAGTTGCTACCGATTTGGTTAACCTGTTTACAAAATCTACGACAAACAGAGGCCGTTGACCTCGATGAGAAAGGCATCAAAGCGAGCTGAGTTGCACCAGCAACAGAATAATCTACACTTGATGCCGAGAAAAACTAATTCCTTACCACACAAAAGAACACAACAGTGCGGTACATTTGTGACCGACTCCAATTTTGCAATACGTGGACAACTGGCCTCGCTCTCATACCATTGTTATCTGATTCCTACCCGCGCGAGTATGAGAAAAATAGTAAGGTGCATATATAAACTTTACTGTCTCAGAATTGCCGAGCTAAGCCACAAAACACTTAGTGATAACACAAGATCCAGCTCACATCCAACAAAAAAATGCGTGCTGTGTTTAATAAAGAAACAAATAAAACCCTAGGACCTGGTCACTTGGAGGCTCTCTTTTCCACCCGTTATGTGAGTACAAGTGATATAGAGTTCCCAAGTGTGACGTCGGCATTTTATGTATTTCACAATATAGTCCTGGTAACCACCAAATTAGATAGAGGATACTTCGAGTATGTGCAAAATTGAGAGTCACTTTTTAAAACCATTCACTCTTTTCACCTGGGGGCCATCTTGGATTCAAAGCGAGGCAATCCTTTGTTTTTGCCATTTTAGCCTCGTAGTGAGGGATAGTCAAAACGAGGCTAGCCTGGCAAAAACAAAGGGTTGCCTCGCTTCGAATCCAAGATGGCCACCAGGTGAAAAGAGTGAATTAGAAGCAGAGATCATGGAATTTAAAGTTCAAACATTTCCTAAGCATTTGGAGCCGGTGAAAAATAAGAGTTGTATGGGGATATTTCTGTAATAGGCCCTTTGCAGGACCTGGTCTCGTGACCTTTTTAGCCTGTCACTCTAAATTTAACAGTTTGTTGAGGCTGACTGGCACGGCTTACCAGTCGGCAGAAATCAGCCTCATAAACTCTGTTAAATTATATAGTTTTTAGAAATTAGCCATTCCTTCAGTTTTAAAGATATGAACCTAAAACTTGGGATTTTTACTAATTTTGGCTTGCTCTTTCCATTTCCGACATTCATGTTGTTCTAGCGCCAAATTCTTTTGATTGACAGGCTAAAAAGGTCACGAGACCAGGTCCTACAAAGGGCCTATTAAAATCCACATCTCAGCCACTTATCTCCAATTTTCAGCGAGAATTCTAAAACGTGTTTTTTTAATATATGATTTCGATGTCATCACTTCGGAACTCTATTTGTTCGAGACATCGGGTTCACAAAAGCGCACTCGGGCCATCTCGTTATTTAAAAAAAATATGTTTATTGATCAACGCAAAAAAAAGACAATCCAACCAAGTTAAGCCAAGGTGTGATTGGTTAATTTATATTGTTAGACTATTTGAAACCTTTAAACTTTCCCTGAAGCTACGCTCTTGAGACTCCAGGGCTCAGTTGTTCGAAGCATGGGTAAGCAACTACCCCGGGGTTAAATCACTAACCCGAGGTTAAACTGTACAGATTACAATTACAGATTTAGTGCTATCCTAGGAATAAAGTTACCCTTGCTTCGAACACCCGGGCCCTGGGATTTGGGAGTGACGTCTTTAAAAATAGTCATATTTTGCTCAGAATAAAGGCTAAATATCGTTTAAATTAAACTGCTACGTAAAACGTTTTACGTGTGGAAGTGATAGAGAAGATTTCGTATGAGTGGGACAAACTACAGCACTGACTACAGCACGGTTACTGTACGGCAGCCGTGACGTTGAAATGGTTTCCAATTGTTTTTGTCCTGCTGATCCAATCAAATTACAGAAATACGGCACAGCACGGTTATGGCAAGTCTACGGACATGCCGTAGTTTGTCCCACTCATACGAAATCTGCTCTATTAGGGTATAACTACTATATATACGTGCACATGGACACTAAAAAGTCGAGCAATCTAAATTAAAACTTTTATTAAATCATCTATCAAAGTAAAGGCATTTATAAAATGTCAACTGGGTCAATAATGCCGTTATGTCTATGAATTCAAAATCCAATAAATTATCAATAATAATGCCCAAGGTATATAATAACTGTGAATACTTTAGGAACGATTTGCGACCATTGTGCAGAATAAATATGTTATCTATTTGTAACCTGCGCCACGGGCTGCTGGCGCATAGGCTGCGGGACAAACTACGACAATGACTACGGCACTGACTACGGCACTGACTACGGCAATGACTACGGCAATGACTACGACAATGACTACGGCACTGACTACGGCACTGACTACGGCACTGACTACGGCAATGACTACGGCAATGACTACGGCACTGACTACGGCACTGACTACGGCACGGTTATTGTACGGCATGCCCTGACATTGAAATGGCTTCCCTATTGTTTTTGTCCTGCTGAGCCAATCAAAGTACAGACAACAGTACAGCACGGTTACGGTAAGGCTACGCACATGCCGTAGTCTGTCCCACTCGTCAGTACGAAATCTGATGTAGTTTTCCTAGGTTGACGTTAAATTTCTGCACAATATATAAATAACATCTTTCAATCACCAAGCAAGAGATCATTAACTGCTAGAAATTCAAGCGCTAAGCACAAAATACCTCACACCACTACACATATCCCTGATTTCTTCTCCTTTTTGTTGGCAGTTCCAGCCTTGTTACCGGCTCCCTCTGTGACCTTGTGGTCGTCTTTGTTGTCATCTTCTGCCCTGTCTGTCTTGTCCTTATCTTCTTTACCATCTTTATCCTCCTCTTTGTCGGTCTTCTTTGTAAATCAAAATCAAATGAAGGGAACTTACATTAATATGTTGTCATTACACTTCAAAATGCATAGTTTAAACCTTGGTTGCATAGCAGCGAGGGCGATGAAAGGGGGAGCTGCCTGGGGTCCCAGAAACCCCCTCTACCAAAGGAAAAACCTCTTCCCCTCCCATTTCCAAGCCAGAGTGTGTTTCTTACTTTCAAAATGAAGGAAATGCCATTTAAGAGACCTTAGATTTTCAATATTTCCCTAGGGGGCATGCCGCAGCACTCACCACATGCTGCCTATGGCACTTGTTTCTCGCCTATGGCACTTGTTTCTCGCCTATGGGACTTGTTTCTCGCCTATGGGACTTGTTTCTCGCCTATGGGACTTGTTTCTCGCCTATGGGACTTGTTTCTCGCCTATGGCACTTGTTTCTCGCCTATGGCACTTGTTTCTCGCCTATGGCACTTGTTTCTCGCCTATGGCACTTGTTTCTCGCCTATGGTGCTCATGGTTAGGAACCCCCTATTCTAAACACCGTCCCTCAGCAGAAAGAGGAATGATCCAAGATTCAGCCAATAAACCTTTCACTGGATTACCTTCTTTTTGCCCTTTTTCTTTTCCTTCTTCCCTTTAACATCATCTTCAGGAACAGAATCATTTTTCTCTTCATCTTTTGTCTTTTCATCTTCTTCTTCTTTCTTGTCCTTTCCTTTCTTTTTCGCTTTCTTGTCTTGTTTTTCTGTTTTGTCTAAAATAACGAGAATGTGGAGCTGACAAAAACATTTGAAAATAATAGTTGTATAACAATAATAATTCATAAGGGTACTAGCCAATACAGACCCAGCATTCGGGTCACGTGGATACACTCTAAACCCCATACAAAATTCTAGTTAGTCTATAAGTATTCTGCATCAAATTATACAGAATTCTAATAAGCCTATTAGTATTCTGTATCAAATTATACAGAGTACTAACTACATGTATAAGCCAACTAGAATCCTGTATGGAATGATACAGGATACTAACATGCTAGCGTTAGTATGAGGAGGTCTCACGACCGATCACTGACTTCCCTTATCCCGGGCCGGGTGAAATGACAAAGTTCATCTGCTCTCTTATTGCGTACACACCGTCTCTTCCATGTGGGACCTATGTGTTTGCACGCTATGCTCTGTTCTCTTATTGCATACACAGTGTCTCTTCGATGTGGGACAAGTTTTTGTGAGAAACTAATTCATCCCACATCGATAGCAAGGTGGGTGAAATCAAAGCTTAAAATTTTAAGTGGTGCATATCAGAAGTACTTTACAATATTCGTGGCAGTGTAATACAGCACACAAAACATTAGTTATGTTTTGTCTTTAGCAATTTGTTTTCGTTGCACATTAGTCCATTACTATATTCACACCCATATTGTATGGGATCTACAATGGCTTGCTGAAGTGGCTCGCCATTATAAATAACATACAATATGGGTGTGAATATAGTAAATAGTACATACAGTGAGTAAATCCCTGGAACCCTTATAATTTTTATATTAAAAAGGCCAACAATTTTTAATATACAGAGTCTATCATGTGCTATCATTCAGCACAGGATTGGCTAGTACCTTTATGAATTATTAATGAATTTTTTTACAAGGGGATATACAGAGGCCATCAGTGCTATCATTCAGCACAGGATTGGCTAGTACCCTTATGAATTATTAATGAATTTTACAAGGGGATATACAGAGGCCATCAGTGCTATCATTCAGCACAGGATTGGCTAGTACCCTTATGAATTATTAATGAATTTTACAAGGGGATATTCAGAGGCCATCAGTGCTTCATTCAGCACAGGATTGGCTAGTACCCTTATGAATTATTAATGAATTTTACAAGGGGATATACAGAAGCCATCAGTGCTATCATTCAGCACAGGATTGGCTAGTACCCTTATGAATTATTAATGAATTTTACAAGGGGATATACAGAGGCCATCAGTGCTATCATTCAGCACAGGATTGGCTAGTACCCTTATGAATTATTAATGAATTTTACAAGGGGATATTCAGAGGCCATCAGTGCTATCATTCAGCACAGGATTGGCTAGTACCCTTATGAATTATTAATGAATTTTACAAGGGGATATTCAGAGGCCATCAGTGCTATCATTCAGCACAGGATTGGCTAGTACCCTTATGAATTATTAATGAATTTTACAAGGGGATATACAGAAGCCATCAGTGCTATCATTCAGCACAGGATTGGCTAGTACCCTTATGAATTATTAATGAATTTTACAAGGGGATATACAGAGGCCATCAGTGCTATCATTCAGCACAGGATTGGCTAGTACCCTTATGAATTATTAATGAATTTTACAAGGGGATATTCAGAGGCCATCAGTGCTATCATTCAGCACAGGATTGGCTAGTACCCTTATGAATTATTAATGAATTTTACAAGGGGATATACAGAAGCCATCAGTGCTATCATTCAGTACAGGATTGGCTAGACTTTCTCAAAGTCCTTCTTAGCCCCCCGCACGAAGGACTTTCCCAATTGCAGCGCGCCAAATTTACCGGTTGATTTTTCAACCAAAGGCGTGGCTTATGAGGTACTAAGATTTGCCCAATCATAAAGCATCAATTCTTCAGGCATTGTATGTTGACGTGTCAAGTCAGTCGACCGTGGATGCGGTATTTACAATTTGAGTGTACTCATAAAGAGTTTGTCAAAGGCGCGAAATATAAGTTTCGCCCCTGAAACGTGTTTTCGCGCCAAAACATAATCCCCGGATTCAATTTCCTGCAAGTGAAATAAGTCGAACTCGCCTCTCGCTTCGATTCTCGCACTCGCTTTTTGACCCAGTAATCGTTTACCCAGTGACTAAGTGAGTTCGACTTGGAGCAAGTCTAAGGATTGGCTAGTACCCTTATGAATTATTAATGAATTTTACAAGGGGATATACAGAGGCCATCATGTGCTATCATTCAGCACAGGATTGGCTAGTACCCTTATGAATTATTAACGAATTTTACAAGGGGATATACAGAGTCCATCATGTGGTATCATTCAGCACAGGATTGGCTAGTACCCTTATGAATTATTAATGAATTTTACAAGGGGATATACAGAGGCCATCATGTGCTATCATTCAGAAGAGGATTGGCTAGTTCCCTTATGAATTATTAATGCCTTTTACAAGGGGATATAGAGAGGCCATCATGTGCTATCACTCAGAGCACAGGATTGGCAAGTACCCTTATGAATTATTAATGAATTTTACAATACTATTTATCAACTTTTTTCATAACATACAGCAACCTCCTCTGAAAATACAAGACCAAAACCCCCAAATGCATTCTATTTAAAGAGGGAAAACGAGGAAAAAGACTAATTAATTTGCTTTGTCAGCAACGACCTTGCTCTTTCCAGGCTTCACCCTGCTTTCTTCTGCCACAGGAAGCCCTTGGCCTGGAATTAGCAAAAAGGCAGGTGAGTGTGGAAGTGTTATTATGTATGAACATTCTTTTACCTTCTTTAATATCCGTCTTTTTGGCAGTATCTGTTTCTTCCTCACTCTCCTCCTCCTCTTCACTTCTTTCATCAGGTCGTTTGGGTTCCTTGTCTCCTGTCTTATCCACCTCTTGTTTCTCAGTGTCAGTCTTGAGATCTTTTTTGCTACCCTTCTTTGCCTCAATCTCATTTTCCTCCTCTTCCTCCTCCTCTTCACTTTCTTCTTCACTTTCTTCTTCAGATTCTTCTTCCTCCTCCTCAGCTTTTTTGACTTCTTTCTTATCTACCTCTTTTTTGCTTTCAGGTTGTGGATTGGTTCCCTCATCCTCCTCACTTTCTTCTTCCTCAGACTCTTCCTCTTTGAACCCAAACACAAGAAATCAGTCATACGTTTTACCACTGAGATAACATAACACCCTGCTAAAATCCTCCTCAGTGGGACAGAAGGATGACCCAGAAAATATCACAGTTTTCTCAACAGTTCACAGGAGCTGAATGTATGAATGTTATTTTGGTTATTTGTTAGGGAAGATTCCTTGATGTCCTGAAATCATCAGCAGCTCTTTATTGGCTAATTTGTACTGTTAGGTAGGAATGTTACCAGGCATGTTTCCCAATATTGACATGCACAGTTTCAACTCAAACCCCTTAATACTAATAAGAATATATTTTAAGAGGAGGATGACAAATCCAAGCATGGTTACATTGTTTTGTATACCTTCCTTCTTAACTTCTTTCCTGATCTCCACAGGCTTCTGCACAATCTTTTCAAATGGTTTATTTGTTGTTTGTTCTTCTTCTGATGATGATGATTCTTCTTCACTTTCAGATTCTTCCTCCTCCTCTTTCTTTGTTGTTCTTGGTAGCGCTCTAGGGAGTGGTCGTGGGAATGGAGAGGGCCTTGGAGCTGCCTCAGGTTGTTCGGACACACTTTCTTTTATGTCAACCTAGAAACAAGGATATATTTAAAAGGCTGGCCCCAAATTCACTACAGTACTGTATTGGGCTAAAGTGAACAATCTGCACCGAAAAAAAGTGGTCGGTAAGTGGTCGGTAAGTGGTCGGTAAGTGGTCGGTAAGTGGTCGGTAAGTGGTCGGTAAGTGGTCGGTAAGTGGTTGGTAAGTGGTCGGTAAGTGGTCGGTAAGTGGTCGGTAAGTGGTCGGTAAGTGGTCGGTAAGTGGTTGGTAAGTGGTTGGTAAGTGGTCGGTAACTTGCGAACTCGAAAATTACGTGTTTGTCATCTCTTCACTAGGTCCAGTTGAAATAAAATACCATATAAGAACACTTCAAAGCTTCTAAAGATAGTTTCACAACACTTTAGTGTTCTTGCAACAATGAGGGCCAACAATAACATCGATAGTTCTTCACGAGCGTAAACCCGACGCCATTTTGTTTTGACCGCATGGCATCACTTGTTACCAGTCCTAACGGAACTAAAGCTGCGCTAGTAGACTCGCAGTGCTTCTCCGTTGTTCTTCGAGAAGCGTCAGACATGCCGGAGAAAACTTTGGAATTTCCGAGAATAATTACTTCGCGGCACTTTTTAATAATATATATATTTCTTCGCGGCATGTTTACGCTAATAATAAACGGCCTCTTGTCGGCACGCTGGCGCTACTGAGGGACGGGCCGACAAACAAAATAAATGGCATCTTGTTGGCACGCTTTTCTTCGCGGTATGCTTACGCTAATAATAAATGGCCTCTTCTCGACAAGCCAAACTTGTAGTTTGCAATAATTATAGTCTATATAATTATAATGAATAAAGTCGATCACTGTTAGCACCAGCTTTCAGTATGTTTATTTGCTGCGGGCTGCCTGTGTTGTTAAATGGCAAGATGGGAATCCAAGATGGCGCGAGTGAATGCTGCTAAGAAGAAGATCAAAGAAGAAGAGACAAGTACACTATTTTCATCAATATCCAACTGTCTACAACATTGTAAGCGTATGTTCCAATACATAAATGGCAGAGGAAACCATCTAAACTGCAGTTCTCGAGTATTGTCGGGTTCGCGCGCTAATTCACGGAGTTGAGTGTGACCATGCATTTTTGGCATTTATACTGAGAAAATACTGCAAAGAAGAAGAGACAAATATAATGAGTACACTATTTTCAACAATATCCAACTCTCTACAACATAGTAAGCGTATGTTCCAATGCATAAATGACGGGAAACCATCGAAACTGCAGTTCTCAAGTGTTGTCGGTAAGTGGTCGGTAAGTGGTTGGTAAGTGGTCGGCCGACCACTTACCGACCACTTTTTTTCGGTGCAGATTGTTCACTTTAGCCCTGTATTGGATTCCCAACATGGCAACTTTGTTTTTTCTCAAAGTGTTTAGTTAGGGTTTCAGTGGTTTTAGCACATTCTATCAACTAACTAGCTGTGGTTGGCATCATTACAGTTTATAATAAGGAGGTCTTGTTTGCTAGTCACCTTGAAAATAATGACATGATTATGCTGCCTTGACTGGGAATGTGAACCTAGGTCTTTAATAATAATAAATAATAATAAACACTTATATAGTGCATATATAGAAATGTTCTATGCACTAACAATAATTTGATATTAATTGGGCAAAACAATAAAGATATATAAGAGCTGAGATGGAAGTAAAGTGTGGCCGGTAAAGTGTGGCTGGTAATAAGCCGGTCAAAAAAGGTAGCTCTTTACTTTAGACTTAAATACAACTATAGTAGAGGCTTCACAAATGCTAAAGGTCAAGTCGTTTGACATGACAGGTGGATGCGCTAACCACTATGCCACCACAGTTCTCTTCACTAGACCAATCTATTTTTAAAACAATGTATCGGGTAGTGGGGATCAACTGAATGAAATGTGATCCATGGGTTTATGAACACACATTCCCTAACATGTACCTCTTCAATTTCGTTGTCTGTTTCACCACTGTTTCCACTGGATAATGTATCAGTCTTTTTTGACTTGTTTTTTTTAATATTGTTTACTTTGTGGTTCAGCTCTGTTGTGGATACAAATAACAGACTCAGTGACATATATGTTAAAACATACTAAATACCTAATAATTATAAATGCAAAATTGTGCAGCCTAATTTATATAAATTCAGAATTTAATTTTGCAGAATAATAATTATTCACACTGTTTCCTTAAAGAGCAGTTAGAAGTTGTTATAAAAGTATGCAGTTTCATAGGTTTGTAACGATTTGTTCTAATAATAATATATTATTTATTACGGTAGCCTTTAAAACCTTTGAAAAAATATGAAAGTGAGGCTGACAAAGTTATCTCATTTCTACGGTGGCTTGTTAGGGCCATTCAACAAACGATTATATCTTTTTGAAATCCCAAGTTTTTTCCCCAAAAAAATCTTTTAGAGAACATTTTTTGGGGGAAAACTAAGAAAAAGTATTTGGATTTGTTTTCTTAATCCCAAGTTCTTAATCCTGAGTTCCTAATCCTGAGTTATTAATTTCGAGTTCTAAATCCCAAGTTCTTAATCCCAAGTTCCTTAACTACATGTATACACATTCAAGGTTTTCTTGTCTGCAGCAAAGATGGCATGGACTGTCACCTACTTCTTAGTTGTACCTTATTTGCTTCAAGCTGTGTTTATTGGTTTTGTCAAGCTATATTCCAAGTATCAAAGGCATCGCAAATGACCAGCGAGAGCTACTTGTTAAAGAATATTTCAATTTAGGTTTAGATTACGCTGAAATACTAGCTTTTCTTTTGCTTGTGCAGGGACAGTTTGCATCTAATCGATTGGCAGCCATACTCACTACACGTGGTAAGAATGGATGAAGAACTCAGCCTCAGGATTAAGAACTCAGGATTAAGAACTCGGGATTAAGAACTCGGGATTAGGAACTCGGGATTAAGAACTCGGGATTAGGAACTCGGGATGAAAAAAATTCCAAATACTTTCAATTTTCTTAGTTAAATTAATGTTTTTTTGAATAACAAGCCACCATACTAATCTACCATACAGATGACAACCTGTACTTTTACCCACAAACCTTTGCATATGGACAACTTTAGATCTATTATAAAATCAAGGTAGAGAGGTTTTGAATCTTTAAAACAAGCCAGTACAAGACATGGTTATTAATAAGAGCGAATAAGTGATTTATACTTGTTATTTGTGTTAGCTATAGGCCAACAAGGGATTCTAGTCCAACAGTACACCTACCATCTTTTCCATATCACGGTGGATAAATACTCTACAGCAATGAAAGCTACAACACTCAAATGTCACACGATTACTTAATTTTACATGTCTTTTTATCTGACAAGGTTGCTTGTGGGTTCTTGTGTGATTATTGCTGACCAATGTAAATAAAAACAGTGCTATTAATTGCATATTAAGGACTATTCGGCAATTAAATATTTGAATTTCTTACTTAAGGGACATAGCAGTAATTTATTTCTCATTACATTCTGATTCATGGATCTCATTTATATCTCATCCCCTTGCCAAAAAGAGCAGTGTAACACTGGTTTCAGATTGACACCAGCCGTCCAAACATTGCAAAAGTAGCACACTCAAGAATGTGTTCCAGCCTTGTGTCACAAGGAAAGTAACATTATTTTTGGTTATCGATCATAGATTTGTTGCAATAAATTCAATTTTATTTAGGTAATTCAAAAACGTAGTCATAATTGCCATTAATGAAGCTACATGTATAAGAGTGATTTCCACAAAAGAAGTCATTTAATTTTATTTAAGAAGTATATTATAGTTACCATTATTTTTTATCATTAGTCAAATAATTTCAGTAAAAGGAACAAAAATATCAACTCACCATCCAAGCCAGGGGGTGGTATTTTGGGTAATCTACTCATATAAAGTGGGTTAACTGGCTTCTTCTCAACTTGCTCACTCATTCTATTGAGGGCAGGCAGTGTATGAGCACCAACACCAGTAAGAGGGGGTAAGGACGATTTGTTAATTGGTGGCAAAGAGCTACTAAAACTGTTTCCTAAACCCTACAAAAAAGAAATTATCAGTGAATCAAGTAAGGCCTTTAACTTAAACCTCCTATATAATTATTAAACAAACATACTGTTCATGTAGCAGTTGGCCAATCTAGTAGCTCACTCAAGTCCAGATGTCATATATACTGGTATACTAACCAGTGCTATTTGTACTGTTGGTGAGTGGTCGGTAAGTGGTTGATGTCATATATACTGCATGGTACACTAACCAGTGCTATTTGTACTGTTGGTGAGTGGTCTGTAAGTGGTTGATGTCATATATACTGGTACACTAACCAGTGCTATTTGTACTGTTGGTGAGTGGTTGGTAAGTGGTTGATGTCATATATACTGGTACACTAACCAGTGCTATTTGTACTGTTGGTGAGTGGTTGGTAAGTGGTTGATGTCATATATACTGGTACACTAACCAGTGCTATTTGTACTGTTGGTGAGTGGTTGGTAAGTGGTTGATGTCATATATACTGGTACACTAACCAGTGCTATTTGTACTGTTGGTGAGTGGTTGGTAAGTGGTTGTCCAAACCACTTACTCAACACTGTCTTGCTGACAGAACTGTAGAAATGGGCTGGTAAAAATACACATTTCACACTCTCACTCACAATTTACCAACCACTTACTGACTGCTGCAAATTGTTCTCAATGGCCGATATTTTCACTAGTGAAAATTTTGAAATAATGCCACTTAAGACCCTGAGCTAAGCTTCTTATGAGTCCCAGGATTGGTTTATTTCATGTACACTTCCCTGTACATATTAAGTAAGTAAGTGTACATGAGAGAAGTGAGTTGTCTGCTTACGAAGGTGTCCATGAGTACAGGTTTGTCTGTTAACACTGCCTATATCTTGGGTGCCAGAGGCCAAGGGGAAAGAGAGAGGAGAGAAAAGAAAAATAAGAGCCTCTGGTGTTATCCATTGAGAATGTCACTTCAATGCAAACATTAGCTTCAGCATTTGAACCTCGAACCCTGATTGGATAATCTACTCATTACCAGAGTGATGCAACCAGGAATGCTGGATGTAGCAGCACATGGAAGTCAGAGATTAATTCTCAATGGATTTTAACACCAGAGGTGCTTCTTTTTTCTCCCTCACCTTTTATTTCTTTGAGCCTCTAGAACCCAGGGTAGGTATATAATGGTTATGAATTACTAAGGTCATAGCACAATCTTCATACAACAAGTCTACAGTGAACAATAACTTACTTCAAGGTTCTTTTGTCTTCTCTTGTCCCTAGCTGATCCCCAAGTTGCACTGAGATCCCTAGGTCCATCTATGACATCAAGTAAGCCACCTCTATTCGATGACAAAGATGCTGCTAGCACATCCTTTTCTGCTTCCTCCTCACTGTCAGTCACACATATTTCATCCTCTTTTCTTTCCGCAACAACAAGCATATGACAACCTCCACAACTCACTTTTTTGACAGTAAAGTTATTAAACCGTGTAACTTTTTCTGGTGTGAAGAGATTCGAAAAGCACTCATCTCCCATTCCTAACTTCCCATGTCGGCCATCACCAAAAGCATAAAGATTTCCATGTTTTGTTATGATGGCTGTAAAGGCCTCTCCGCAACTAACAGTTTTAGCTTTGACTTTCTCAAAGATTGGTATCTTTTCTGGAGTTTCACAGTCTAATATTGAAGACCCAAGTCCTAATTGTCCCTGGTTTCCTTGCCCATATGTATAAACTGCTCCATTTTCCGTCACTACTGCAGTAGATTCTGCCCCACACGAGACAGCAATAGCTTTACCATCAATGGTAGCTAATTTTTGTAGCTGTGATGTGTCATCCTGCTGTGATTGTTCAAGTCCTAATTTGCCTCCTTCACTTTCACCACAAGTGTAGAGTGAACCATCATCTGAAGGGGAAAATGCTGAGTTGTTACTGACAACAACACTCACTGTGACCATGCATACTTCGCAATAATAATTATTGTAAAATTAAAATTGACTATGAGGAGATAGATAAGCCCTGTGGTTTCGTTGGGCCTCCTCACCACTCCTTCTCTTTTCCACTGGCTCATATTTTTTTCTTTTACAGTACGTACTTCTATCACCTCATGTAGACACATTATTGTTTCTGTAAGCTAAACTAATTTAGTACATTCGCTGTACAAAATCTTATCCATGTCGGTAACTGTTATGTACTGTAATCAATTCTATATGGTGAAATAAATAAATAATATAAAAATTGGGAATATACATGTACATACATGTATATACCTCTGTCAGTATTTTCTCTCAGGGGTTATCATGGTGCCCAAGCTGTTGACCCCGCCGGGTTCAATTCCCGGCTGCTGCATCACAATTTTTTTTAGTTTCTCTGCTTGAAATATCCTAAATATCATTCAATTTGTCAATTTCATACCTGACAATAGGCTTTGAAAAGAACAACAAAAATAATCATAAATAACCTTTAATAGCGAAATACATGTATCTACCATGTTACCCAGTTCCCCATTGCATGAAATACCTCCCCCACTCTGTTTTATAACTACGAGATTGTTTACCAGAAAGCTGAGTCAAACATGAGTTAATGATGTTTGTGGTCATCCTGTTTTGGATTCTTGTGGGTTTTCAAGCCTTCCATTAAGGTCTCGCTGTTCGTGAAATTTTCGTTTATCGTTGCCTGATATGCTCATTCCGACTGAACTCTATCTTTGCCATATTCTGTTTTCAAATTTGAATACATTAGCCCTTTCTAATCAAACATTCACTCCACCCTAGTGCACTTCACAAACGAACATTGTTTAAGTACTTAAGTTCCCACACCTTCACTTACATGTATTAGCTTGATTGCAGACCAGAGTTATTACAGGGACAACTGAATTTCAGTTGCTTACTATCTTTCCGAAAACCTCACGTCTCGAGCTCTTTCTGTATAGCTACATTTTGTATATGGATACAATGCGATTCACCTCTGATTCCCTTCAGACTCAGCAAGGTCCGAAAATAATTATGGGTACAGAACAAACTTTTCTACAGCCAGCATCCATGGAGTCCCCTGTCAAGTATCTTTTATAAGTCTTCAGGCAAAACACAAACAAGCTAGGCCAACACAACTATCTTTGGAAAGCTCAGACCATGAAACTAACCAAAATCAAATTACATGTTATAACTATTAGCTCGACAAAATTACCAGTTTGGTTCACCTGAAGAAGTGACTATGTGTAAATCTCCAATGATAACAAATCGCCTTTTAGTCAAACAGTTATTTGTTCAACCATGAGTTAAGCCGGCGACTTAATGATGTCCAACAGCACTTTACACAAAGTCACTCCTTCTATTTCAAATGCCAGTCTGTTAACAGTATGCACATGCTCTTTGAAATAGCCTTTGTTCCCACCCTTCGAAATAACAAATACGTTTTATAGCCTTTGTTCCCACCCCTCGAAATAACAAACAATTATAACAAATATGTTAAAAATATTATATAAAGTAACAGCTTGATTACTTGTTTGTTTTGAGCTAAATTCCTCTTTCATCTGAAAGGTTCTCTTAACTAGCGAGAAGAGAAAGTGTGGGTTTTCCTATTCTTTAGGCAAAGTAAATTTTCGAGTTTTTGAAATTGTCACTGCATATGTGACGCCCTTTTTGCACACAGCACTTCAAATGATTTCTGACAATCTCCAGATTAAGGTTCATAGCATGAAAGGATTAAGTTAAAGCAAGAATTTCAGAAAACAAATGAAAGACTTCAAAAATTGGCAAATTTTTCAACAAAATCTTAGATTTTGGACAAAATCTAAACCACTGAATGTGTTAATTGGAAAACATTTATTAAATAATAAATGCACTTATCATTATTGAAACCCTGACCCCCCAATGTAAGCAAACCCCTACCCTCCTGGGGCACTTTAAGCAGTTAAATGGGACCAAATCCCCACTTCTAGAACAATTTTCTTTCTTGTCTTATGTATTTTTATAGCACTAAAACTAATGATATGTGAGGCTTGATTGTTGAAAGTTCTCGTGCTTAATGAAACATAAAAAAATGCTGATCTGGATGTACATGTAGCCTGTGAACAGGCCTGTTTGCAGGCTAGTGTGGATGGACATTTGAAAGACTGTTCTACTAGTTTGCTTGCAGGTGGGGCAGAACCACTTTCCCTGAGTCTGCTCTCCCTCCTTAAGTCCAACACACTGGATTGTCACATGCAATCACAGTGCACTTACTTCATCTGGGTGTACGGCACAAACAGTACAGCTGGAATTTTTGAGCAAGCCACGCTGGAATTTGATGGTCCAGTTGCTGAATAAAATATATTGATATTTAACTCCATGGTATTAATGGCATTTTTGTATAGAAACGAAAAAAAAATGGCTAAAATCTTAACTGACAATTGCCACCACAGATGAACTGGGCTCCAGTCAAATCCCCACCCCTCCCACGAACTTTGAAAGTACAGTACCGCCTGGAACTATAGGTACATTTATCGCGAGCAAATCGCGATGAGATCGCGATCAATGACCGCGGTCTGCTCGCACCGTGCTCGCGATCTGAACGCACCGTGCTCGCGATCTGCTCGCACCGTGATCGCGATCTGTTCGCACCGTGATCGCGATCTGCTCGCACCTTGCTTGCGATATGAATTAATGCACCTTGCTCGCGATCTGAACGCACCTTGCTCGCTATGTGACCGCGATCAACTGTGTTCGAGATGGAAATGATCGCAGTCACGTTCATCGGACATTAGATTTTACGTATACATTTACCCAAGCCCTTGCAAAACGTTATTTACAATTTCTTCCCTTGACAAAAATACGCATTTAGGTAAAAACGAAAAGCTCAATATTACAATTTATATGTAGAAGTACATTGTACTTGAGAGTAAACTGTCGCTGGTTAGAACGGATCATAAAAGTTGACGACCATTCCTATGTTTTCCTATGTTTTCGTCGATCGAGGACGCATCACATATTTGAAAACAAACACGAGCCTTCTTTTTTTGAGACTTCTTTTTTTCAAATCTGACATCAAACCAATCGCTGCAGACCGGTCTCACAGCAATTATAAACCGCAATGTCAATCACAAACTGATGAAGTGATGAAGTAAAAAAGCTGAAATGAAAACTCCAGAAGATTCGGTGCGATCTCACGGCAAATTAACCAATAACGAATTAAAATATCTGGATGTTTTTATTTGACAGAATGAACTCAAACCAGTTTTCGCATTAGGTGAAAACTGTTCAGACCGTATTTATAAATAAAAGACAAACTTTCAAAGCATTTGATTCGGTAGGAAGATAATTTTTGGTATGATCTCAAAGCAAAACATTGATTATTCAAAAATGTCACACTTCTGTTCGTGTAATTTGAGACTCGGACCTCATCACTTTCAATTCAAAATGACGGATCCTACATTAAATAAAAAGAATTCCAGAATATTCTATTTGGTAGACGTTTATCACTTGCCAGTATTAAAAGTTGAGAAACTTTCCCGCATTATTTAACTCTGCATTCTGCAATAAAATCACATGTCCGCGAAGTTCGCGGCACTCTTGTTGTGTCAAAAACCAGAGAATCAGTCTCCACGGCTGAAAGTTAGTAACGCAACCCCACTCAAGACCTTTCTTTTGGTGACCCTTTGATATTTATATTTCTAACGGGACCTGAAACAACCATGTATGTGGCTGATCAAATAATCTGCAGATCGAATTGGAATTTAGCGTGTTGGTTTTTGTGGGGGGAGGAAAACCAGAGGATCTCGGAACAAATATATCGCCAATCAGAGAGACCATTACTTGGCCGTTTAACGAAACTGGCGGTTACAGACTAATTTTGAATTTGGAACTCGCTAAAATTTCTGAAATGGAACTGTCATAACACTCGGTGAAGACCCCAGCCCACTGTCTTGGTCCTCTGATTGGCGAGTTCCAAATTCAAAATTAGTCTGTAACCGCCAGTTTCGTATAATTTCACGCTTGGGGGTCCCATGAAGAAAGGCGATTTGCATCGTTTTGGGTAGGGTCGGGAAAATTTTGGACCGCTTTGGTCATTCTGGTTCTTACATATCATTGCAAGGTCGCGCTTTTTGGGTTTCGAGGAGGCCGTTTGGCGATGATAAATTTGATGGCTTTTCCTAAATCTCTGGTCAGATGTTGCTTGATAACTATTCCCTCCTGTGCCGAAAGCTGAATAGCGAGCGAGGAAGAAAAGTGCCGATTTTTTGGGTGATCTTTGAGGTAAGTGTGTGCTTTGGCGAGGTCGACTTGCCTACCTTGTAAATTTTGTTAGAGCCACGGCCAACGATCAAAATTTTGAATCCTAATAAATTGCTTTAGAAAGCCCCAAATCGCCAAAAAAACACTCACACAACTTCATTAAGTATCAATCTTTTATTATTGAAGATTCATTTCGTAGAAATCGGAAAAGAGAATTCACACGAAGCAATTATTTAAACTCTTCTGAGATCGTTATGAAACTAATCGATAAACCACAGGTAACCCAACAGACTAATAAGCGGGAAATATACGTCGAGTCTGGGAAGCCTGTGGGCTAACCATCAGAGAGTTGGTCAAGACCATCCGTTCGAATGTTTTGATGAACCATTAGATACAAAATGTAGTCAAGACCACCAAAGAACATTCGTTGCGGATTTGAAGACTGGAGCTTCAAAAGCTTCATTTAATTGCTACATGCCTTGGCCGGATTTTTGCCGTTCATCGTATGATAACCTCTCTATCTCGAATTAATACTTGTTCCCCTGCATTGGGTTTAGGATCCTGGATTTACACTCTTTCACTAATAAAAAGTTCAGCCCGTGTTCACGTGGAACGTACACGTAAATTTTATAGACCCAAAAGGTTTGTGGAAATGTTCATAATCAGGCATTTTGTTTCCCGGCTGTAGACTGCGACTGATGATCGCGATCATCCAGTGATCGCAGTCAGATCGCGAGCAAGGTGCAAGCAGATCGCGAGCAAGGTGAGAGCAGATCGCGAGCAAGGTGCGAGCAGATCGCGAGCAAGGTGCGAGCAAGGTGCGAGCAGATCGCGAGCAAGGTGCGAGCAGATCGCGAGCAAGGTGCGAGCAGATCGCGGTCAGTACACGCAATTTGATCGCGACTCGATCGCGATCAAATGTACCTATAGTTCCAGGCGGTACTGTACATTGAATCCTGATCTCCTGGGGCCACAAAAACTGGTCAATCACCATCAAATCCCCCACATAATTATCCTTACCTAACCCCCCCCCCCCCCCCCCCCCCCCAAGGGTTTCAATTGATAAGTGCATAACTCATAGACGCAAATCAATAAATATTCTTCCATATACCACTAACGAATGTGATGTCAATCCAGGCAACATTTATTATACAAAAACTTGCCAGTAGAGATAAATGACCTTTCATAAAATTTATGTTATATAAATTTTATTTGTAGTTTGTATCAGTGATTTTACCAAACATTCTGAGTAAACCACAGAATATTTTCATTTGCAAGGAGAAAGGAAAGACATTACATTCCTGGTGTGACATCACATCATTAGCATGTCGGAAATATAAAAAATTAAATGTTAGAGGCACTTAAATGGTAGGCTGGTCCACTACATGTACATGTATGTGAATGGAGCATTATAATTATAGTCACAATCTCATAACCATTGTGCCACTGGACTACATGTACTGGTCATTATAATTACTCACTTTACTGAGCTTATTCAGTCTGGATTCATAGTTCCAACAGCAGCAAAAACAGCTCCAACCCACGTAGTTACTGTAGTTATGTCCTCCCGCCTTAGTTACTGTTGCTATGTCCCCCCCCCTTATTTCTCCCCCTTAGTTCTCCCCCCTTAGTTACTGATGCTATGTCCTCCCCCTTAGTTTCTGTTGCTATGTCCTCCCCCTTAGTTCCTGTTGCTATGTCCTCCCCCCTTAGTTCCTGTTGCTATGTCCTCCCCCTTTGTTCCTGTTACTATGTCCTCCCCCTTAGTTCCTGTTGCTATGTCCTCCCCCCTTAGTTCCTGTTGCTATGTCCTCCCCCTTAGTTATTGTTGCTATGTCCTCCCCCTTAGTTACAGTTGCTATGTCTTTCCCCCTTAGTTAGTTGCTATATCCTCCCCCTTAGTTCCTGTTGATATGTCCTCCCCCTTAGTTCCTGTTGCTATGTCCTCCCCCTTAGTTACTGTTGCTGTCTTCCCCTTAGTTACTGTTGCTATGTCCTCCCCCCTTAGCTACTGTTGCTCTGTCTTCCCCCTTAGTTCCTGTTGCTGTGTCCTCTCCCCTTAGTTACTGTTGCTATGTCCTCCCCCTTAGTTCCTGTCTCACAAGCCATAGACTTTAACCCAAGAAAATTCAAAACAAACATGGTGAAAAAGGCTGAGTTCAGCATTAGTCTTAGTAACATTCTGAATAATTTATTGATTTACTATGTTAGGGTGCACTTTAATCTATTTACCTGTAATGACAGCCATGTGATAGTACCCACATGACACAGTCATAACCTTTCCCCTGATGTGCAGTTTTGTTGGAGATTCACAATCTTCACCCAATCCATTCTGCCCTTCACTACTAGAACCCCAAGTATACAACTCTCCATCCTCTGTGGGAGAAATAATTATGATATTATTCATCACACTGCTGTGTAATTTGGTCACAGGCTATTGACAGAAGCTTCCAGTATCCCTCTCTAAACCACATTGTATGAAGATCATTATGATGACGATTTGCTAACACCATAGTGATCGAGTGAGTGACCAAGTGGCACAATTTCCCTCATCCCAAGAACTTGTCATTACAATATGTGCTTGGTCTAAAATGTGCTTGGTCTAAATGTGTCTTTGTGGTATCACTGATTGACTGAAAGCGAAACAAAAGTGCTATATAAACAAAAGACTAATGGCAATTCCAAATTCCCATAAGCAATACAACACTGACAAAAGATCGGCATGGGAGCAAATCATAGCCATGTGGCTATCTGTTTTAACTTTCTTTTCCGTATAACAACTTAGGGCTTAATTGAACAACAGAATTCGGGAATTTAAAATTGCCTCCATGGCATTATCAATGGTATAGAGCACACATTTGTCAAACGTCTCGAAATAAACTTCTCAACAGAGATCCGGGCCTCCAAAACGGCCATGTGTGTGTTTAAACTGACTAGAACAACAAACACTTTGGAATAAGCTTCTCAAGATGCGGTCCGCTAACACTGCCATTTGTATGTTTAAACTGACTAGAACAACAAACGCTTCGGAATAATCTAATCGAGACACGGTCCACTAACATGGCCATTTTTGTGTTTAAATTGACTAGAACAACAAATTAAGACTCTTGCATGAACTTTATAAAATTTGTTCAAAATTTATTGATTATAAGACCATTGAATTAATTAATCTTATAACCGCCTCCTGGTTAGCTCAGTGGTTAAGCGCTGGTCTGTTGTGCAGGAGGTCGTGGGTTCAAACCCTGGCTGGACCAACACTCAGGGTCTTAATATAACTGAGTAGAAGGTGCTGTCTTTGGGAAACAATTTCGTTCACGAGCTGCAAATGGTTAGACCTTCACGTCTTCTCGGATAAGGACGTTAAATCGTAGGCCCATCAGTGGATGAAGAGCCACCTCGTGGATATGCCACTGATTAATCCGTTATTATTATTATAATTTATGGTTACAGTTACTTGTGAGTAACTTCTGTATAAATTAAACCGAGGAGAAAGTCGGGTAAGACAAGTGTTTTAAAATGACTAAATACAAACAGTGTAAAATATGTGAAATGTTTTACTCATTCAGCTGGTTTCCCCCAGCTGGCATAGCTCAATTACATGCTCAAATAAACCTGTCTGTCAAATTAAGTCCCATTCATCTAGACCCTCTTGGGACTAGGAGTGACTCCATTCTGCCTTTTTGAATACATTAACTAACCCAGTGATCACTGGGTAAAAGTCATGTGACTAAAATGAAAACAAAAGAAACTGAAAACAATAGCTAAAGACACATTTAGACCAAGTGCATGTCGTAATGGTGGACTGCCCAATACCCATAAGTTAAAAAGCACCCAATCATACAGTTTAAAAAAATTAAACAATAATTATATGAATTACATTGGCATTACTGTATAATCAAGCCCTGGAACACCGTAAAGGAACTACAACTGTAGTTGGCTTTCTTTTTATCAGATGCGCACAGCCATTTAGGTCCAATTATTTGTGCAGCAGAGGCAAATAAAGTGTCATGCAGAGAAATTATACATATTGCTAGCCAGACAAGGCTATAGACATGAACAGGAGTTTGGAAATAAGCAAATTGGACTTTGTAGCACTGGTACTTAAAGCACCTAACACCAGGCTAGAGGTAAAAGAATGGGACCTATACATGTAGATGGATGCATGGCTATGGCTCCATTAACTAAACTCACTGATCCTGATGCAGGTAGGGCAGTAATTTGACATCCATAAAATACATATTTGTGTAATATAGTAATAATTGGAAGGAAACCTCAAATTGCTCAAAGACCTGCTGTTACAACAATCATATCTGTATCTTAAGTAACTCTGGTTACCACACAAATCTCACCAGTAACAGCTGCACAGAAGTCTGATCCACAGGCCAACTGGTGGTACCGCTGTTCATCTAGTGATTCTATAGCCTTAGGAACATGGGAATCCTGTACAATTTCAATCAAACCCACTACCAGTTAACTTTGTTATCCATTAAATGGAACTTTATTTCTTTTTCACGATTACAAGCAAAAGGACAGGAAAATTTTAGTTCTGAACTTACAGATGTTCTAGAGATATCCTGGTTAAGAAATCAAGCAAATTGTGAGTTTACAAAGTCGAAAAGACAAATGTGAAGGAAAACATTGAATTAATTAAATGAGCAACTGCAGGAATGTACATATTATTAATAATTCATTTTCCATTGTTTGCCATTGTTTCCATACAAAGCTTACCCAATCATTTTAACAAACCCTAACCACACATTCCTGATGTGGCAGGGTATTCTGCAGGTAATCAAGGCTATTTAAATAAAGTATTCTGTTAACTGGTAAAACTAATAGTTACTAATAGGTTGTACATAAATTCACATCAGGGGTTTCAATTGCTAGTTTTCACTCAATCCCCAGAGATTCAAATGACAAAGGGCATGGCGGCCATGTTGGTGCCCCAACAAAAGACACTAACGAGGAATCTATTGTTTAAGGGCACCAACATGATAGCTATAATGTCAAGTGAAAGCCAGCAAAAACTTTTGGAGTAATATTAAGTAGCACTAAGTGACAAGTAGTAAGCCTCTCTATTTGTGTAATTCCAATTTCCTAATGGGCCTAATTTAGCAGGAATACAATAACATGATTCTATTCGGTGAAAAAAAAATCAGACTTCATTTATTTAAAGGCACTTGTATGAGACTGGTAGTGTTATTAGCAAAACCTGTTTGCAAATGCTATTTTTCATCTCCAATCAGTTGTAGATCTTTTTGGAAGATTGTTTGCCATCCTGTATAACCTAGCTTTTCCATGGGATTACGAGTGCAATTCACTCAGTATTGAAGGGAATTTATATCAGCATGTGCAGACTGCTTCCTGCAAAAGGCCTATCAGCAGTAACAGACAGAGTAGGCAGCAGTATGAGGTCATTCGTCAAGCTGCTGGATCTTAAATTGCCAGTAGCTCACTTGTGATTAAATCCATTGACGTATTCAGTACCTGAGTATCACCATGTCCAAGCTGTCCATCACCACCACAGCCAAAACTGTAAAGCTTCCCAGATTCTACATTTAGTACAACAAAATTATTAATCAAATGCATACTGTCAATATTTAATTAAGTCTATTAAGGCTCCACATTTGATTGACAGTTGGCTGAATGCCTTGAAACTTCCAGAGTTGCACTTCAACACAACTTGTAATGGTCAGAAAACAAACATTTAGAGTTTTAATATCTCTCTTACCAGTTGCCACAAGAGTGAAATTTCTCCCACAAGCCACTAGGTATATTTTCTCTGGTTTCAATTCTGTAAATATACGAACAAGCACAAAGTATTAAAACCAACCCAGCCATTCCTGGCAGTACTTACATGTACTGGACTCAAAATGAACACTCGCAAAATGCTAGCAGATTCCTTGATACGTGAGTGAAAAAAAAAATTCCACTAGCAAATTTCTGCGAGTCAATCTTCCTTTAAGGTACAACTTGGAGTCAAAACCTCAAACAATTGTGCCATATTTACAAGAGTTGATATACACCTAATTATTACCCAATGTACTATTAAAAGCAGGAAGAAATATTTATTATACAGTTGTTTTCACCCCAGTCATTTTGCCCACAATTAAAACATTGGAGGTGAAACGACTTGGGGGAACAATGACTGGATATCACATGAAGAAGTGGCAGTCTAAATTATAAAAAATCCATTCATCCATTAATGTACTTCTAATGAATTGTGAACATATAGAAGATAACTATGTGTCATTTTGCCAGTTGACCCTCCTAATTTTTGCCAGACAAATCCTACTGGCAGACATTTGCTAGTGAATTAAGAAGTTAAAATTCAAACCCTGACTTAGTTTTAGTAGCAGAGGTACTAACAAACACCCATTATTGAAAATTACATACATGTTAGTAGCACATTGCACCATAACAGTGGTCTGTAACCAAGACCTCCCTTCTGAAGCACATAACATATACCAATATTTTTTTGTTATATAAATGAGTAATAAATTTATTACAACTCAGGGATTTTGTTGTAATTTTATACTACAGTATCTGTTAATAAGTTGTCCTTAAGGTAGGGTTAGATCAATAGGACAATAATTTGTAGGACAGTAAGGGCAGTAAACCAGCACATATTCAGAAAACATTGAATGGAAAGAATCAGAAAGTAATCAGACCAGTGAATCAGACATTTTTTTGCAAAATGATTGGTAATAGTCCACTGCCCAACATTACAATCTAAATCCCTGCCAGGGGTTTCATTAGAAAGTGGCAGGGGTTGGAAGTGCTGGCTGTGGTTCACATAAGTGCCAGCTATCTGTATCTGTATTTTAATCGGTATAAAACGCCTGAATGTTTGCTTTTATAATAAATAAAGGTATTTTATTGATAATATCATTGCACCAATAGGGCATGTACTTAAAATTATGTGACCAACAACGTCATCGTTACGTCATTACCACTAGGTGCTTGATAGGGACCCACTACCATATCTGTCCAGGTTTGAGCAAGATGGCATTAGAAATGAGGGAGATAAGGGCATGTACTTAAAATCATGTGACCAACAACGTCATTGTTATGTGGTCACCACTAAATGATTTCTAGGAACCAACTACCATGTCTGTCCAGGTTTGAGCAAGCTGGCATTAGAAATGAGGGAGATATGGGCATGTACTTAAAATCATGTGACCAAAGACGTCATCATTACGTCATCACCACTAGGTGCTTGATATGATAGGGATTCACTACCATGTCTGTCAGGTTTGAGTGTGCTGGCATTAGAAATGAGGGAGATATGGGCATGTACTTAAAATCATGTAACCGATGATGTCATTGTTACATCATCACTACTAGGTGCTTGATAGGGACCCACTACCATGTCTGTCAGGTTTGAACATGCTGGCATTAGAAATGAGGGAGATATGGGCATGTACTTAAAATCATGTGACCGATGATGTCATTGTTACATCATCACCACTAAGTGATTTGTGGGGACCCACTACCATGTCTGTCCAGGCTTGAAGTGTCTGGCATTAGAAGGGCACTGTCAATACATCTTCTCCAGCATGACCAGGATGCATACCATAAACATCCATCAATATATCTTCGGAAAATCAAATGTCATTCGGAAAGCAAATGGTGAGTCATCGATCCACACCAAAAAATTATTAATAAATTATCTCACCCGATGTCCACACCATAAAACGATGAATAAATTACCTTGAACCCCCTAATGCCAATAACTCATTCTGCGCTTGCGTGCATCCACGAGTTCAAAATGATGCATATCCAATGGAGGAGTAGGTGGGTAGTTTTCCAGAAACCGGGATTGAGCCAAAGACTTGTGGTGTAAACTGAGTAATCGACCTTGTGCACGCTTTTATTTAAACTTGCTTAGAAAGGGACTGTACTGCGAATAGCAAGTACAATTACATGTATGGCTAGTCACTGGTAGACAGGAAAGACAGTTTGTGTACTAAAACTATTCATGGTGTTTGAGGACAGAGTTCCAGATGGAAACAGTTCTAGGAAAATAAGAGTACTTAAATACATCAGTGCGAGCCGAGATATTCATATTTAAGATCATGTTTGTGGTGTGTGACCTTGAGAGTGTAAGGTATTTGTTTAAGTTAATGCTACACATGAAAGTAAGTCGGAGGCATTCACAGCAAATGGAAAGAAGGGGCCATTGCAGATTATGCAGCATACTTCTTCTATCACTAGACTCTCTTGAGTAGTCTCAGAGTGTATACAAAACGTGCAGCCCTTCTTTGTACTTTTTCAAGTAGGTTGATATTGCATTGTGTTTTGCTATCATGTTAAAATATGATATTGGCTAAAATACACATATTTTAATATCTCCAGCCCCATCTTACATTTTCCAACCCTGCTAAATTTTACTTTTAGTTTAAACTTTACATGACACTAACTTTATATTGTTTTCAAATTCTAATCTACTCTTTCATTCAGAATATATATACAGGAGTATGCAGCTGTTTTTCACAACCATACTGGCTATCAAAGGCTATTTCCTGAGGTCTTGTAGAGATATTATTTCATACTCAAAGTGACAGTAAGCAAAGTGAGTTTTAAAAGGGTTACAGAAAGGGTTACAGACCATGTTTGTATAGCCTGTATGCAACAGCTTTGAGCTAATATGCTAATAGTGAATCTCATGAAATTAGGATTATTCAAATGTGGCATCTCCAAAGCCAGTGCAAACAAAGCTTAAGTCTAAGTAATTCTATGAAATTAAGACAAAAAGGATTTATATGGGTAGTCATACATTTTAATCTGGTAGCCATATGAACTCTATATGCTAATCACATTTGCTTGTATTTCAGATGGAAAACTGATTATTAAAAGATAGTAGAGGTTATTTTAGCTTGCAGTCTGGCTGCAAGCTTCTGAGTAAAAAGACAATTACATGTAGTTTCAACAAGCTTAATTCTAATTACTCGGGCTGCCTGTGGGCAGCGCCGAGTCTTAAAATGCAAGCGGTTATTTTTTTTTTTTTTAATCAGTGTCAAACTGCTTCTGCGCATGCGTTAAAGGTCAAATTCTAACCAATCAGATTGCACTGTGCTGGTCACGCAAACAAAGGTTAGATTTCCTCAGGCGCGCTCAGATAAGAAAATTCCAAGCTCAGACTAGGCGAGACAAGGAGATATCAATTTCAAATAGTCATTGTCAGAAATCTATTCCATCGTGGGCAATGATGCAATACAACCTAAAGTTGGGTCAGGTCCATGTTTTACGACAGAATAACCAGAGTCTTTCTACTGGATTCGGAGAGCTCGAGACATTATACAAGTCTGCTAATATGGGGAAAACTGAAACAAAACATGAACTTTGACGGCAGAAACCCTCATATTTGAGCCAAGCGGAATATTTACATGATCCGCTAAGATTTTTACAAATCTAATTAGTTAAGCAGATGTACGCAGTGTATGCCAACTGAAATGCTGTGCTCGTTTTGTGGTTACGGCTCAGTGGGGCAAGTACACGAACAAGAAGCATGAACTGCCAGCAAAGAGAGAGGAATTGATCGGAGACGTTAAATTACGTTACTGTGAAGAGGATCAAAATTCAAGTTTTGTAGCTTCAGACTGTCTTCTGCCGTGACTCGTGAGAGAAATTGGAAAAGATCTAGCTGTTTCATTCAGACACTGGCAAATTTATTGAAAGCTACGGGCTTACTTTATGAGATTATTATTCATTGTGGAATGAAAGGAAACAGGTTAGCTGAAAGTTAAGTTCGAGGTAGGCTTCGACTTTCATTCCGATTCAGTGCATATGTGCACGAAGGTGTCAGTTACGTAAGTAGTAAGTAAACTCTTTTTGATTTGAATAAATTTCCTCTCAGTTTGTCTGTTAATGTACTTTTCCTTCTAATTATCGCTTTATTTAACATCTGATTTAGAGTATGCGTACCTCAGAATAAATTATTTGAAAGGTCAACTGAATTCTTGTGTCGATAAGCGCAAATGTTTTTTTGTGAAACAGTCTGTGTATATGAGAAGCGGCTTAATAGAAGAGCTTTCTCATTTATAGGAATTACAATTTTTGTTCTTGCTATGAAATTTATGTTTCATTTCACATTTATTCATACAGTTTTAGCCGGACATTTCCCCGAGGTTTTGATCTATTTTCAATCAAATTCAAAGTCTGAATATGTCATTGTATTGCATTTATACACTTGAATGTGCCAGTATTCTGTTGTTCGAATCCTGCGTTATCATAGTCATGCCATAAAAGCGATTAATAGACCAGTCTGTTTTTTCGACGTTCTCACTGGCGAATTAAAGCACGACTTGATACTAAGAGGATTTCAAATGAAAGTGTATTTCATCTTCAATCTCATGTGGCCCGAGTGAAAGCCCAGATGGGCTCTTGTTAGAAGTAAATTGTAAAAGAATATGAATTCATCTGCTGGGACTGAATAATAATAACTTAGCATTGAAATTGATCTGCTCTGGTTTTATTTATTTATCTGTTTATTATTATCTGAACAATTACAAACAAAACCGCACATCTTAAGATGTAGGAATGAACTATGTAATTACATTAGCCCCAGTACAGTACATAATAGACATTAAATCCGAATCTAATGCACTTAGCGAGGCATAAAATATTCATGGTCCACTATTATCGAACTCTTACCTTCACTTTCCGTCTTTTGTTTCCCAAGCATCAAATATGACAATAGACAACAGAGAAAGATCTTATCTTTATATGTTCCCGTAAATAAAACACAATAATAAAATCTAAAGTACCAATATAGTACCTTGAATTGATTTAGACTTTACTATAAAAGCACACGAGTTCTTCATATCGGACTGTTTTCAGTTTCTAAGCAACACATTATACATTTCCATGTGACGTTTTCCCTTGTGGTTGTGATGAAGTAAAAAGTTTGACATATTTCACGCTACGGAGTACGGACTTACTTTTGACTACACTAGGTTTGTTATAAGGCTTCGTATTCCCATGGCCCAATTGTCCCCAATCATTAGATCCAAAAGTGTAGAGTTTCCCGTTTGCTGCAAAGAAAGCAAGACATTTTTATTAAAGTCAACTTCCCGGGATCAAATGAAAATAAATAAATTGTGCCCTTCACTTCAGTCTTAATTTATAACAATCAACATTAACGAGACACAGGATCGGAATGTGTTGTAGAACTAAATCGTGCCCTATGTGAAAGAAACAAATACAATGCACACCTGTGACAACTGCTGAGTGTTCGTCTCCACAAGACACATGCAGTACAGGATCATCTCTGATCCAAAACTTGCTCGCTAAGTTGTCAGCAAACCTTGTTTTCCCAAATGTGAAAACAGCGCCGGATTCTGCAGATCCGCAAGTATGCAAATCAATACCTTTGATCGTCTTTACATAGTGACAATAAAGCACTACTATTAGGCTACAATAAGGGATAATTTTGATTGGAAATTCGAGCGGGAAAGCTTAGTTGTGATAAGATAAACAAACCTGGGACGTCTTCATCATCCGACGCCATTTTGGGCTCGGTGATTTTTTATACTTTTTGATGAGAAACCGCTGTGATCCCGCAGATTCCACAGGAAGCCCAGGCTTAAAAAATGTGAAATATATCAGTAATTAGTATATACCACACCAGTGAATATCACTTTTCGCGCGCTCTGATTGGCTACTCAAACAGTGAATATGATTTCATATTCACCTCCGAGCAAAGCAGCGATCATCTCGCGGGAGTTTTTGTCCATTTGACAGAAAATAAAATAACTATTTGGTGCTGGCTATTCACCTGGAGTGTGGTATATACTAAAACAAGCGGCTCGGTAAATATCCACCACTATTCACCTCCACTTCGGCGAATAATTGTTAAATATTTCAATAAAGTAAATATAACTTTCCTGAAGAGTAGTTGATGTTCTGGTGACGATTTCAAGCGATTTCAAGCTGAGCCCTTGAAACCCTTACCCTGTTCCAGGCCAAAACATTGTATTTTTGCGACCCTGTTCCAGACAAAATGCCGGCAAAAAGGTACCCTGTTCCAGACCAGAAACAACGAAAACATACCCTGTTCCATTCAAAATGGCAAAACGATCCTGTTCCAGATTAGAAACAAGAGACTATGTTGTACGAGATCTATGTGACCAGGACTACATTCACAATCACAAGAAGCTGCTTAATCCTTTGGCCCATGCATCCCGGATATTGATGATCGGAAACTACCTGGTTCACATGAACCACCTTCAGTTGGTATACAACATCTACCCTATATTCCAGACCAAAACAGTTATTTTGATACCCTGTTCCAAGACCAAAACAGTGATTTATATACCCTGTTCCAGGCTAGGAATTGTCATAAACCATACCCTGTATGCATGTCGGGCGGCACGACAGACAGGCAGACTTTATCATTAGCACTTTGCACTACATTGGTACATCTACGGTGGCTTGTTAGGGCCATTAAAAAAACGATTATATTTTTCTCAAATCCCGAGTTATTTTTGGAAAAAAAAAAATTTAGGGGAAAAAATATTTTTTTTTGCCAAAGTTATTAATCCCGAGTTGCTTAATCCCGAGTTCCTAATCCCGAGTTCCAAATTCCGAGTTCTTAATCCCGAGTTCCAAATCCCGAGTTCCAAATCCCGAGTTGCTAATCCCGAGTTGCTAATCCCGAGTTCTTACTGATCCCGAGTTGCTAATCCCGAGTTGCTAATCCCGAGTTCCAAATCCCGAGTTCCAAATCCCGAGTTCTTAATCCCGAGTTCTTAATCCCGAGTTGCTAATCCCGAGTTCCAAATCCCGAGTTCCTAATTCCGAGGCCGAGCTCTTCGTCCATTCTTCTTACCACGTGTAGTGAGAATGGCGGCCGATCGATCAGATGCAAATATTGCCAGTTTTAACGACAATATTAATATATTACCTCCTCAGTTCCTGGTAATGGCGCCATATCAATTTTTTTAAGGGATCCATAGGGGAAAACTGCCGCCAGCTAATGAAGTAGATGATGCCCATGACGGGGTATCCCATATTTTTTGGGACCGCCGCCGATGACAGCGTTGTAATTATCGGCAAAGTCGTTACGTTCAGTTCAGCATGAAGGATTATTCTTAAAGGATATGATGGGCTTCAGTCTTCGTTCAAACCTAATCCAGCGCGCCGAGTCTTCAAGCTCTAAGAAAGCAAAAATTCAAATATGTTTATTTGAACTCGGGATTAGCAACTCGGGATTAGCAACTCGGGATTAGCAACTCGGGATTAGCAACTCGGGATTAAGAACTCGGGATTAGCAACTCGGGATTAGCAACTCGGGATTAGCAACTCGGGATTAGCAACTCGGGATTAGCAACTCGGGATTTGGAACTCGGGATTAGCAACTCGGGATTAGCAACTCGGGATTTGGAACTCGGGATTTGGAACTCGGGATTAGCAACTCGGGATTAATAACTTTTTCTTATTTTTTTGCGAATTTTTTTTTTTTTTTCCCCAATTTTTTTTTTGTTCAAAAATAAGTCGGGATTTCAGAAAAATATAATCGTTTTTTGAATGGCCCTAACAAGCCACCGTATACATCAGATGACTGCTAACAAATTAAAAAAAGTTTGTGAATGACGGCAGATTGTTCTGTAATCTTAAAAATCTAATATATTTTTATATATCATTAAATTAGCTTACCGATTATTTTGTGCTGAAATTATGGTGGATCGCATGTTCATACAATCATAAACATATTTTGCTGCTACTGTTGTGACTTGTCTCGGGGGATTAATGATTGCCAAAAATAATTATTTTTCTTCCATTTTTCTGCTATCTAATTTCGTTAGAGTTTATAAGGAGGATAAGGAATCATGTCTGATTGTCTGGTAAATCAGCTGCATAGTCAGCAGGAAGTGAATTTCGTCTTCCATTTCTTGTTTGCACGTTGGGCAAATTCGGTCTTCTGGTTTTAGATAAGGTTTAAGGTGTCTTCCTTTTTCAATTTGAAGGCAATGATTTCTTATTCTTAATTTGGTGAACGTAATTCTATGTTTGATGTTTCTGACAAGATCCAAATAGTTTTCGAATTCATACTTCGTTTAGAATGTTCGATAAACTCGTAGTTTGTTACTCTGGTTTGGATTCTGTCGTTGGTCATTAAATATATCAATTAAACAAATTTGTAGTTCTGTGTCTTTTAGTCGTTTGCTTTATATTCTTCAGAAATTCCCTAAAATCTGGAGTATTATTTTGGATTGTCTATATATCACCATAGCCTAGGCTTTGTATGGTTTGCTTAATTTTATAGCTCCAAAAAACTGCATGGGTTGTTTGATTGCATACTGTCGATATACATAATTTTTGTAAGCATTGGCTCTTCCCCAGTAGTGGTTAGCAATTTTGTCCAATAGTTAATACTTCTGAATGTTGATTCATATCTCAAAGGATGTCTACCAAGCTCTGCTCTACATAATAATAATAATAATAATAATGCACTTATATAGCGCAAATTAGCATATGGAAAATGTTCAGATGCGCTTTTACAAAGTCTCTACTTTTAAAATAAACTAACAAACTAATAATTAACTAACCAATTCATTAAGAATAACAGTCCAATAAAATGCTATTACTATGAGTAATGATAAAATTTAGTCGATAATAACCATAATAAAACTAGTTGTAAATAGTAGCTAAAGGCTAAAGACTTCTCTGAATAAGTAAGTCTTGAGCTGCTTCTTGAAATAGTCATAGGATTTGATTTGCCTAATACTAGCAGGTAATTTATTCCATAGAAAAGGTGCGGCTGATGTAAATGACCTATCGCCAATAGTAGACAGTGATGTAAAGGATGGTACGATCAGCCGTAGCTCATTATTAGATCTAGTGTTATAAAAAGAGCGCCCTCTGACTTTAATTAATTGAGAAATATACGAAGGGCACATACCATGGATAGCTTTGAAAGTGATAGTAAGTATCTTAAAGATTATTCTAGTTTTGACTGGAAGCCAGTGTAAGCTAATGAGAACCGGAGTAATATGTGCAAAACGGGAAACCTTACATATGATTCTAGCGGCAGCATTTTGAACTCTTTGAAGTTTTGCTATTTGGTAAGCAGGAAGACCATAACATAAACTGTTACAGTAGTCAAGGCGACATGAAATAAATGCATGGACAAGGATAGTGCAAGACTCAATGGTTAAAAATTTTCGAATCTTTCTAATGTTATGTAAATAATAAAATGATGATTTACACGTTTTATTAATGTATGTCTCTAGAGACAGCCTTGGGTCCATCCAGACTCCAAGATTCTTGACAGAGAGGGTGGGTGTAACAACAGAGTTGGCAACAGAGAGATGACTAATTGAGTTTTTGTCAAGCTGTTGACGTGTGCCAATAATCATGAACTCAGTTTTTCCATGGTTCAATTTGAGCTTGTTCTCGTGCATCCAAGCCTGGATATCGTTGATACACTCTTCCATAGCTGTCACTGACTGGTACTGGTTAGTATCCGGTTTCGGTTTAAATGATAGATATAGTTGTGTATCATCTGCATATGCATGAGCGTGGGGTAAGTGTTTATCAATTATGCGAAATAAATCACTCGCATAGATGATAAAGAGCAGAGGGCCAAGACAGGAACCTTGAGGGAGGCCACAGTTAAGGTCAAATTTCCTAGATGAAGCATTGTTAATGGAGACACGTTGGGATCGTCCAGACAGGTAGGCAGTAAACCAGGAGAGAGCAGTACCAGAGACTCCAAGATTCAGTTGAAGTCGATTTAGTAAGATGGAGTGGTCAATCGTGTCAAAAGCAGCACTCAAATCTAAGAGAACTAATAGTGTTAAGTGTTGCTTAACACTATTACTGACTGATGTTCTGCTGGTTCGATTCCTAATAGTAACTTGCAAAATTTTGTATGCACTATTTCTATCGGATCATTTTCGTTAGATCTTTTGCTATCGGTCCCCCATGTAGATTTCGCTTCCATAGAGCAAGATTGGTTTTATCAAAGTGTCGAAGAGTTTGATTGTCAGTTTAATATCAGATATAAAGTGCGATCCCACTTCCTTTTTTAGTTTAAACATTGCCTTCAGTGCTGATTTTTTTTAGTTCTTGTTTTGCCACATTAAAGTTGCCGAATGCGCTCAAAGTGAGTCCGAGATATTTGTACATTCGCACATTTTCTAATTGGTCATTTTTATAATAAAAACAATAATCGTTCATTCGTTTTCCGTTATAATTAAAAACAATAGCTTTTGTTTTCTCTATATTAACAGTTAATTGGTTAGTGTCGCAACACCCTTCAAGGCCTTCCAGTAGACTTTATAAATCATGTTTATTCTTAGATAGTAGGACTAAGTCGTCTGCGTAGAGTAAGGTGCTTATATTAGTTCCACCAATACATATGGGATCCTTTACTCCTGATTCGTCTAACACTTGAGGCAGATCAGTGAGGAATAGATTAAAGAGGGAGGGGCTTAGCATGTAGCCCTGTTTGACTCCAGTGTAACATCTAAGCTTTTCTGTGATAACATTATCTATTTTAACTGCTGAATAATCGTCGGAAACATCGAGTGTAATAGTGAGAAAAATTACCTTCAATACCTGTCTCGAAGAGCTTTTCTCTTGGTATACTATCAAATGCTTTTTTAAAATCGACAAAGCAAGTAAAAAGCATGTTATTTTTCTTGTTTGGTTTACTTTTAACGTACTTATCGATAAGGCCTTTCAAAACAAAAATGCTATCAACAGTGGAGTGTCGTTTTCTAAACCCAAATTGTTCTTTCTTCAGTATTCCTTTATATGTTAGGTAGTCGTATAATCTCTGGTTTAAAATTGATGTAAATAGTTTACTAAGCGCAGATAAAAGCGTAATGCCTCTGTAGTTCTCTATTTCTGATCGGTCACCCTTTTTGTGGTTGGGAGTGATGAGGCCTATGCTCCATTCTCAGTTGCGGCCGGCTACTGAAATTCCCGAAGAAAGGATGTTATTGAAGAGAGATGTTAGCGGCTTTATGAGTTCTTTTTTACCCCATATTAGGATTTCATTTGGGATGATATCGATGCCTGTTGCCTTTTTCTGTTTTAGTTTTTTAATGGCATTCTCGCCGGACCTCCTTTGCCATTCTTTCATAGTCTAAAACCCCTGTTTGTTCCACCGCACAGTTCATCTGAGCGTTTTTGCGGCAATCCCTTTATGTAGGACGACACGAATTTTTACCAAAAATACAATAGAATACAACACAATACAATTCAATACAACAATAGAACGCAACACAATACAATAGAATACAATTTGGTAGCAATTCGTGTCGTCCTACATGAAGGGATGGCCGTTTTTGCTGTATCCTCTGCATTGTCCTTTCGATTATCGTTTTGATTTTCGAAGTGTTCGTAGGATTCTTGTATATCAATGGCAAATCAGTGATTGTTTGGCTTGTTTTTTTGGTTGTTTAAGTTAAACAGATTTAAATTTCACATACTTCTATGAGTATTTCGGTGAAGTTTTTTGTTAGAGTACTTAAAGAGGTTTTATCATATATTTCCCTGTTATTTAACGTTTCTTCGAATTTGTTTTTGTATTCATCAGATTCAAGTATCTCTGGGATTCTGTCTTTTGCTTCTTCGTTGATCATCTCATAATCGTCTGTGTTTACAAAATTTGGTGGAGTCAGTTTTGCGTTGTGTTGTAAAATTGCTTATTTTCAGGCCATATGAAATTTGACAGTGATCATGCAGATATGTAAGGCTGCAATGGGTTAAGTACTGTTTAATAAACGAGCAGCAGTGTTTTATCAGGTTTAAAACTCGAGGGCGCAGCCCGAGAGTTTTAGACAAGATAAAACACGTGCTGCGAGTTTATTAAACGGCTTCAAAAACTTATAATGGTTGCTTTATGAACCATTGAACCTTTGTAATCACAACGCCATGCGAAATATTCGAGTAATCACCGCCTGCGATTACGAACATCTCAAGGGAATGACATGGAGAAATTACCATACTCTGTTGTTTGAAGCGGAGTTTCGCAATGCTGAAAGCATGTGTGACAAAGAACAAGCTACGACAAGAATAACCTGCATTTGAAGGCCGATTTGGTGTCGTGGTTGACATCGATAAAGTTCAAGACTTGGAAAGCTATGTGACTGACACTCCAGTACAAAATATGAAGAGGATGTTTGTAAGTTTAATGCACGTTTTTATTATTTTATGGCTTTGAGTTTGGTTTAATAATTGGAACTAAACAGTGGCTCGAGGTAAACAAGTAATGCATGGTAGTTGGATATAACTTCATTTTACAGTATTATCTGTGTATCTTGGTATTAAGGGTGCGTTCGATTGACCGTATTCCGGAATAAGAATACACAGAATGATAACTACAAATCGCTTATTTCGGGAATTTTTAGTCCATGGAATACAAGATGTATTCTGAATATCATATTTCAGCAAACTTTAGTAGCTTACAGTGCAAAATGTGCCTGAACCAGTGATTTCCAGAGATTATTCCATCTATTCTTATTCCGGAATACGGTCAATCGAACGCGCCCTTAGTCTGCTGATATTAGTAAATTTAGTGCAAAATTTATTATCTAGGTACCTTATGTTCCGTGTACTTTTTGCTATCTTTGGGTCTTTATCATTGAATTCTTAATTAGGATGAAACTTTATATAAAATTTCATGTTCATTAGTATTCTTTATATAAAACGTTCGTCCTAATTAGCAATTCAATGAGAAAGCTGAAACATGAATAGAAATTCCAAGAGTTGGAAGGTGCTTATCCATTGTCTCAATCATTAACCCCGTTTCCCCGTGGGACATAATTAAAATCCCTCCGCGGTCTTTTTAGAACAAGAGCCCATCTGGGCTTTCACTCGGGCCACATGAGATTGAAGATGTAATACACTTTCATTTGAAATCCTCTTAGTAATAACCAAAGGGAAGAATTATTAGCTGAATTTAGCAGTCTTTAGTGGCCGGTAGCGCGGTGACTTTCATTCTCTGCTCCTCTAGTATATATGTAATTTAATAGTTTTGTTTTTCTCGTATGTTGACCTTTTAATTTAAACACTACTTATTCGTTTAACACACTGCATTTGAGTAGGCATATATTCATTGTTTTGAACCCGAGAATTAACCGTACTACCGTACTTCATGGTCCCTTTCTTTAGTAGTGAGTTGTCGGTCAGGTGATTGTAAACTCTCGTCATTTAGCATAGAAAATGTATTCTGATGAATAGGGATCGGGTTGTCATGTACGAAAGATGGCTCTTGAACAAACTGATAAGCTTCAGTAGGTTGGGTAGTCTCGGAACATTGAGACCTTGGTCCTTATTGCGGGCTAACAAATTTATCCTCGTGAATAATCTAAAGAATTCCGTCTCTTCCGGTTTGAATTTGACTCATGTGTATGTTGCTTTTGGAGTTTCAAGGATATGTTGATCCAAAACTACAGGCACTTGGGGTTTTTCATTGACTTGTGAACTTGCAGGCTCTGTAATTTGTTTTGTTTTCTTAGTATAATATAAAGTGTTGAACATGTTCATGTTCTCAAGCATGTCGCGCGTGACCTCTGTTTCTTCATTCATTAAAGTGCCTATAACCCCCAAAAAGTTACGCTTTCAGATCAAACTTAGAAGTATTCTATGCAACTTCCCGAAAAAATTAATGGTTTTAAAGCATTTCTCTTTTTTTTACGGCTTTTCAAAGATGAGAGCCGTGAACTTTTACCGTCATCTTAGCGACTTGGTGGGGTCTGGGACTAGGTACGTCATAGTAGGGAGCCATGTCACGTGATAAAGGCTTCTCTCATGTACTTTTGGTTCGTTCTTTCTTATTTGCGTCGTAAGTTCTGTAATTTTCTGCTGGACTTTTTGACAAAATGTCTTCGTCAGGCTCCGAATCTGAAGACAGTTGTTCATCGGACAATTCCGAGCTAAATTTTATCAACTATGAGCTTGAAGCAGAAGAATCTGCCGGCGCGGATGAGCCACTCGCCGATGAAGAATGGGTCACAAGAGTACAGATCGGATGGAGACCTCCAGAATCGGTTCAGTGGAAGGCCTCGAAGCAAGGAAAAGCTGGTGAGTTAAACTGTCCAAAATTAAAATAAGTTATCATAGCCCTTCATGGGCTTCCCGTGGCCGTGGTCTCCCAAAAAAAACGGCATTGCAGCAATGCAGGATGCCAAAAGAATCCAGTGATCCTTCCAATCGTAACAATCATATATAGAGATTATTACATGTTAAGAGCTTGATATCGTTTTTATTCACGAGGTTTTCGTATCGTATCTCGAACGAGCGAGTCCGCGAGCATTAATAATGCTCAATAATGACCAAGGTATGAATTGAAATCAATGAACACTGTGAGTTCCATGTTTAGTCTGACCAGGAAAGTGGAAGGTTTATCAGAGTATTTTGATCTATCGTGCATGTTAATTAAAAATAGTAGCTCTCGTAAGCAACCACCCTGGGAATCAGGAAAAGGTGCTCATAACTAGTCAGAACTGGAATCAGGAGTAGTTGCTCGCTTATGAGAGCTTGCACACACCACACCCATGGGGATACATATATAATGCGACTGATATCACAGTATACAATACTGTACTACTCTACTGTAACAGCATGAATGTCAGATATAATAAGAATATTGTTGCAAAATGCTAGTGCATATTTATATTTAGTTGACTCATTGCACAGTCTGGGATCATGTCTCTGGAGTAGTTACTTACAAGAGTTTAAAAACAAAGAAAAATTCCAAAGGTGGTGGTACGCACGGTGGTCACTTAATTATGAGAGTGGCTGGTTACTACAGAGCACAAGAGTGGTCTCTGAGGGGAGCTGGTCACCTACAACTACACGGGCAGTTTCACAAAGGGCTTCAACTGTATCAAACAATTGGTACTAACATATAAACTTCTTTATTTACAGATTTCTACGAGTTGTCTCATACAGAGTACATCCAGTTAGTCTACGGTTATCTGGGCAACAATAGAATTCCTCTACTAGAGGGTCCTGAAGGGTAAAATGGGAGCTGGGATTTGCCTCTTTTTGGGCTGGGAAAATGGGATTCGTGCACTGGGACTGGGATTTTACCACTGGGAATGGGACAAACACTTTGGAAAATGGGAATGGGATTTCTCTTCTTTGTGAGACTTGCTAGTCTCTGACTCTATAATTTCACACAAATACTCGAATTAGCCCACTTTGATGACACAAATACTCGAATTAGCCCACTTTGATGACACAAATACTCGAATTAGCCCACTTTGATGACTGGGATTTGGACCAAAATTGGGCTGGGAACTGGGATTTAGGACCCCCCTTCAGGACCCTCCTACTAGCATGTGCATATGACACAATCAGGACAAAATTCAATGCTGGGAAAGAAACCTTCACTGGATTTGAAGAAGATGAAGATGAAAGTACTTCATAACTTATATAAACTTTAAGGAGAACAACAATGAACAGTCAAACTTTCAGTGCCATTGGCCACTTTTGATATAGGCTTCACTGGTCACATACAAATGATTCAATACACATACAAGGCTCTGGGGAATAATGTGCAGTGATTAATGAAATAACAATAATGAATTTAATTATGCCCCAGAACCTTTGTGTGTGAGAAGTCAAGCATATATCGAATGTGGGCTATTAACCTACATGTATGTCCATATACATGTATGTCCATATGTCCATTCAGGCAACCTGTGAACAGGAATCACTACCCTGACAAGCGAAACTACTAGCCCTGGGCTATTGGAAAGCACTTGCATTGCACCCTGTGTTCCTTTCTATAATTTTACACAAATTTTGAAAATAGGATTATAATATTAAAATTTAAATGTTTGAGTAGTAAATTGGAAAACAGTAAAATTAGATGTCTGGGCCGGACACACTCATTATCAGAGATTCTCATATGAACTGACAAACCTCGTGCACGTGTGGGATGGTAAAAATCAAAGCAAATATTCAAAAATGACTAATAAATTGTGTAAATATACATTATTCAAGTAAAATAATGAACATACTTTCAATCCAGCATTGAAGGAGGGGGTTGAACTGTTTTAACCCACCAATCGAACACTGACTCCATACATGCATAGTACCGTGACATAGCCCCTTTAAGCCTCAAATTCAATTGCCCTATTTAATTATGGTGTCACATGATAGACACAGCTGCCATCTTAGGGGGTCAAAACACTCGTCTTTAACAACAGACATACAAAATAAAGCTGTTCTGCCATAGATTGCCTTCCTTCAAATTGGCTAATTTTCCCAATAAAATAAGAATGGTGGCTTTCATCTATTTGTTTTGATGTCATGCCAATGAAATAGGGCAATCGATTTCACTGAGCTGGTCACAGGAGTGATTAGCCTATGGAAGTTGACAGTATAATATCTTGCTACCTAGATTGTCCATTGATAAAATATCAAATCACTGAGATAGCTGGTAGACATTTCTGGTTCACTCTGTACTTATAAGGGGACGAGGGTTGTTCTTTGGACAATCAACAACACCTTTATACTCTTTAATAGGTTTACACAATACTTTATTTAATGAGGAGGACATACTTAGCTACAAGCTAGTTTACAGAGTTCCACAAATAAATTCAAAAAAAGAAACAATATATAATTTAGAGATTAAGAATTTAATTAATTTTAATTTAATAGGTTTCTTGCACACTGAGCAATGGGGTTTTGCCTTGGTTTTTGTGGGCCTTACAGCAGGTGGAACTGGAATTTCTGGCCTCACAGCAAGTGGAACTGGAACTTCTGGCACTAAAATACAAAAATAACAATTATTATTAAGTTAGTTATGGGTATATATATATATATTGGTTTATGGTAAATAAAGCACTGGTTTCGTTTTAAATACAAACTTACAGTGTAATATTATACGTTTCCAGCTGGTATTTTAATATTTTGTTTAGTCTCGAAAGACTAAACAAGCAGTATACCTTTATATGACATGTCCAACAGTTTGATACATGTAGGTGTACTGCTTGAGCAAGAGCTACATGTAGGTGTTATTGGAGGACAAACACAGAAGGTGTGATTAGCACAGACTCGATTTTGTTTGAATATTTTCAGAATTTGAATAGTTTCTTTTGTGCAAAAAAATATTTTATACAAAACAATTTGAATTACCTGGAGCTGAAGGAGGAACATCTATAACAGTCATCCTTTGTTGTCTCTTCTGGGTTGCTTCTGCCCTTGGCTGCTTGTTAAGCATGGTGTCCTGTCCATAGGTGCAGGTGTCATCTAAAGAAAGTTGTCTGATTTATTCACTGTTATTTCCCTCATACTAAAAACATGCACTCTCTTAGTCTAATACACTTGTGGTGAAAACAATGTTCAGTACGTGGAACCCGGTCATAATGAAGTTTTCTTCCTTTCCCTAGGAACTTCTTTATACATGGAGGTTCCACTGTATTGCTAGCCTCCTATAGTAGCCGTTTTGTAGCGCTTCCATTTCACTCCATTCCGGGGAATGGAGTGAACGGAAGCGCTACACAACGGCTGCTATAGAACTAGGAGGCTACTGTATAAATCTGTATTGCCATGCAAACTAAATACAAAAGCACTTACCAAAATCGGAGAATGGCTTAAATCGGTTTCGATGGCATGGACTGATGGAATAGGAACAACTCCATATTCAACCGACTTCAGTCTTGGCGTAGAGTCAAGGACTAAAGAAAATCTTATAAAGTCTTCCGGCTTGGAGTGAACCAAACAAACGTTCTTCGTCGGTTCCCACTTCGCTCGCTTTGTTCGCACGAACCTCAACCACTGGCGTCTTCTCTTCTTTGCTTCTGGCCGATCATCGCTTAAAAACGGGACCTTGTGTTAGAGCTATCCTTTTTTGAGTCTGGCTCATTCCTACAGCCCCCAAATACACATCTGTTTGGCATTTCAAATCGAGTTATTCGCTCGGTTCGCCCTGTTTTTACTGTCTTTGTTGTTGGTTGTTCGCTTTCTCTCACTACTATGACGTTGCTTTCCGGTTTCGTTCCCAGTCTACTTCCAGACTCCAGCTGACGGCCATTTGGGACAGGGTGCCCAAATCGGGTTGTTTTACAATGTTTGACCCCAGAAATAAGGTCGAACTCTTACTTTTTTCCTTTTTTTCTCTTCGAATTATTGATAAGAAGGATGTAAAGAATTTATTAAAAATACTTCAAATTTGGGGTTATAGGCACTTTAAGTTCTCTACTTTCATCTGTAATCTGGGAAACTCAATCTTTGCCCATGCCTTCGTACATAACTATTCTTGTTGTTAAGTAGACGTGGATGATTATAAGTAAAATCCTTCGACAGCTTGTACCGTTTCCGCTAGGTCAATATCCTCGCTGGAACGAAATAACTTGATCTCAATACTCTCTGATCCAACTTACGGTAAATTTAAATCTCTGACAGTTTTTAAGAGACTCGTAATATTGGTCTTGAAGTGCCTTCACCTAAAATAATATGTTTTCCTCGGATGTTTTAAATGCAGCACAGCGAGCCGATGGCTTATAGATTCCAATATCTATTTCTTCGAATTTTAGCTTTCCGGATCCTGGCCCCAGTTCACTGGCTTCAGGTCGTCGTACGTGTCGTATCACTGGCCATCTGGGTAAAAAACGCGGTCCTTCGGCTCCGTCAATAGCTCCAGTTGAAATATCCTAAGCCTGTTGGAAGGCTTTCGCACGAGTGAAGTTAAATAAAACATTAAACTGGCTTACATTTGAGAGATGAGACTCCAAACTAGAGAGAAAGTTCCTCGCGGGTCTTCCGCCATCTTGCTTTACTGTATTAAATTATGTAAATAAATTAACCTGGCGATTGTTGCGTGACCAGCACAGTGCAATCTGATTGGTGTGAATTTGACCTTTAACGCATGCGCAGAAATTTTGCGACACCCAACAAAAAAAATAACGACTTGCATTTTAAGACTCGGTGCTGCCACAGGCAGCCCGAGTAATGATGAGATTTTATCAGGTATAAAGGAGCATGCACGTGTCTGATTTGCTTCATCTGATTGGACAAAATGCTCATTAATTATTCATGAGTTTTTGAACTGCTAGATATCGAATGAAAGGAATAATGTTCGTGTTGGCAATTACATAGTCTACTAGGCTACTTCCGTTGTACTGAAAACATGTTTTTTTACCTGTTGAATCCCTATTACTCTACCGACATCGATAAGGGGCTTTTCCTCTTGAATCTATGTTACTTTCATCCTGAGAATTTCTCTTACTAGGTTGATCAACTTCATAGTCTGATAATAAATTTGTTATCATCAAATAGTACATACTCTTGCAAATTACCTCAGTGTACGGGCGTTAAAATCACCCTGAAGTACTACTTCTCCTTTCGCAGAGAAACATGATATTTCGTCTTCTAGATCCGATATATAAACTTGATATTGAGTTCTTTCGTAATTACTGGGACTGAGGTATACAGTTCCCACTAGATATCCTTTGCGATATGAAAATAATTCCTGTCTAATTTGCACCAAATGATATTCTTATTTTGTGTTGGTATGTATTGTACGCATTCCTTAATTCTGTAGTTAATATATAGGGCGATCCCACCATAATTTCTACTGTTACCAGATTTATCATGCCGTTTTATGACGTTTTTGACGTCATTCAGTTTCAATTTATTTCCCAATTCTTTATGGTACGTACCCGTATAGCGCAGAATTAAAATTCTTCTAGGTGAGGGAGAACGAGAGCCGGATTAAAATTCGTCGAAATCGCTTGAAATCGTCACCAGAGAACAAGAAGGACATCAACTACTCTTCAGGCAAGTTTTATGTACTTTATTGAAATATTTACCAGAAGTCCATAACCAGAAGTGTCCATCTCCCACTATAGGGTTTGGCCCATCAGTTTACAGAGTAGTCTATTTATAGAAAGCTTTTCCCGCCATATTCTTCGTAGCTATTGGTATCAGCAGCACCTGATCGGCTAAGACAGCGATTTCCTTTGTTTGTAATATTGTACAGCTAATTATATGGCGGACAAGGCAGTGTAGAAACTTCTGATGATCAGCTATTTCTCATTTATAACTTGCATGCAAGAACTAATAAGCACCACATGTCCACAGGAAAGACCATTAGTCCGTATAAACCAGAACATGTGGTTCCTTTGTAACCTTCATTGTCACTTTGCTGTTTTATTAAAGACACTAACTGTTATACATCTCCAAGAATAAACTTTACAATCGAAAACTAGAAAACTGAACGCAATTATAGCAGCTGCCGGAAATGAAATTCCAGTTCTTAAAATTCGGTACAAGCAAGAGTTTTTTCTTCAGGCAACATGAACAAGATTTGATCATGAATCAATTGCCTCGCGCGGCAACAGGTCATATGCGACTGAGTTTCCAAGGATTTCAATGGATTAAAAACAAAACAATAAAATAAGAATTTAAAAGTAAACTTGGCTTACTTTGATGTAATTTTGTCCTTGTATGTCAGTTGTTCCTGGCCAGTTGTTTCAGCGAGATGAATGTGAATTTTCGGTTCCGTTTTCATTCATTGTCATTGATTCAAACTTTTATACTTGTCGCTAGGTGAGTCACAACTGACACTCAACTCTGAATTTCTAACGAGACCTGAAACAACCATGGGGGCTGCGCTGATCAAAGCCAGGTCCCGGCTAATTCGGGAATTTAGCGTGTTGGTTTTTGAGGAGGGAGGAAAACCGGATAACCCGGAGAAAAACCCTCGGAGCAAGGGCGAGATTCCAACAAACTCAACTCATACATGGCGCCTAAAAGATAGTGTTAGCCCTTACAGTTGAAGCTCAATAATAATTCAGTTCCGGTTAGCTGTCACGCCGGAAGTTCAAGTTCATGAACAGCCCATTGTATTCACCGTAATCAGATATAGTAGTGTTATATTTCAAGGTTACAAGACCCGTGTTAAAAATAGAAATAAAGAGTTCGCGTTGCTTGTGGCAAAGTGTGTGTATGGTGTTCTGGGCTGCGGGAACGGCGTAACGGGGAGAAAACCGCAAAAGTAAAAGCAAAGAAAAAGATGAAGGCCACATCATGGCAGCTATTCAGGCGCTTAGAGCAGAAGTGGCGGCCATAAAAGAGGCAGTAGGAAAGGAAGCTACAAGTGGAGAGCGAAGACCGACGGAGTCACAGGAGCCACGGCCTAGAGGCGCGAGAAGAGGGTGCGAGTTGTGTACGCGGGAAGGGAAGGCTGAGTTGTGTGAGCATTGCTGGAAGTGCGGTAGTAGCGAACACTGGAGTAGGGGGTGTCGGGCGAACAGACCACCGGCGGAAAACTTCAGGGGGGTGCTGCGGAGGGACAGGCAGTAACTCCTGGCACAGATATGGTGTCCCATAGGTGCGTTTATTGAAAAGGGAGGAGTAGAAGAAATAACAAACTGTGCTCGAACTGTAAGACGGCGAACTATTGTTCCATAGAGTGCCAGCAGACACACTGGCCGGAGCACCGGGTGCTCTGTGGCGCAATAAAGTTCTTAACAGAAAAGTCTAAAAAAGAAAATGAACTAATGTCGGAAACGATATTTCAAAGTTACCTCACCCCTAAACAGCAGGCCTCCGTTGCGAAACTTGTTGGTCGGAAATGTGAGATCACGTGTATATTGGCTGGTAGACCAACAAAAGCGTTATGGGACACAGGGGCCCAAGTATCCCTTCTATCAAGAAAATGGCTCCGGGAAAACTTACCGTCAGTCACGGTAAAGCCGATCTCGGAACTCCTAGATAACCACGAAAGTTTGAACCTCGCCGCGGCAAATGGTACCAGTATACCCTTCGACAGATATGTAGAGGCAAGTTTTTCGTTAGCAGACAAACTACTGGGAGGGGGTGAGCTAAGTGTCCCCATGTTAGTCACAACAGGGGACCTGGAAATTCCGGTCATCGGGTATAACGTCATCGAGGAGGTACTAAGGGATCAGTGGAGTACTAAGGGACCAGCGGGAGAAAACCCAAATTGCGCGAGACTATTACGAGCCATGCAAGCTACTTTTACAGAAGCTGAAATAGACAGCGTAAAGGCGCTTGTGGAGGTAATTCGTGAAAATACAAACGACAGCGTAGGAGAGGTTAAGAGTATGAAGAGAGACATTACTGTTACACGAGGACAGACAGCTTCTGTATCCTGCAAAGTGAAATCGGGACCAGTAGAAGGCAGAATACCAGTGTTGTTTGAACCGGATGTTGAGAGGTCATGGCCAACCGGGTTAGAAGTCCAAGAGAAGTTGTTGTCAATCAGTGAAGGTAAATGCCACCAGGTCAAAGTTGAAGTTACCAATACCACAAATCATGATATTGTTCTTAGGAAACGGACAGTTCTGGGGACACTACAGCTTGTTCGCTCAGTCACGCCAGCTGAGGTACGCGAGAAGCAGTGGTCGGAGTGTAACAACATGACTGACCGAGGAAATGAAACTCCAATCGGGCCGAACATAGCAGCGAGGGACCCTGTCATTCCTAAAGTGGACCTTACTCACCTCACGGAAGAGCAGCAGAGAGTGACGAACGAGATGATTCGAGAAGAAGCTGAGTCTTTCGCTAGAGATGGAAATGATGTAGGTACAATTCATGATTTAGAGCTAAACATCCAGCTATCAGATTTAACACCTGTGCAGAAAACCTACATGTCAGTACCCAGACCCCTTCGCACAGAAGTTAAAAATTATGTCGAAGACCTGCTGAATAGAGGTTGGATAACAAAATCAATATCTCCTTACTCATCTCCGGTGGTCTGTGTACGTAAGAAAGACGGCAGTTTGCGTCTATGCGTGGACTACCGAGAACTGAACAAGAGAACCGTGTAGGATCGCCATCCAATCCCCGGTGTTCAAGAGGCGCTCGACAGTCTCGGAGGAAACTCATGGTTCTCGGTGTTGGACCAAGGCAAGGCCTATCACCAAGGTTTTGTGGGAAAGGAAAGTCGACCATGTACAGCATTTGTCACTCCGTGGGGACTCTACGAATGGGTAAGGATCCCATTCGGCTTGACAAATGCGCCGGCTTGTTTCCAGCGGTTCATGGAGGGGTGTCTTGAGGGTCTGAGAGACGACATATGCTTGCCATACCTTGATGATATAATAGTTTTCAGTAAAACATTCGAGGAACATGTAGCCAACTTGAGGAAAGTTTTGCGTCGCCTGCGCGAAAATGGCGTTAAATTGAAACCAGGCAAGTGTCACCTTTTCCGTCGGGAAGTTTGTTTCCTAGGTCGCATTGTATCAGCCGATGGTCACATGATCGACCCCGAAAATACGAAGATCGTTACCGACTTAGAAAATTACGCACCCCGGACGGTAGGAGAAGTAAGGAAACTTGTAGGATTGCTTGGGTATTATCGTAGATACATCCAGGATTTTGCACGAATAGCCAAGCCCTTGTATGACCTACTGAAAGTTGATCAAACATGGGATAAAACAGCGAGAGGCAGAGCGCGCAAGAAAAACTTCCAAGTTCCTTCGAACCATCCAGTCAATTGGACTACGGACCATCAGTGCGTTCTCCGGCAGCTAATCAGATGTATCACCCAACCACCGGTAATGGCCTACCCAGAGTACGATAAGCCGTATACGCTTCACACGGATGCTTCGCAAGACGAGCTTGGGGCGGTACTCTATCAGCGACAAGGGGGACAATTACGAGTGATCGGCTATGGCTCTCGTACCCTAACGCAGGCGGAAAAGAATTACCACCTCCACTCCGGTAAACTGGAATTTCTTGCGCTAAAATGGGCAATAACTGAACAGTTCCGCGATTACCTGTACTACGCTCCATCCTTTGTCGTTTACACCGACAACAACCCTTTAACGTATGTACTTACCACTGCAAAACTGAATTCAACCGGACATCGCTGGGTCGCCGAACTTGCTGACTTTAACTTCAATATTAAGTACCGCCCAGGAAAAGCGAACACCGACGCAGACAGCCTGTCACGTATTCCAGCCACAATAGAACAACTAGAGCAGGAGTGCACAGCAGAAGTGTCAACAGAAATTATAGGGGCGACGATCACCGCAATTTCCGTTCAGTGGAAAGGCGACAACTTCCTGTCCACAGCCTTGCGCGCTAACCAAGGAGAAGAGGCAGACGTAGATATCGACCACTCCAGATCACAGGTGCTAGACCCGCAAGAAATCGCACTCGTTCAGAGAGAGGATCAAACTATCGGTACGGTGCTTAAGTACATGTTAGCAAATAAACCACCGACAGCACAGCAGAGGCGACAAGAGACACGGCAAGTCCTGAACCTCCTACACGAAGGGAAGAAATTAGAGATAGGAAAAGATCAAATACTACGGAGGAGGAGTGGACTCAATCTTCAAATAGTCCTACCAAAGAAGTTCCACCGTCTGGTTTACAAACACCTACATGAAGATATGGGACACCTGGGCGTTGAACGCACTATTCATCTAGCAAGAGAGAGGTTCTATTGGCCGCGGATGGCGAGTGATATTGAGCACTTCATTACAAAAGTATGCTCGTGTTTGCAGCATAAGACACCCACATTCAAGACGCGCGCACCCATGCAAAGTATCCAGACAACACACCCATTTGAACTAGTATCAATGGATTTTGTCCACCTCGAACGATGTTCTGGCGGCTACGAGTACATACTGGTTATCGTAGATCACTTTACACGGTTTGCGCAAGCGTACGCTACGAAAAACAAATCGGCCCGCCCCGTGGCGGAGAAACTTTACAGCGACTTCATTCTGCGTTTCGGCTTTCCTGCTAGATTTCACCACGATCAAGGAGGGGAATTTGAAAATAATTTACTCAAAGAGCTCGAAAAATGCAGTGGCGTACTACATTCACGCACAACGCCCTATCATCCGCAAGGAAATGGGCAGGTCGAGAGATTTAATCGTACCCTACTCCAGATGCTACGGACTCTCCCTAAACAACATAAAACACACTGGAAAGATCATCTAAGTAAAATTGTTCACGCGTACAATTGTACCAGAAATGAGGCGACAGGCTTCTCGCCGTTCTACCTTCTTTTCGGGAGATCACCGAGGTTACCGATTGACATGATGTTTCGACGCGTTCAGGAGAGCCATCCAGGGAGCTACACAGAGTATGTGAAGAAATGGACGGCGGCGATGACAGAAGCATACGAGATAGCCGCAAAAGAAGGGAACCGGGTAGCATCTATGGGAAAGAACCAATACGACAAGAAAGTGCGGAGTACCCTGCTACAGCCAGGCGATCGAGTTTTGGTCCGTAACCTATCGGAGAGGGGAGGTCCTGGAAAACTAAGGTCGTATTGGGAAGACGAGGTTCACGTGGTTGTGAGTGACCGAGGACCAGATATGCCTGTCTACGACGTAAAACCAGAGAAGGGAGACGGAAGGACGCGAACACTTCACCGTAACCTGTTATTACCATGTGACTATCTCCAACAAGAACCCACTGTGACGGTTAAGCAAAGTAAAACAAGATCGTGTAAACATAACCGGGTGAAACACCAACAGACTCCAGGGGACTCAGATGACGATAGCGACTCACTGGTGTATAACCCAACAACTGATCCAGTGGATACACGTCTCGGGGACGTACATTCATCTCAACATCCAGCTGATAAGCATGGAGCACACGAGGAACAGTTGCAGCAACTAGACTGCGTCACAAATGACAGTGAGACGAGAGATGACATAGCCTCTCCACACCGAGACTACGGTGGCAGCGTGACAGATGACAGAGAAGAAAGTAGTCATGTTGGTGGCACAGGGGAACGGCCTACTCGCACGCGCCGGCTACCGTCACGGTTTACATACGACGTCCCGGGAATACCAAGCTACGTTCAGGTCCCTGCAGGGAATCGCTATGTGCAGCAAATCCAGGCACAGCCTCAAGTGCCATACGCAGGATTCCACTATCTAGTACCCATGCATCCAGTGCAGCAACAGCCACAGCCACTCCCTTGGATGTACCAACCACCGTTTGCACCACCTGTATTTAACTATGGCTGGAGTCGTAATTTTATATATTATGAAAAGAAAAAAAAATCAAAGCAACCAGATACAGTGCTGTTAGTAGCCTGTTGGAGTTGGGATAAAAGCCCACAACAAACTGAACATTGCGAAGTCATATGATAGGAGTATGTTAAGATACGTACTTTGTCCTTGAGGTTGGGACTGATCACCCCATCCATAAGTAGTGTAATCATTTAAATATGAGTCACAAAAAGTAAGTTACGTTAGCTTGTACCAGCAAAGATTTGTAAATGAAGTCAGTTTGTCTAGTTAATTACCGAGATATCATACTCGAAATGTCATGCTTGACATTTATTTTAGTCGGGGAGTGTGTTAGCCCTTACAGTTGAAGCTCAATAATAATTCAGTTCCGGTTAGCTGTCACGCCGGAAGTTCAAGTTCATGAACAGCCCATTGTATTCACCGTAATCAGATATAGTAGTGTTATATTTCAAGGTTACAAGACCCGTGTTAAAAATAGAAATAAAGAGTTCGCGTTGCTTGTGGCAAAGTGTGTGTATGGTGTTCTGGGCTGCGGGAACGGCGTAACAATAGCAGACCTTTGGAAGACCCCTAAGAGATAGCACTGCTGACGATTTTAACCCCTAAAAGATAGGTCGAGCAACCCCGTCTATTTTTATGGGGAGTCCCCCCCCCCCCCCCCCCCCCGGGTCCCAAATACCCAAAAGACCTATTTACATACAGACAGTGTCTATGACCTAAGGGATTTGACAAAAAAGCTTAACCTACCCAAACCCAAAACTGATTTTCTAAAAAAAAAAGTATATCCTATAGTGGTGCCAAGGTCTGGAATCAACTTCCAGATCATGTAAGAACATCTCGATCTATGCGAGCCTTTAAGAGAAACCTCGCCCAAATGTGATTATCAGGTGCGCACGCTCAACCGTGATATAACGGTTTTTTAAATATTCATAATATATTTTTAGTTATGTACAAAATAGAAATAGTATAGATATTGCGGCTATCATGTAAAACAGTATTTAATAATTAATCAAAATTTTATATGTAAATAACTGATGATACTACCGATGTATGTAAGCTTGGGCTTCCTGTGGTTCCACCAGAAGTAGTGGTCGGTGTTTTATACAAGATGGCTTCCCGAATTGTTCGCGGTTTTGGAACAATCTTACGCCAGTCCTCCAAAGTGTTACAACCCAATCTTAAGCACGCTAGAGTATCAGGAGCTATTCTTTCTAGGAAAAGATTTTGCAGTGAAAGGCAAGTTCGTATTGGTGTAGAAATCGCGTCTGTTTTTCTCGTCCCGTGTTTTATGAATTTGCAAAAGTTGTACATGAATCATGATTACTTTTGTATTGTATTGATTTAAATAAGTGTGAGCTCGAGGGTAGCTTGTAAACTCAATTTACTAACTCAAGGCTCAGAATCAGATTAAGTGGAGTTTTGATAATCAGAAGTTCCCTCCAGTTTTGCATAATGCCACGTCACACACGGTTTCACCACAGGCAAAAAGTATTGTCTATTCTTGGTGTGCACGTGACGTCATCACGGTGTCTTCAAAATTTAAATTCTAAACTATATATCCTATAAAATTGTTTCTTTAACATTTTGTAGATGTCTGTGATTTAAGTTCTCAGACAAAATTTCAGTTCAATACAATCTTTTGCTCACGAGATACAGAGGTTTGAATTATGTCTCAACAGTCTTTCGCGTGTTTATATTAATCACGAAAGTCAACAAATTTGCGTCAAATTAAAGGTTTTTGGTCTTACAAATGTTTAAAAGTTATGTTTAATGGGACTCATGGTGAAACCGACTGAAATGGATGAAATGTTCGCTTTGTTTTAGATGTTGAAGTTTTGGCGGCCATGTTGGATGACAACCCATGATCATCCAACATGGCCGCGCCATACATTTTACACAAACAACCTCTCGTATTTGTTCGCCCATAACTCTGAAATGAAATGCTCTTTTTTCTTCAAAATTCGGCCCAGAGACGTAGTTTTGATTTCTCTTCAAGCTCAAAAACATTTTTATTTCATTTGGCAATTTATAAAAATTGAGTCACGTGGTTGCACACGAAGAATTCCCGGCGTAACTAATCGATCAAAATCGATCATCGGAAAGCTAATCGATAAATCGATTTTAATCGATAGAATAACCTGATTAATATCGATTACTATCGGTAATCGATAAAAATCGATAGTCACAAATTTTTCGCTGGCTAACAAGCATGGCATAGCGTATAACATGACATGTTTAACAAAATTGATAATTATACGGCTACCTACAAGGTCAATATGTTGAACACGTATAATAAGTAATAAGGTGATATAAGGGACCCGAGGATTTATAGATATGTATATATAAGAGATTAAAAACGAGCTCGTTTTATTTTATAGTATAACGAGTGAAGCACTTAGATTTGCGAGACTGACAGTATAATTCTTATCATCAGGGGTCAAAAAATTATACTGGATTGCTTGGTATAATTAAGTGGAATTTGAATATTTTGTAAACTGAAGTATGGCCAATCTAAAATGTAAGTGGGAAAAAGTTAACCGTGTGAATCTCCGATAAAAATCGATAAAAATCGATAGTCACAAATTTTTTTTTATCAATTTTTATCGATGTCCGATACAAATCGATTGATTAGTATTGACTATTATCGATTTTACTGATTAATAGATTTATCGATTAGTTACGCCGGGTCTATTGAGACCGAATAGTTCAATTTGTACAGGCAGAGGTGGGCTGGTGGAATGTTGTACTTTGCTTGGACATATGATGTGGCTCCTCCTCCCTGTATTTGAACATGTTTTGCATGCATCCCCTCCCCCCCCCTCCCACCTTGGACTTCCCAGGGACCCGTGGATCGTAGAGGGCTGACGTACGTTTCATTATAGCGGCCACGTTCAATTTCAAGTGCTAATGGACCCTTCCACGTTTTTTTTGAACTTTTGAAGTTAGTAAAAATCCCAAATTTGAGAGTTATAATTTTATCTTGAATAGGAGCAAAGTTATAGGCCCGCAAACTCGGAAAAGTTTACAGACATTTACAGAATAATATTTAAGAGCATTTTGTATGGAATTATTTAGTCATCTATTTTAAACGTAAATTGTGAATAAAAATTGACAAAACTTGCAGGGTATCATCTGGTGTTCCTAATTAGTTAATTATGTTAGGGCCCAGCAAATTCAGCAAAGTTTTACCTTGATGGACCCAGTTCTTTGCTGGAATTTGCTAAAAATTGGCGCAGACATGTAAGAGTGTGTTTTTGCCCTTCGAGTGATTGATGTGCTCAACGGACTGTGCAGCCTTGTCATTTCATTATAGAGAGAGATCTCAAAAATCAAAACCTCTCTAAACCCGATCTAAACTAGCCCAAAATAGCAGAGAATACCCAAGGACATAAGAAAAGGACACTCGAGGTACATTTATTGCAAAATGCTATTTCATTACCTTTATTTTTACCACGATAAGAAATCAACACATACAAACTCTATTAGTGAGATGACAAGGAAAATTTCTGGAGAAAACGGTGACTCTAGTGCACGCTATCACGCAATCGATCTTGCGTGAGCAATCACGTAATCTACGTAGGATTTGTAAGAGCCACAAATCGTGAGCTTGGGCTGCCTGTGGGCAGCATTACAAGTTGATCTCCAGGGACTTGGTAGTTCAAGTGATGGCTGAAGTTCAGTAGTGAAATTATAATGACTGTGTAACCTCAGCTGTTACTTACTTTGTACTTTAAAAACCCTCAAGGGTTTATAACTCTAGATTTTCCCTTTTTTATTATATTGTAGCCATACAGGCCACCCTTTTCCTTCAGTGAAAGGTCGTAACTTACTTTCCCTCAAGGACTTCACCAGGGATGAGATTCGTTATCTACTTTGGTGCGCAGCAGACTTGAAGTCGAGATTCAAAGAGAGACAATACCTAGAAGAGGTGGGGATGGTCTGATTAAAAAAATTGCTTCAGGGTCATCCAGTAAATTAAGTAAGATAAATAAACCACAGCCCTGTTCGGTTATAAATTTTGTCTTCTTATTCTAGGATAGGGTATGATTTTGACATGGATTGAAGTATGAGACCACACATCATCATTTTTTTCTCTTAGCTTCTCTTGTTATTTTTACATAATATGTCATTGGATTAACTCTATAACCCAATTAAAAGCCACTTTCTGTGGTGCATTTGTGCAAATTAGCAGAAACCAGTCCTGCAGGACACGTCTGAAAAATAATATGAAATCATACTAATTAATATTGTGGTCTGAAATAGAGCCAGGGTTTTAGGGCCCGTACGGCACATCCACACCGTCCCCCAGGCTTATATAAATAAATTGATAATGATATCCTTATTACCCATATCAAGCAGGAAAAATGGAAAATTTGCACAGGTATATCAAATTCTTTCAGTTTTAACTTTACAATACCTATGACATACATGTGTAAGCCTTTATTTAGAACTATAATCAAATTGTATATGATTTCTCAGATTAGATTATGCTTCAATATTCATAATGTGAAAAACACGGATTTTTTCTCAGGAATTCCGACCTCTTGCTGGAAAGTCTGCAGCTTTGATTTTCCAGAAACGTAGTACAAGGACAAGGATATCCACTGAAACAGGTATAAATTATAAATGAGATCTTCTACATGCATTATATCATTGTTGACTTGAAAAGTAAATCCCTGAAGGCTAGGGCTATACACCTGGTATCTCATGCCTGCATGATGAGAAGAGGTCTGGTAACGATGGTACTTAAGAGCTAGGCTAATTGTATAGCTAGGCTAGTTGTAGAGCTAGGCTAGTTGTATAGCTATAGGCTAGTTGTATAGCTAGGCTAGTTGTAGAGCTATAGGCTAATTGTATAGCTAGGCTAATTGTATAGCTAGGCTAGTTGTATAGCTAGGCTAGTTGTATAGCTAGGCTAATTGTATAGCTAGGCTAATTGTATAGCTAGGCTAATTGTATAGCTAGGCTAATTGTATACAGCTAGGCTAATTGTATACAGCTAGGCTAATTGTATAGCTAGGCTAATTGTACAGCTAGGCTAGTTGCATAGCTAGGCTAATTGTATAGCTAGGCTAGTTGTATAGCTAGGCTAATTGTATAGCTAGGCTAATTGTATAGCTAGGCTAATTGTATAGCAAGGCTAATTGTATAGCTAGGCTATAGTTGTATAGCTAGGCTATAGTTGTATAGCTAGGCTAATTGTAGAGCTAGGCTAGTTGTATTAAGCTAGGCTAGTTGTATTAAGCTAGGCTAGTTGTATAGCTAGGCTAGTTGTATAGCTAGGCTAGTTGTATAGCTAGGCTAATTGTATAGCTAGGCTAGTTGTATAGCTAGGCTAGTTGTAGAGCTAGGCTAGTTGTAGAGCTAGGCTAATTGTATAGCTAGGCTAGTTGTATATCCACGCTAATTGTATATAAGCTAGGCTAATTGTATAGCTAGGCTAATTGTATAGCTAGGCTAGTTGTATAGCTAGGCTAGTTGTATAGCTAGGCTAATTGTATAGCTAGGCTAATTGTATAGCTAGGCTAATTGTAGAGCTAGGCTAATTGTAGAGCTAGGCTAGTTGTATAGCTAGGCTAGTTGTACAGCTAGGCTAGTTGTAGAGCTAGGCTAGTTGTAGAGCTAGGCTAGTTGTAGAGCTAGGCTAGTTGTATAGCTAGGCTAATTGTATAGCTATAGGCTAGTTGTACAGCTAGGCTAGTTGTATAGCTAGGCTAGTTGTATAGCTAGGCTAGTTGTATAGCTAGGCTAATTGTATAGCTAGGCTAGTTGTATTAAGCTAGGCTAGTTGTATTAAGCTAGGCTAGTTGTATTAAGCTAGGCTAGTTGTATAGCTAGGCTAGTTGTATAGCTAGGCTAATTGTATAGCTAGGCTAATTGTATAGCTAGGCTAGTTGTATAGCTAGGCTAGTTGTAGAGCTAGGCTAGTTGTAGAGCTAGGCTAGTTGTATAGCTAGGCTAGTTGTATATCCACGCTAATTGTATATAAGCTAGGCTAATTGTATAGCTAGGCTAATTGTATAGCTAGGCTAGTTGTATAGCTAGGCTAGTTGTATATCCACGCTAATTGTATATCCACGCTAGTTGTATAGCTAGGCTAATTGTATAGCTAGGCTAATTGTATAGCTAGGCTAATTGTAGAGCTAGGCTAATTGTAGAGCTAGGCTAGTTGTATAGCTAGGCTAGTTGTACAGCTAGGCTAGTTGTACAGCTAGGCTAGTTGTACAGCTAGGCTAGTTGTATAGCTAGGCTAGTTGTATAGCTAGGCTAGTTGTATAGCTAGGCTAGTTGTATAGCTAGGCTAATTGTATAGCTAGGCTAGTTGTATTAAGCTAGGCTAGTTGTATTAAGCTAGGCTAGTTGTATTAAGCTAGGCTAGTTGTATAGCTAGGCTAATTGTATAGCTAGGCTAGTTGTAGAGCTAGGCTAGTTGTAGAGCTAGGCTAGTTGTAGAGCTAGGCTAATTGTATAGCTATAGGCTAGTTGTATATCCATGCTAATTGTATATAAGCTAGGCTAATTGTATAGCTAGGCTAATTGTATAGCTAGGCTAGTTGTATATCCACGCTAATTGTATAGCTAGGCTAGTTGTATAGCTAGGCTAATTGTATAGCTAGGCTAATTGTATAGCTAGGCTAATTGTAGAGCTAGGCTAATTGTAGAGCTAGGCTAGTTGTATAGCTAGGCTAGTTGTACAGCTAGGCTAGTTGTAGAGCTAGGCTAGTTGTAGAGCTAGGCTAGTTGTATAGCTAGGCTAGTTGTACAGCTAGGCTAGTTGTATAGCTAGGCTAGTTGTATAGCTAGGCTAGTTGTATAGCTAGGCTATAGTTGTATAGCTAGGCTATAGTTGTATAGCTAGGCTAGTTGTATATAGCTAGGCTAGTTGTATAGCTAGGCTATACTGCACTGTTGTGTTCTTTTGTGTACCGTCATAAGGAAATTAACATTTAATAATGTTCTGCCATATTGACTGTCGATTTTTCTCTTCCTGTGACTATATAGCTGGGACAACTGGCCTCACTTTGATGCCTGGCCCAAAATGATCTGAACAAAATGTATAGTTTAATGTAGGAGTCATATATATATATATATACCCAGCTAATTAACTTTAATCAAGGGTACCATTTGCAGATCACCCCTACAGCTGGAATTAAAACATTTCTATTATTTAAAAAAATAAGGCTGCAAACCAAATGAATTGTATGTTTGAAATGTATTTATTATTCAGCTCTAGCATTACTTGGAGCTCATGCAGTCTTCCTTACTGACAAAGACATTCACCTTGGAGTGAATGAGACCATCCATGATACAGCAAAGTGAGAATTATCCTTTTTTTATTTACCATGACTGAGTTTATAATATTCATTTAATATGACTACCAATCGACACTTCCACAGGCAGCAAAGTGGTTTTAAACTTAGGGGAGGGGGAAAGTGAGAGTGAGAGGATTCGAGGGTGCTGAAGATGCCCTACCCGAACTCCTCACAGAAGAATTTAGGTTTGATATTGAAATGTTCATAGACTGAAGCAATGTGGTGTATTTTTGGCAACAAAAGGTGTTTAAAAGTGGTACAGAGAGAGAGTAGATATTTAGTTTGGACTGAATATTTAAATTAATAACCTGTCTATTTTGTGTGTGTGTTGTTGGGAGGGGGGGGGGGGGGGGTCTGAGTGCCCCCATTCTGAATTTTTTTGAGCCAGAATATATCCCTGTAGACCCTGCTGTTCCACTACCTTATGTACTTGTCAACCTAGCTCGTACCTTACATATTTTAAGATGTTCTGAATTTATAGTCATTTATTCAGTGTAATTTTAACTCCCCCTGTAGGGTATTATCAGGTTTTGTAGACATCATTCTTGCCAGAGTGTATGGACAAGAGGGTTTAGATGAATTAGCAAATGTTGCATCTGTTCCTGTCATTAGGTGAGGCCTGCTGTTTTAGACAACCTACAACATGTACATACATGTACATGTATAAATGGATCTAATAATTTTACTGATCATGTTCCAAAATCTTTGTTTTCTAAGGGATGGACCATTAGTGAAGGGGAGGAGGGGGGGGGGGGGGACCTTAGAGCACAATAATTTGTTTTGCCCATCTCTAGTGCAAACGTGTTTCGTGCCTTAAATTTTCCTCTGCACAATAAATTGTTTGTACTAAGAAAATGGATACGTAGTTATGATATGAAATCATGTTTGCCGCGTAGCACTAGTAAGTGTAAAGAATATGATGTAAAGTGGTAAGCTGTTGTGCTAAGTATGCATGCCCTACGAGGGAAAGAGAAAAAATCTCTGACCCAAGTGGGATCAGAGATTTTTTCTCTTTCCTTCGTAGGGCGTGCACACTTAGCACTACAGCTTACCACTTTACATCATATTCTAAGAAAATGGATACTAACTTGTGACCTTGGTTTTGCATGACATCTTTTTGGATTACCTGTTTGCTTGAATTTTTATTAGCAAGTTTTCTTTGCATACTATGTTTTTGGGTTTTTGCCAACTGTTCACCTTACTAGTGGTACATCCCTCAGGGAAATGTTGGTGCTTGATCATGAGTGACTTAATTAATTGAAATGTAATACTGTGGATCACTCTGCAAGAGATTTATTCATTTGATAGTTATAATTCTTTAGAGATACTCTTTCTCTTCTTTGCACAGTGGCTTGTCAGATTTGTACCACCCTTTGCAAATCCTGGCTGATTTCCAGACTCTGCAGGTACATGTACCTGACATCATGGTTGTGATGTGCTCATAATGTATCATGATTAATATACATACATGTAGATGTCTAGATGAAAAGAAAAATGTTACAACATGAGTGCTTTCAAATACAAAGCTTTATAATATGGTATAGCTACTGTTAGACTGTAAAACAGTCCCTTTCAATATATATATATCTAAAAAATCAGTTGAGAAATGGGACTATGAGAACACATGGTCAGAAGAACAGTGACATGCCATCTGTCTCTCTGGCTCCGTGGCCTCGAGCGCTGCAGTTATTATTCTGACCGCACATGCTGGTTGCCCTGTTCCTCAACTGATTTTTGCGATATGAAAGGGACCGTTTTAGCAGAGCTCTATAAACAGAAAGTCAACAAGAGAACAAAAGGGGGGAAAAGAATAGGATAATTAACCAATGCATGTAAAAAAGAAACACTGCCAGCTGCTTGCACATTCTGTGTGGTGGCTGAGTGATGTAATATCCCATGCTAAAACTTTCAGAGTCTTGTCTTTTTCTCATGTTTCATTACCGTTATTGTATTTCTTTCTCTTCCATATTCTTTTTCAATAACAGTTGCTCAATGATTTGAAAATAAGATAGAGCAGTATAAATATTGGAGGTCATACAGATGGAAATAAAATTATAGCTAAATCAGAATTTGAAATACCTTGAAGTTGACCTATGTGTAGTGCATGTGCTTGGAAAAATATTATTATATTTATTAATGCAGTATATAAAATTTTGCTAGGAACATTTTGGCTCATTGTATAAGAGAACCATTGCCTGGGTAGGAGATGGGAACAATATTTTGCACTCCTTCATGGTTGGTGCCCCTAAGATGGGAATGAACCTACAGATAGCCACCCCCAAGGTAAGTTGAATATAGTACGTGTGGTTGCTTTTGATAAATCCAACTTAATGTAAAAATTATGCAAGAAATAAATTGATCAAAACAACGTATTTGCTTTTGTCATGATATGTTTATAACTTATAGGTTTCAATTAAGATTGCATTTTACAAGAGCAACAAAAGTTGTATATATATATTGTATACCGTATTTATTCGATTAGATGCCCCTGGCTTCTATTCAAAATTTGACCTCATCGACCCGGCGTTTATCCAAGACCCGCGTTAATTCAAGACCCGCGTTAATTCAAGACCCGCGTTAATTCAAGACCCAGCATCTAAGCGAGTAAATATGGTAATGTTATAGATTTTCAATTAGACATCAAGTACAGCTAGTGTAGCTGTTCTATCAGTCGAACATTGTAACTGTCTAATTAGTTTGCGAACTCCAAGTTTTTCAGTTATATTGGCAATCGGCTGATAGCTGGTGAGGGGCAGATGGCATGCCCAAGTAAACTATCTGCAAAGTCGATATATAGAAACCCAAGACCAAGAAGTCTAAGTACTGTTTAATAAATGAACAGCAGTGTTTTATCAGATTTAGAAACGCGATTTACTTCAAAGATAATAATTCAGAAATTTAGATGAAAAGTGAAGAATTACTTGTTTATAGCTACGTTGTGCATCACTGACATGCGCAGTGGAATACTGAGCAAAAATGCGGGTCCCATAATGTTAGGCTGGTTGCATGTGAATAACTGAGAGCCAAGGGGCATTTGCTTTCGAGCTTCTCGAGTCATTACACTTAGACCGTTGGTTGAGCAGAATGATCTGGTCAAGTGACAGTTTGGAAAGGCCGTCCAATCCTTCTTGGGCCAAGGTTTCAATCCCGGCCGCCATTCTCGATTCCAGGGAATGAGAATGTCCCGGCCGCCTGGTTTTAGCTGTGCGCGCATGTACAGCATATTTTAAGGCGCGTCTGCATCGGGTTCCGCGCGCCGCCTGTCGGGGTTCGGGCGCGAGGGAAACCGGAAGTCGTTTAATTTTTGCTCAGACCCTTCCACGGTTTTTTTTTACTTTTGATATATACGTATAACAGCAAAACCGTCGATACAGACGTTTGTATGGAAATTTCGACTGGGGGGCACAAACTTACCCCCCAATCAAAATTTCCATACAAACGTCTGTAAACTCTTCCGAGTTTGCGGGCCTATAATTTTGCTCCTATTCAAGATATAACTCTCAAATTTGGGATTTTGACTTACTTCAAGGTGCTCTTTTCAGCAGCATCGACGGTTTTGCTGTTATACGTATGTATCAAAGGTTAAAAAAAACCGTGGAAGGGTCTATTCTCGTCGAAAAGGTACCTAAAAGTCTCGTCAGTTTTATGGGCGTGGTTCAAATTTATTTTTACCCCTATTAAAAAGGTACCAATCTTAAAACATAAAATTTCCAAGTGAAATTGACTGTCGAAGTATTAAATACCGGTTAGACTTTACTGTTCTGTAGGTCGTATCCTATTGGACTTCACTGATAAAGAATCCCATTGTTTTAGGGTTAGGGTTTGTATTGTTTTAGGGGTAAGCTATTGTTTGGGTAACCAATAACATTTCAGGTTGCAAACGGTGAAGTCTGCCCCTTAAATACCCATACAACTCTACGATAAGCGTCCCCGTCAGTGCCATCAGTGTCCCCTGGGTGTTTTTCTTTCTACGAAATCTTGGAGTGTTTCAAACTTGTAGAAAACAGTGACATCGACTAATATATCAATAGTGCTGTTCACAGAGAACACAAAGTAGGCAAAAATTTGCCAATCTGCTCACTTTGGAGTGTTTGCTAAGTTCAAAGTGAAAATGAGGAAACATGTTGCTCAAACATGGCGCGCGTGCTACACATTCCCGCCAAATCGTTTCATGAAATAAAATAAAAAACTCTTTGCGAGTGTTTTGGCAAAAACTGTGTTTTCATAACGATGTGTTGAATAATTAAACAGTTTCCTGATTGATCTTGTGGATTATCGGCTTATTTTAGCCAACTTGTGTGTTTGGCCCTCGTCGGCGGGCTATTATAAAGTATCTGGCGACATTGCACGCGATCTGCACGATCATTGTTTTACGAATAGCCGGTATCTGGGTGGTTCCTCGATGTAGGCAACACATGAATTGCAAAATTACAAGAAAAATACAATAGCATTAAAACAATACAAAACAATAGAACGAAATACACAATACAATAGAACACAATACTGTTTGGTAGTAATTCATGTCTGCCTACATGAAAGGAGAACCGGTGTCTGCATATTGGCTTGGTAATATTAATGTGTTTTTATGTACTTTCCATGCAGGATTACCAACCAGATACTGGTGTCACTAAGGCAGCAATGGAATTTGCATCTGAGGTAATAACTTATTTTCATTTTATCTCCAGAATCATTCATTTTTGCAATAAAATTAGCATTTGTTCATTAGGCCCCACTACATGTATCTGGATGTGATTTCATTTGAAAACGTTCATCAAAAATGCATTTTTACCGTCTTCATTGAAGTGCGAGTGGAAAAGTTTGGAAAATTGCATTTAACCGACCGTCAATCCAATGCCTAGTCTCTAGTCTCATACAAAGCTTTCAAAGGCTTAATAGTCTAGTTTCGATTCGAAAATTACCGCTTAATGCAATGACTACAGACGCATGACGCAGGGTTAGCCTCATTCTGAAGGTTAAACGTTCGTAAATACCAGCGAGAAGGTGGGCTATTCACAACTCTGTGTATTGTTATAGTTTCGCGTTTTGCACCTCGCTGGCATTTAAGAATGTTTAACTTCAGAATGAGGCTAACCCTGCGTACATGCGTCTGTAGTCATTGCATTCAGCGGTAATTTTCGAATACGAAACTGGACTATTAAGTGTAGGCGGTATACGCCTTTGAAAGCTTTGTATGAGACTAGACTCCGCATTTCATTGACGGTCGGTTAAATGCAATTTACACGCAATAAACTTCCAGGGTCGCATTTCAACGAAAACGGTAATAAACGTTTTCCACGATTATTCTCATCATTTTCACCTGTGCAAACGAAAATGCTACAAACGAACCGAAATGATAATTACCCTTGATCTTAACGTAAGAGCAAGAAAAAATCCCTTACTCCTACCTCCTAACCCTTACCCCTATTTTAGACCCGCCGTAAAATTACAGAAAAATACCACTTGCAACTGTTGGTAGTTACTAATTTTTACTAGAAACATGGTTTTATCCATTAGAAACCACAAATAGTTCAGCAACTACTTGCAACTGTTACAAGTTGTCCTGAGATTTTAGTCGCATTTTCTAAGAATCTACTTGCATTTTGCGTGCGCGCGAGGCTAATTTCAGGCCCTGAAAATGAATATGTTTTCATAGTTTGGCACTTCCATTGAGATGACAACTGATGCCCGTGAAGCATGCCGTAATGCTGATGCAATAGTAACAGATACGTGGGTTAGTATGGGGCAGGAGGAAGAAACAGCTGCTAGAGAAGTTGCATTCAAGGGCTACTGTGTGGATAAAGAGGTTAGAAATATTGTTTGCTCAAAATTATGTTACTTTGAAAACCTGTTAGTATGTACAACTGAAGACAAAATATAAAATTGGGTTCGTGTTAAGATGTGGTTAAAAATCTCTCCAAAGATATTAAATAATGGAATTAATAGATGGAGCGTTATTAACGGAGCGGAGCACCATACATGTACAATGTAGACTAAGGATGACAGCAAACATTGGCTGACTTTCGGTTTCCCTCGCGCCCGATTCCCGACGGGCGCCCGAACCCCGACGGGCGCCCGAACCCCGACGGGCGCCCGAACCCCGACGTGCCTGGAAATGTGCTGCACCTGCGTGCGCACTGTTGAAACCAGGCGGCCTGGATTGAAGCCTTAGCCAGTAGTGCCAATAGCTAGTGATAATTTGTTTCCTTCTTTTTTTCAATTTCCGTTATCTTCTTTTTTCTTCTAAACCTTTTGCACTGATTCCCTTGATTCCACCAGTTATTTTTGTGTTTTTATCTTTGTTTTCTTCATATAATTTGTTTTTTTCTGGGTCGTTACCTCAGTTCAGATAATTGGGAGCTTCCTCTTAGGCTAGGCTCGGTTTAAACCCCCACGGCTGGAAACCGAGCCTACTCTTAGGCTTGCATACCTAAATATATATATTGATTATTGAAAAGTGAAAAATCAAACAAATGTAATACGTTATTTTCTGTGATAAACTATCAGGAAAGCATTATTTGCGGTTGGTCAAAATGTGAAGAGAACATCAGTTACGCCACTCGACAAAATGACATATTTGTTTATACAATAATTATCGAACTTTCCTAACAAAATATAGCACACACGACCCTATGACGTCATGTGTGCATCTTTACTCTGATAAATTATGGCTACCGACCAATCAGAGCGCGCTTTTCGCCGTTCATCGTATAAATAACCATGTTTGCTGTTTATGATGTACATGTATCTGTTTAGCTGATGTGCGTGGCTAAGAAGAAGGCAGTCTTTCTCCACTGTTTACCACGCCATGCCGAAAAAAATAACCTTGTTAACTATGTATGATGTATCTGTTTAGCTGATGGGTCTGGCTAAGAAGGATGCAGTCTTTCTCCACTGTTTGCCACGCCATGCCGAGGAAGTTACCGATGATGTGTTTTACTCGGACCAGTCCCTCATCTGGAAAGAGGCCGAGAACAGAAAGTGGACTGTTATGGTGAGTTCCGATACAGTGGTCTTCCAGTGAGTTTCATTCAACTGCCGCTCAGAGCAAAGCTTTTCTATTTATGGAGTACCGCGCATTGGTGTTCCGCTTGTGTGGAGTCAATGTTCGATTGGTAGCTGTTAATAACAGATGGACAGTTTGGTCGTTATAATTTTGTTGTTGATGGCGTCATAGTCGATGACGTGAATACATAACCATATTAAAAAGTTTAACGCATTCGTAATTTCTATAGCAGCTTTGGAGGTGCTTGCCCAGCCAAGATGAAAGCCGCAAACCGTTTCTCGATATAACAAAAATGCATCGAGAGATCACATGTTGAGTGAATTAACATTATCTTTTCATTTATTTTTTATTTCAACCATTGATAATTGTTAAATTACGACGTGACACATTGGATGACGTCACTGAAACAAACTTAGGATTGAAAAAGGTTTGAGACACAAATCTGATTCTCAGTTCTCCGTTAACTTGGTGATATTCCTGACAAGGTATCGGTACAATTTAGCACCAAACATATGACAATATTTGATTATATTTATATTTCCTGACATCTGGGGGTAACTTACCCTTCGATAGCAGGTAATAAAAATATCATCTATTTAAATAATCATATCTAAGCTAATTTACACCGTAGCGACAAACCGTTTTCAATGTTGAAGTCATCTCGACTATATCTATCAATTCTCCTATATAAAGGAAGTTGGAATATGACGAGACAATTGTGACGTTTTCTCACAAAATTACTCTCAGGCAAAATATTTGCCTTAACTGTCCCAGCCCAGATGCCAATTTTCGCGACAAAAGACTTAAAGTGCCTATAACCCTTTTGCAATTTTTATTGCTTACGAACCTCCGAAGAGTTTTGAGTACTTCTGTGAAGAAGGTTTTGGTTTTGAGTGAATACTCTATCTTCTACGCTTGTTTGAAATCGTGTAAATGTGACCTTCCCTGATCCATGACCGCGTAAGCAAAAGCCTGGGTCGATACCTGTATTTACGTCATCTTGACGTCATATAATTAATTCAGCTTTGCAATCATTTCAAGAATTACTTAACATGTTGACTAAAATGACTTTTTTCTTTACTAACAACTCACAAACTGTGTATATTTTCTATGCATCGATGTTGTTGTGATAGAAAGGCGCCATGGAGAATAGTGCATTAATGAGGTGACGTATGTACAGGTTTCGACCCAGGCTTTTACTTACGCGGTCATGGGTCAGGAAAGGTCACAAAAGGTCACATTTACACGATTTCAAACAAGCGTAGAACATAAAGTATTCACTGTAAACCAAAACTTTCTTCACAGAAGTACTCAAACAGTTTCGGAGTTTCATAAGCTATCAAAATTGCAAAAGGGTTATAGGCACTTTAAAGTGAAGATATGTCTAAATGAAACATTTTACACCCATCCTAGCCCCATGTTTCCCTAAATATTTTATTAATAATCAAGAGATCTGAGACCTGCTATTTTTGTTTGTCACCAGGCCGTGATGTTATGTCTATTGCAGGACCATACGCCGGATATTCCCATGCCAACCTTCTAAACTCTCTACCAGATGGACAAGTGTGATATTCCGTTGGGGTTTCAAATATAAAGAGAGCATTGGCACGCGTGACCGTTACAAATACTCGTAGTACTGTATAGATATCACTTTGTCACACTGAATTTTAACGGTCTTAAACAACCATAGGGGCTGATCAAAGTCAGGACTCGGCTAAACTATACACAGAATGGCATTTAGTGTGTGAATTTTTCTGGAGGGAGCACAGGCTAACCATCCTCCCCTTTTGTGTATTTGTCACTGATGTTTTAATAATCCATCTTTTCTTAGCAAATTGTTAAATAAAATACCCTTTGACTTGATTTGTGTGTGTTGATTTAGCGCGCGCTCATAATACAGCTCGGGTTTCCTGTGGCTCAGGTAGAGGAAGGGGAGATCTGAGAAAAATCGTCTAAACAGGCGAAAATCGTTAGAAAACCAAAGATCAATCAACTTCACAACACACAGGTAATATTTCATGACTTTATTGACCATTTAGGTACAGTTTCTGATTTTTCTAAAAATTTCCATACATTCCTTGTACAAATCATTAGCTTGGGCTGCCTGTGGTACGACATATTAATTTTTGTAAACAAACTTCCCGCGAAGTCTTCAAGATATTTTTCTTCCGGTTCGTTTTTTCGGAAGCTGCCAAAAAACTACTTCATCGGGGTGGTGTGTCAAGTTGCAAAACAGCCCACACGAGGGAGATTAGGGGAAATATGTCAGCTGTCCATTTCTTCGCTGGAGACTCTAGACGGGAGATCATTCGACAGATTGATTAAAAACATTTGAATGTGATGACCGTTATAAATCCTTATGATGGCTCATCTGTCATCTGGACCAGTTTGACGCTTTCTAGGAAGCTTTTACGAGTGTGTAACACTCGATATCGCCGTGAATTAGCACCAAAAACGTAGCTCATTTACTGTTCTTCAATATTTTGAATGTTAGAGGGAGCAGGAACCTGGAAGTTTTCGTTTTTCGGCAAAATTCTCGCCTGTCGGCGATGAATTTAGTTGCCTGCCTTGTGTATTTTTATGTAGTTGGCGAGATGAGCCACAGGAAGCCCGACCTATATGTAAACAAACCTGAGCCACAGGAAACCCGAGCTGTATTATGAGCGCGCGCTAAATCAACACACAAATCAAGTCAAAAGGGTATTTTATTTAACAATTTGCTAAGAAATGATGGATTATTAAAACATCAGTGACAAATACACAAAATGGGAGGATGGTTAGCCTGTGGAGGGAGTAAAACCGGAGAACATCCCTCGGAGAAAGGGAGAGATATCACAAAACTCAAATCACATGTATATTGCCGGGGCCCTGGCCACGTGTAGCCTGCTAGCGCCTCTGATCTTATGGGTGTTCTTTTTGCCAATTTGTTTTCGGATTGGGCTACCTGTGGCGCGCGGTCAAAATGGGGCGAGGAGAAAAGGGAAGGAAATAGTCCGAAATCGTCCCATTTTGACCGCGCGCCACAGGTAGCCCAATCCGAAAACAAATTAGCAAAAAAACAGCCATAAGAGGCGCTAGCAGACAAGACACAGTGGTGAAAGGCGAAGCTTACGAACCCTTTAGGCTGAAGACAATTGTTGGTTTGGGTTACTTGTAGCTAGTTACGCGTTGGGCGAAAACGCGCAAAATCTGGCTTTTGAGCCTACAATCCGGTGTAGAAACTAAACTGCATTGCATGCGCGAGATTAAATTGCATATTCTCTCCGTCTAAAGTATGTAAACAATAAAACTGTACTTGACTGAAAATATGATAGAGCTGTGAAATTCTGATTTAAATTATATACCTCGGGACGGGTTTTTGACTCTTGTTTAAGAAAACTACATTTAGAATTAAGGAGTTGAGGAAAGGGGAGTAAAATCGATGCTTGGAAAGGGAAAATAAAATCCACATTGAATCTTTCTGCAGCAAAATTAAAGGTTTAGAAACTAAACTTTAAGATAGACTGAGTCCTGTGTTGAAAACGCCTTACCATATTTTGAGTGGCGTGCCGCTTGGGTCTCGAAACCCTAACCCTATTTCAGACCAAAATATACGATTTTCCATTCGGACCCGACCGACACACGAGTAACAATCAATTAGCGGAAAACTCTCAATCCGATTGGCTAGACTGCGCACTGCAGACAAAGATGACTTAGTGCGAGTTTTCTCAGTTTTCTCGATTGCTATAAAGCTGATAGAACGGTGGCTACTAGCTCTTGGTTTCAGTCTTACTTGGAGCTGCGCTCCTCGTGCGTCAACTACGTCGACTACGTGCGTCAACTATGTATAAATGCAGAATATATGCTAGACGTTTCGCCGAACACATCTTATTGAGCAAAAAGCATGCTTAGCCAATCGACGCAGTATTCACGTTAACGAGCTACAGATTCATCTCCCTGGTAAAAGGTTCCAAGTGAATAACAACAAAGTACATTTCCCTGTTTATTTGTTCTCATTATAGTGTTGACATATTAGACACATTTTCTGATTTGCAATATTAACTGCAAAACGCCATTATGTAATGATTCGCGTAAGAACTATAGGACTGCGGCAATGAGCATGTCCTCTCGAACGAGTTTGCTTGAATGTGTCTTAAGTGCTGTCGGAGATGAGTTGAAAATACCATCCAGCCAATAGGAAAGGGGTGACAAGATATTTGTATCACAAACGTGAGAACTTTCCTCACGGTTGATTTTCATTGAAATCAAACCATAGTTAGTTTGATCAAAACTAAAAGTGCATTACTTCGATGGTCGTCTATAGATGGTTTGCACTCAATCTCCAGAGATTTAAACGACAAAGGGCATGGCGGCCATGTTGGTGTACAGAACAAGCTAACGAGGAATCTATTGTTAACTGTACACCAACATGGCGGCTATGACGTAAGGTGCAAAGGGCCATTGCATTTATGAGTATCGACCAATGAATTTGGTAAAAAATTATCAATAGAAAATTAACACCTTTTTACATTCCTTGCCGTTCAGTGCTTCGTTCTTAGCCGGATCATTACTTATACTGTTCACACAACTAAAACAATGAAAAATAACTGTTTATTTATAATGGCATACAAAAGAAAAGAAACATCTCTGTACATAAAATAACCCCAGGGTGGTCGACTTCCCAGCAGCCATTTACGATTTGACGCGAAACACCTTATCTTTATTTTTGTCTGATTTTAGTTATTTGTTTGATGAACTAAAACGTATACTGCATCCTTGTTTGTGGGTCATGGAGGTCTGGGTTTCTACAGAATTATCTTTGATCTGGTTTGCAAAGCTTGTGAAGCCTGAAAATAAAAATTCCATGACTTTAAATTGAAATTTGGGATTTCCCTGACCAAATACAATTCCCTGACGTTTCATTGCAATTTGGGATTTCCCTGAAACAAATTCCCCGACTTTTCCCTGACCTTGGAATACATTTGTTTTTCCCTGACCGTGGGAACCCTGCTCTGGTCACTTTTTGTGGCTTGTTTAATTTTAAACCTTAAAAACTTAGTATTTTAAAGTGCCTATGAACAATAATTTTTTATTTTAGATATCAATTCTAAATAAAGTGAAAAGTAGAATGGTAAAATATATTTTGCTTTGAATGCCGTGCTGCTGAGTTAAGGAGGTTTTAATATCCAAAATGCTAATTACATGACGTCAGGGGAGGTATCTGCAATCACTTAGCTATAGTTGTTGTGAATGGGCATTTCTACTGATATACATGTAGGAAAATAAATTTCTAACATCATTTTATTTCAACCATGGGTATAACACTGATAATTTCAAAAATTTGTTTAATTGTAAAAAAATATTTTGTATAATAATTGATGCCTCCCCTGACGTCATGTAATTAGCATTTTGGATATTAAAACCTCCTAAACTCAGCGGCACAGCATTCAAAGCAAGATATATTGTACCATTCTACTATTCACTTGTTGTAGAATTGATATCTAAAATAAATAAAATAAGGTTCATAGGCACTTTAAAGCTTCACTGCTCAGTAATTTTAAATTTCGGGCTTCAAAGGCATGAAAAGAGGGGCTAACCTGGGCTAACCTGTTTATACCGGAACTGCGTGTTTAAGGAACAATTTTCTTTCACTACTCTGAAGTCTAATTATTAACAATTGAAAACTATCTAAGGCTTTTAAAACAACTAATATAGGCATTATCTGAAATGTTTGAATAATTTAGTGTTATTATAGATCTATACACATGACATGTCATTTATTTGCATTTCAGTTTGAGAATGTTTTGAAATAAAAATGGTATTAATTAAGCCGTGTGACGTAGAGAAAATGGTACATCGTTCATAATTCAGTTTCTTTTTTGTAAATCTGAAACATCTTCATGTGACTGTACAATACAAATGCTATTTGTGGCTAAAGTGCGACTCCACTTAGACAACGAGAACTAAACACACTGCAAGTTAACGAAACTAAAGCATTCCAACGTATCAATCCTAGTCGACCAAATTCGCCTTTTACCGGATCGTAGGTCGAGCAAGTCGAAATGCTATTGTCTTGTACTCGACACTGATTGGCTCAAGTAACCGTAAGTCGAAATGCTATTGTCTTGTACTCGACACTGATTGGCTCAAGTAACCGTAAGTCGAAATGCTATCGTCTTGTACTCAACACTGATTGGCTCAAGTAACCGTAAGTCGAAATGCTATTGTCTTGTACTCGACACTGCTTGGCTCAAGTAACCGTAAGTCGAAATGCTATTGTCTTGTACTCGACACTGATTGGCTCAAGTAACCGTGAGTCGGAATGCTATTGTCTTGTACTCAACACTGATTGGCTCAAGTAACCGTAAGTCGAAATGCTATTGTCTTGTACTCGACACTGATTGGCTCAAGTAACCGTAAGTCGAAATGCTATTGTCTTGTAATCGACACTGATTGGTTCAAGTAACCATAAGTTGAAATGCTATTGTCTTGTACTCGACACTGATTGGCTCAAGTAACCATAAGTTGGAATGCTTTGTTTTCATTCTGCAATGCGATTGGTTCTCGTTGTCTAAGTGGGCCCAGTTACACTGTAAAGATAAATGACGGCATGGTTTCAGTTTCCTCATACGAGGAATGGATAAAATGTACTTCATAATCTAACCACAGTATATATGAAGCAGCAGTTGCCTATCCGTTGAATCATCAAGTTCACTTGTCCGTTAAGGAATAATTATAATATTGCTTGTTAATTTACTTCAACACTATGAAAGACTAATTTACATCTTACAAGTCCATGTTTATTAAGAAAAGAACAGAATTAAAGAGAAACATTTCCCTGAAATATTTAGAAAAAGTAAAACAGTTGACCTGAAAGTGAAGGAGAAGGCATTTGCGAGTGTCTAAATACTTTCTTGTCCCTCTCTCCCTAGAAGGCCCTGATGGACCCATTGTACCCTGCCACTTTCGGAATGTACTTATTAATAATTCATTTGCCATTGTTTCCATACAAAGCTTACACAACCATTTCAACAAACCCTAACCACACATTCCTGAAGTGGCAGGGTATTCTGCAGTTAATCCCGATTTAGCTTGTACATTTGTTGTCTCAATTCAGGTCACTTGACTTTAATGTGAATTTTCTTTTTAACTTGTTGCTGCATATGAACTTTACAGAAAAACCATGTTGTGTCAAGTTATTTCCTTAAGGATGGATCAGTAACCAACTTTTTGTAATAAAATAGCAGAAATTGTCGTCAAACATATTATAGGAAGCACTGACCATATTAGGTTACATATTGGTATACTCTTAGACAAGGTAGACTGGAGCTTCCAGCCTCCAGGACTATGTGCCTTGGAAGTCATTATGGCTAAACACTACTGAGCTTAACCAATCCCTTTTCACTATCAGCCTTGTACACATCTTCAGCGCTTTCTTCAGGCTTACCATCGTTTTTAATTGTTTCATCTAAATGGGTTACTTGGCTTGTCATTCCATTAGGTGAACCTGGACGGCCTTGTGGCTGGAGCGACAAAAAATATAGTGGAAGTTGTATTTTTTAGCAAGTTTTCTTGAATGTTCCATCAAAAGTATAATGCATTCCAAATCAGGGGGGGGGGGGGGGGGGTGTAACTACTCAAATTTTTGAAATGGCAATTATATGGCATGAAGTGATCTTTCAAGACCTACATGTAGCATTACCTGACTTGTTGATCGCAGTGCTCCATACTTGTCAGATTCTGGTGGTTCAGGAATAATAATTCCTCGTCTGTCTATCAAACTGTGCCGTGATACAAAAACATATGTTACTCAAAAGAACAACAGTAATATTGTCTTCATTCTTTTTTTGGAAACCAGGGATTTTGTTTGAATTTTGCACTAACTGTCAATTGTTATAGCTAGGGCTAGATCATCAACAAAAAAATTGTAGGACGGTACAAGGATTTCATTCTAGATGTGCACAAAAATAAATTGCATACTAAAGACCGTGGGAATGCCTCTTTCTCATTGGTCAACCTCTATAATGCGTAACAAATCATTGTTTCACAGTCTAGGCAAGTGACACACAGACAGATGGTTTTATTTGGAGCCTTAAGGTCGGCACACACAAAGGGACAAGTCCCGGGGACAAATCCCTTGTTGCGTACACACGAAGGGACAAGTCCTAGGGACTTGTCCCTTTGTGTGTGCCGACCTTTATACTAATGTGTTCATTGGCAGTAACCAAAATAAATTTACATAAAAGACAAGATATATCAATAAATAAAAATTAATCATAGAATGTTATGAAGTTGTCCTTTTCTTTCTTTCTTTTACGCATTCATAGATAAATTTGGCAATTTGTTTTTGTACAGCTCTATCCTTGTTTTTTTTTGGGGAGGGGGGGTGTTATGATTAGTAAAAATACCTCGTTAGGCGTCATTCTGTTTATTTTGATTTTCATTTGATCCTCCAAATAATCGAAAAGGTTTTTCCTTATATTGCGGTATGCTGGGCATTTTATTTAAAATTGCAGGAGGTGGAAAACAGGGTCTCAGAGTCTGTGAAAAGGGTGAGGTCAAAAAAGTATTTTTATTAAATGAAAATGGCTGAGGACACACTGGGATGTTACCAGTAGAATTTTTTCTATGCCTATCTGAGAGGCATCTGATTTGACATATGATGCATTCCAACGTGAGTGTTGACAGTTTGGTGAGGGATAAACAAAATCTAACATGGCAGCTTGTAAATACATATTTTTATCATATGACCCAGATGGCCCCATGCGCACTTTCCTTTCAAAACTATTTACAAAAGTCACGTGATGAGGGCCGTACGTGTATGGCATGAGCGGGCCGGAAAAAGCCGTCCGGCCCTGCACAATTTTTTCTTGCTGTTTTGTAGTTTGATCTACAAAAAAATATGGTGATATGATAAAAAAACCTATTGACTGAGTTAGGTCGGGCCGGATGGTAAAATATTTGGCTCTTGGTATGCACTCGGTCTGTACGTCATGATCTCGAGTCAAACATTTTCCCGTCCGGCGCCCTCCTCCCACTCAGTCAATAAGTACCTAATCTGTGCTCACTCGTGCATTACAACATTCACCACTTGAAGATAAAACCGTTTCTCGGCCCTGTAAAATCCTCTATTTAGTTGAACAAACCTTGGTTCCATTGGTCCACAGAGAACTGCTAAACAATTACCACAAGAGGTCCCTGCATTGTACGGATTGTAGTTATCTTGCCCCCGTCTGGAGGAAAATGAACCTTTAATCTAAAAAAAAGAGAATCAGGTTAATTTACATGTAATACTATAAGGTGGTTATTACACGGAAAGTTATGTAATACGGCTGGGTATTTTTACGAGTCAGTTTTACTTTTTTGAGCCTGAAAGGCGAGAACAACATAAAATTGATGAGTAAAAATTCCCAGCCGTATTACACAACGTTTTGTATATTAAATTGTTTATTATACAACTGCTAACAAGAAAAAAAGGATGTGTAATGTCGCTTCCTTTGATCAGACCATAGCGGCTAAACAAAGTCAGGACCTGAAACAACCATAGGGGCTGATCAAAGTCTTGAACCTGAAACAACCAAAGGGACTGATCAAAGTCAGAACCCAGCTAAACCACAGATCGAATTGGAATTTAGCATGTTGACTTTTGTGGAGGAAGGAAAACTGAGATACAATGTACATGTACCAACAAACTCAACTTGTATGGCGCTGCATCTGTCAGGATACAACCTGGGCCACAGAGGCGAGAGGCAAAGCACCACCCCCGCTCCCCTACTACTCATTATACTCACTTACATCTTCATTTGTTGTCTGATTAGATGCTACAAGATAGGTGTGAAAGCCTGTTAGTCCTACAATGGACCAAACTGAAAAAAAACATATTACTGCTTCCAGTATGGTGTGAAATGTTAAGGAGCCTGACATATGTTGATGCTCGACAACAGTAACATGATAAACATGCTCGACAACAGTTTGGCAATATTATTTCTGATGAGAGCACAATTGAAGCTCAATTTAAGGAATAAATTTAGGAAAGCTGAGCTCTAAAATATTTTACGGGTTTAAAAATATTTTCATCTTGCTTAAAATATTAAGAAAACAGGTTTAATGCTTACTTCAAAACAAACATTAATTGCTTCTCTCTCAACATCTTTTCCTTTCCATCTTAAGTTTGACACCTTGAAGCATTCCTTAGATAATTTAGAAAGGTTATTTAAATTTTTTGAACAAAAAAAAATTCAATTTCCTGACGAAAAACAAAGCGAAATTTATAAAATCAGTTTTGGCCTGACTTTCATGTTGTGATTGTAACTACGTAAGCAACCGGCTTTCTTCAAAGTTGGTTTTGGTTTTGATCGACTTTTTTTTCATTGTTTGAATGTCTCTCTGGCTAGTGGCATTTCTTTTGATAAATAAAATAATACATGTACATAAGGGTACAAACAACAAGAAGGAAATACATTTGTAGCAATAATAATAGAGACAAATACTATTAATAACTAGGAACAAATACAATAATAACAGGACAAAATACTGGGACCTTAAGTAACCACGACTAATGGCAGTGATGATGGAATAATGTTTTCTCCCAAAATTAAGTGTTTACATTTCCTTTATTTGCCATTAAGTTCTTCTCACAACCACTGTTCAGGCCAAATGATAAACGGTGTGATTTACTAATCTTACCGGTATGTTCACATTTTGTTTGAACCTAAATTTTGGTTTTCACATTGTGGTTTTGCAGAGAAAGGTCAAAATGTAGGAGACTACATGTATTTTCGTGTGAGTTATTGTTTTAGGCCATTGTGGCTCTGGAGTATCAGAGCGCAGCGAGGGGGGGATTGGGGCGAGGAAAAATCTCGAGTTGAGATTCCTTGATATTCCACATGTGAGTTTGACAGATATTAAACATGGTTTTCACTTCTGCCGCATGATGATTGGATGAATCGGTCGAATGACTTACTAATTTTATGCATTTTAATTAGTGGGTGGATACCAAAATAACCATGGTTGCCGGCAGGCTCTCTCTTCCTCTCCTCCCCACCCCCCCTCTTTTTTTCCTCGCCCCAATCCCCTAATCTCCGCTCACTGTGCTCTGATACTCCAGAGTCACAACGCAGGCTAATATACATGTATTGCTGTTATGGTTGCTTTAATAATAGAAGTAAAGGTCTAGCCATTTGCAGTTTGAGATCAAAATGGGCCTTGTGTAGGATGCAACCATGTATGCTATAAATAGTGGTTGTTCTGGGTGGCAAAAATATTGGACTTCATTTATTCAAAGGCACTTGTATGAGATCGGTAGTGCTATTAGCAAAACCTGTATGTAAATACTATTTTCCACCTCCAATCGATTGTTGATCTTTCTAAAACAACATTTTGAAGTTTGTTTGCCATCAAGTAAAGCCTTTCCCATGGAATCATGAGCTCAATTCATTTGTTATTGAAGTGATATTATATCAGCATGTGAATGTTTCCTGCAAAAGGCCTATTACTTCAGGCAACATCTTCTGCTCAGTTGGTGTTGTCTGGTCAGGGTTTGAACCCATGACATCCCACACATCAAACCAGCTCTTGGCACAATACAGAAAATGGTAAACTATTTCTTCAAAAATTTCCCTGCTCTGAGCAAGCACAAGATAAATAATTTTGAAAAAGTTAGAATTGTCTGTTTTAAAAGGATATCTAGCAGGAGAGTCTTTCATAGCATCAACAAATGACATGTTGTCTTTCTTGGTTACTGGAAAAAGAAAGAAAGAAAGGAATATTCACTACTGACATTAAAATTCGAGTAGATTTTTAGAAATGTGAATGATATCTCGCGATAACTCGCAACTGAACTATTTGCTGTTGCTAATGTCGACTATCGGACCATATTGCCAGTAAAATATCAGGACAAATCGCAACTCTTGCTAGTAGAATCTTGCTGAACTATTTGTTGTTACTATTGGATTAGACTATAATTTTATGTTGCTAGTACAAATGTGACAACTAGCAACAGTTAGCCTGCACAGCAGTCGTTTCGGGTTTTTCCCCCAGAAGATCTGAAGAAAAAACCATGTGAGAATGGGGCGAGTCTCAATCCATTCTCACACGGTTTTTCTTCAGATCTTACGGGGAAAAAAACGACTGCCACACAGGCTTATAGCAACAGTTGCTAGTTTCTACCTATGCCACCTATAATTATATTGAAATAGAATTTAGCATTTTGATTATTGCAGAGGGTGGAAAACTGGAGAAAAAAAAGAGAAAAACCCTGAGAGAAACTCAGACAATCCATTGAACAATGGCTTGAACAACATACAGGGTTGACAGCTCTAATAAAGTCTGTTTCATCACTGACATGCAAGTTTTTGCAAAAGTTATTCCAATACTATTTTCAGTTTGTCCCAATTTGTTTCACACGGTCCCAAATAAATTGTACAGTTTCCGAAGAAATGTTAGTATCAACATTATTATTTCCCGGTAAATTCCCGAGTCTCCAGATCCCCAACATTTTCTTTAAATTCCTGGCAAAGTGCTGCAGCCTGTACTGTTGCAATTTATGACTGTATTTCCTTGGCTGACTTTAGACCAAGCTGGAATAATCGTTTACCATACTTGAGAACATGATACATTCATTGTGTACTTACACATTACTAGATGAATTACTACAAATGAAAATAGATAACAGCAGTGGATAGATAATGATAGTAAGAACATGTAGAAGAACTTGTAATTCCTCTTTCCTACACAGTTGCCAACCTGAAAAGACAGAGGACAAAATCAGTGGATCCACTCAATGAAGACGCCTCATGGATCCACAGCTATTTTGGCCATGGTATGACAAAAATATCAATATTAGGACAGACACATAAAAAAACTAACTTCAATTTATTTTTTACAACAGAGAATAGGAAATGTAGGTGACTTAGACTTTTTACAACAAACTTTGTGCAGTCGAGCACACATCTTGCCTCAGCATTATTGTATGTCTTCTTATTGACAATACAAATTAGCCAACCAGAGAGTGAGAAAATGGGCAGTTGTTCTAAAAATGCTTTTTGTTAAACTTACCCAAGGACAGTGATGATCAAAACGTTCTGTATAAGAAAAAATAATAATGAAGGATTATTCTATCGGTATGAATTGTACGAACGACTGTACGAATTACTAATTAGCTCTAAACACCCTAAACCCTGGTGGAGGGTTAGGGTTAGGTTTGTAGTCAGGGTTAGGTATTATCGTTGTACAAATATGACGTCACCGTACGAATCGTACAATTCATACCAAAGTAATAATTATGTTACTTATATAGAGATAGGTCCGCTAATTATTATTACTGACTATTTGTCAAAATCCATACATCTTATTTAATAATGTCCTCTTTCCCTCTTCCTCTCCCCTTCTTCTATTTTGAACTTATGTTCCCTTTTCCCTTCTCTCACATAACATTCAGCTTGATTAAAGAGGGAGGAAGTCTGAGCTAAGAGAGAATACAGGTATTTACAATCCATCAAATATATGATCCACTGCATGATTGGAGGAATCACATCATGCGACCCAGTATTTGTTCTCTGCCAGACAACAGATATCACCAAATACACCCCCTGTGAGTAGTGCCCAGTGGGGCCCCAGCTGAACGGATAACTTTTTCATGACTAATCAGAGCACATACAGCTTTTGAATGGCCAGCCCTCGCTTGTTTCATCATAACTGCACGGTCATTTTGCTGCCACTGTTATTACACTGTACATGTAGATCAAGTTGAAATGCAGAGATAGTGTAGTATTAGTATAAACCGACTAGTGGACTATTACAAATCCTGCATTCTGATTGGCTACCCTACTATAGGTCTATTTGTGATAGCCTATGGTAGAGAAAAACAGCATGCATCTTCACGAAATAATAACAAATTTTCAACTTAAATTTGCTTCTTTCTATTATTTTCTACTGTCTGACTAGTTAGTTTATACTAAAACAATTAGACCTCTCGGCCTCACGGGCTATGAGTTAAATAGCCCATTCGGCTGTGCCTCATGGCTATTGACTCGTAGCCCACTCTGGCTGCGTGTCTAATTGTTAAATATGCCCATGTTTATTTAGTCCTTTATTAGTTCATCCACTAGTTTGCCGAATTAGCAGCCGTGCAATGGGCTGGTCATTATATCCCTTAATACTTTGCACACCCAGATCTCCTTTCAGCTGGGCTCCCCTAAAAGAAATATTAACTAAAGACATTACTATTATTATTACAATAAATATCCTACTTTGTGGCTTTGAAATGTGAACTGATATTTGTTTGGCTTGAGCTTTGCTCTCAGGAACTGTTCTCTTATCGGAACAGACAATACATGTATCTGCATGTTTGCACACCACATACTTAACTCATTTTACATAGTATCACACATGCTACAGTGAGAGGCCCTGGTAGACCTGATACATACACACAATTATCACATGTATGCTACAGTGAGAGGCCTGATACGTACCTATACAATTATCACACATGCTACAGTGAGAGGCCTGATACGTACCTACACAATTATCACACATGCTACAGTGAGAGGCCTGATACGTACATGTACCTACACAATTATCACACATGCTACAGTGAGAGGCCCTGGTAGACCTGATACATACACACAATTATCACATGTATGCTACAGTGGGAGGCCTGATACGTACCTACACAATTATCACACATGCTACAGTGAGAGGCCCTGGGAGGCCTGAAGATTTTACAGGTAAAGCAGAACTTGAGCTTCACAGCCTGTCCATTAACAGTTATTTCCTTTGTCCTTGGTGGTGGCCTGTAACTTTGTGTATCTGTGGCTGTGGGTTCAACTGATCAAACAAATACAAAACACAATTTAATATGCATGTCATTGGAAGCCGGCAACCGGCGAACTCCGGAACTAACCGGCTACTCTGATTATTTCTGCCGGCTACTTTACCCAGACAAAGTAAGAAGCTACATGTATGTTATTAAAGAGAGTATGAAAACAGGAGATTTTTAAGTTGTTTCTCTGGCTAGTTTATAGAATATGCCAGCTATGTGAAAACGTATTGAAAACCCTGATTTTAATATTTATTATCCATAACCTTCTGCCTCCATGTAGTGTAGAATTCACTTGCTTGTAATTCAGTTATTGTAATACCTTAATAGGCAATGGAATCAAAATCGTCATACTGTATTCACTCATGGATAAGCTGCACCTTTTTACCCGAAATCTTTGTTTAAAATCGGGGGTGCGGCTTATCTGCGAGAACATCTACCGAACATAAGGTCAGGAAATTTCCATAAATTAACATTTAAAAGAAATACTAAGCTATACTAATAAATACTACACCAAACCAAAAGAAAGTAAGCACTGGCCATTGATTTTGCAAGTTTGGTGGCTCCAAACAGATCCGTTTATGTTGTGAATATTTGTTCCTCCGCAAGCGATTAAATACCACGCTAAATGGCACAATGTTTCTTTGCAGCTTTGCACTTTAACAGAAAATTTGTCGAACAGATCTTCCACCTCTCTTTGAGTAACAAGTTTATCTCCAATAGATGGCTTCTGGATATCCTTTTAGGCATGATAGCAACAGACAGCTGATGAAAAAGCAAACTACTCGAGCTCCGTGTTGTTTTGACTTCGTTGTTTTGACACGATAACTTTGATCAAGCTCAGAATTACTTTACCATACAGTGTTCTTTCTTTGTCAATGTTTGGTATTAAAAGAGACTTGAATAATAATACAAAAAACCTAAATAAATTGGAAAATAACTGTAAGTTGTTGATTTTAGGCATAACAAAGTTAAGACTTCCTTGCAAATTTTTGCTCATAAAAATATCAGTTGTGCTGTTTTGAAGTCAGTTTAAAATAAACAAGGATGAGAAAATGGTACACTTTAGAAATGTAACAATCACCATAAAATGATTCTTAAAGATACCTTTTTGTGAGATGTACAAATGTACATGACATGTACATTTGTACATCTCACAAAAAGGTATCTTTAAGAATCATTTTGTACAGTGTTAATTCCAATTTGAACAACATTGTCCAAGATCACAAATGGTGACTGGGGCTCAGTCTTACATGAGCTGTAATTTTTCATTCGATATATAAAATACAGAAACCTATCTTCAATTGCCTCAAGAAAATAATGCTAAGTTGCTTCATTCACCATTGATCAGTTGATTGCCAAATATATTTGAGTATTAAGTCTTTAAAATGGTTGAACAACGTTTGTCCAAACCGAACTGTCGCCATACTGTTTTCCTGTCTGTTGTGCACGCTGGGCACGCTTTACGCATGCTTAGAGCAGACATACACCATGCGTAGTGGCTATTAATTGGCACGCTGTTGTGGCACGCACAGGTCCTCCTTTGATCCTCTACACACAGTTAGGCCACAGTGCCCTTGGCATGCTGAGTATGCTGTCATGACGTACGTTCACAATAAAATGAATGGTGTGCTGTTTAGAGTCAAATTGGACCAAACACCTTTACCATCCATTTCTTGAAAGCGGCACATGTATATGTATGAGAACTTTTAAAAATATCTTTGTTGCTAGAACTGGTGAGCAGCACATATATGACAACTCTGTAGTTTCGTTCGTAAACGTTTTTAATTTCTCAGACACATTTCGTCTGTATTAAAGTGCATATGAGCCTTTGTGCAATTTTCATAGCTATGAACCTCAGGAAAGTTTTGAGTACCCCTGTGAAGAAATTTTTGGTTTACAGAGAATACTCTATCTTCTACGCTTGTTTGAAATCGTGGAAACGTGACCTTTCCTGACCCATGACCGCGTAAGTAAAAGCCTGGGTCGATACCTCGGTAGACGTCATTTAATTAATTCAACTTTGCAACAATTTGAATAAAAACTTACGATTTTCACTAATATGACTTTTTCCTTTACTAACAGCTCATAAACTGTGTATATTATCTAAAAATCGATGTTGTTGTGATAGAAAGGTGCCATGGAGAATAATGCATTAATGAGATGACGTCGACCGAGGTATTGACCCAGGCTTTTACTTACGCGGTCATGGGTCAGGAAAGGTCACGTTTCCACGATTTCAAACAAGCGTAGAAGATAGAGTATTCTCTGTAAACCAAAAATTTCTTCGCAGGAGTGCTCAAAACTTTTCTGAGATTCATAGCTATGAAAATTGCACAAAGGCTCATATGCACTTTAACAACAGACTTCTTCAGGGAGTTTACAATAAAATTATTAATAGTGGTATATACCGTATATCGATATAATTATACTCTAAAAAAACGTGTGGATTAAACTTCCACGGAAATGACTAAATTCTAATACGCGCTGTGTCATGTAGACATTAAACGAATGCAGAATTATGTTATTGCATGTACGTGTTGATATTTTGGGGGCAAATCAGGTTAGCGCTAATTCATTCTAAAGAACGTGTGTAGATTAAATTTCCACGGAAATGACTATTAGGTCACCGGGCCCTTTGCACGCTGGGCACACTGATGGCACGCTGATGGGTGTTCTGATTGGCATGCTGTTGTGACGTACATTCACAATAAATTGAATGGCGTGATGCTTAAGGGTCAAATTCAGCCAAAAAAATACTGTCAGTCTTGTTTTAACAGAACTACATGTAGTAAGTACATGTACTGGAATACGGGTAGATCGACCGAATTTTATATTACAAAACAAATAGAAGATGGTTCTCCTACATGTATGTCCTATAACAAAATAACACACTTTCGAGATCTTGAAAAGCTGCTAAGTGCACTTGCGTTCCACTCATGCCTCCGCAGTTTTTCAAGACCTCGAGCGTGCATACAAGCTTATTTTACTACATGATCTCAATGAAAGATCGGAAAAGAAAAAGAAAAAGCTAAAGAGCAGCTTCAAGAAAAAAGGGGTCAGAAGATCGCTGGAAATGAAGGGGAAACACATCAGAAGTCACAGTTTCCCACAAGAATGGCAAAAAAAAGAAAAGTGGACTCTGCGAAAGCTGCACTGCCAAATACCCGGTCAAAAAGAATTGCCATTGTAGCAGCACTTAATTATTGAAAGCCCTACAACAAGAAAAGGTTTAGAGGAACAGGGAATAGTAGTCCCAACCGAAGAAAAAGAGGAAACTGCAGCAGCTGTCACTGCAATACGTGATGCAATGGGAGCCCTTTCAAAAACAAAAGTAGGGCGATCAGATGATTCTCGTGCTGCAGCTCAAGTAGGTCTGTATTTTTTTATGTGGTGATAATGTTAAAAGAGGACGTATGAAGAGCAGAGTTGCTAAAGCCCTTAGCATAAATCGTAAGCGCATCAGTAATGCCTTCAAGCATAGGATGAAGACATTAAAAAGCCGAGAATCGTGCTGGACATTTACAGAGCGTCGTACTAGATCAGATGCTATTCCTACACAGCACCGTAAACTTGCACATGACTTTTGGGCCAGCCCAGACTGTATATCACGCACAACTCCAAACAAGAGAGACATTGTTCGAAAACGTCTAGCACCTAAAACATATGTAACACACCCAAAACAGATTTTAGAAAAAACCCAAACCGAAGCTTACCTGCAATTTAAACAAAAGTATCTGGAAAGTGTGTTTTGCTTACAAGTATGAAGAATATACAGATGTGTCAGATCCCTACGTCAATGGTCTTAAACTGAATCAAGATAAGACTGAACTAATACTCATTAGCTCTAGATATAGACCTAGGCCTTCACTGGAATTCATTCAAGTTTGTGATGAGAAGATCTTTCCTACGAAATCGGCTAGGAACCTTGGAGTCATTGTTGACCAGAGTGCTACTTTAGATGAACATGTTAAGAAAATATGTAAATCATGCTACTATCACTTGTGGAATATCTCCAAGATTAGGAAATACCTGTCTCAGGAAACGGCTGAAATACTTATTCATGCTTTCATTAGTTCTAAATTAGATAATTGTAATTCCTTGTTGTATGGCCTTCCCAAGTACTTGTTAGATAGACTCCAACTAGTTCAGAACTCTGCGGCGCACATAGTAACCTTAACGAGAAAGTATGACCATATAACACCTAAGCTGATCAATCTGCACTGGCTTCCTGTATGATTTCGCATTACTTTTAAAATGCTTCTGCTAGTTTATAAAGCACTGAACGGCTTTGCGCCTTGTTATATTAGTGAATTATTTAGGTATAGGATATCACCGCGTCTTCTTAGATCCACATCGCAGAATTTGCTTGTTGAACCTACTGCAAAGCTTAAAACCTATGGAGATCGAGCCCTTTCGGTCGCGGGCCCTAAGCTCTGGAATAAGTTACCTCTGGATATTAGGCAGAGCATATCAGTTAATTTATTCAAATCTAAATTGAAGACTTACTTGTTCAAGGAAGCATATTAGTATCGATCATTAGTTATCTATCTATATGTAGATATATATTTGTATTGACTTTAATTTACTTGACATTAACTATTATATTTAATATTTTAGGTTTTTAATATAGTAGTGTAAAGTGCTATGAACAATTTGTGAATATAGCGCTATATAAATGTTTTTATTATTATTATTATTATTATATTATATTCACAAGCAGCCACGTGAAAGGCAGCTACAACAAACTTACAAACGTAAGTCACTAAAATAAATATAATACGTATGTTACCTACCTAACTTTATGTACATTATTAGGTCTAAAGATTGAAACTCCTTTTTGTTATAGTTTTGAAGATGAACATAGAGGGACTAAAAGAACTAATTGAAGTGGACAAGGTCTTACAAAGTACCTTAAGACGATGAAGATGAAGCCAAATAAACAATCCCTTTTCGTTATCAGTTTGCAGTGGATCTATATATGGGACTTATTGAGATGTGTTCATAACAACTTCAAAGTCTGCCAATCATTTCAATTTTGAAACCAAATGAATTTTAGAACAACTTCTTGATTGTATGACGTCTGTATATAGAATGTATAGACCCATTCGAAAAATGTTTTCATCAAACTTGTATCGGTTAGGAAATGTGGGTATTAAAATAATCATTGCCACTTTAGACAGTATGCAAAAATAAGTAACTTGTAAAGTCAGGACTGTATAAATATACACAAATGATTTAAGAACTTAAATACATTATCACACATCAACTGAATAATTCGTCAGTGTATTCATTGCTAACGTTTCTGAATGCAAATGTCAGAATGTTATTAAATCATAAATCATATACTTCAAAAATATCGGAGAATGGGTTCACAGATTACTTCAAACGTTGAAAAAGCATTGAAAAAAGTTTCCTCTTCAGCAAAGTGACACGACATGGTTTCACATGCGGCAATTAATTAATGTTTAACGTAATTAGATTGGCAAGATGCCAGCATTATTGGGAGAATTATACAGAATGTTCTCATGAAATATAGGTTTCTGCACATATCTATGCAATGCAGATATATGTTAACAATCTCTCAGTCAAGTTGCGAGATAAAGCAATCTTTTGCATATATGGGCTCCCTGTGTTTTAGGCACGAGCCTTTACATGCGGTGACAGTCTACTCCATGATGAGCGTGCTGAGGGAGCCTTACGCATGGTATAGCGTCCTTTTATGCACGGTCTACTCCGTGATGAGCGTGCCGAGAGAGCCTTACGCAAGGTATAGCGTCCTTTTATGCACGGTCTACTCTGTGATGAGCATGCTGAGCGAGCCTTACACACGGTATAGCATCCTTTTATGTATGGTCTACTCCGTGATGAGCGTGCTAAGCGAGCGTTACGTTTGGTATAGCGTGCCTTATGCACTGTTGTTACGGGTTTGAGTATCAACTCCGTGCACATGGTCATGCCAGAATCTTTTCTTTGCACATCAAATGCTTACCCATTGATTTCTCTATGTATGCCGCTTCGTCTGCTGATGCTCGTGGAACAATACCAGGGTCACTGAATGCTGTCCTTAGGAGTGTTGCCATGACGAAAAAGAACAACCATGCTGCTACAAATGGCACCGCAGGTGAAAGGTTTTTAGAAAGATATTGGCAGCTATGGAAAAAGATATGTGGGTTAGGAAATGAAAGAAGAAATGATTTCTCTTTGGATAAAAAAAAAAAAGAAATGAGTTCCTAAAGACTATTGGTATCCCTGTGGATACAGTCCATATACATGTATGGACAGTCAAGTTTTGGCAGGAACTTTAGAACTTAAGTAATGGTCCAGATAAGAACTGTAGTAGAATCCATTGTTCTGCAGCAATGAACCTCCATCACATATGATTTTGCTTGACTATGCCTTAGTGCTTTAGGAGGTGTCTACAGTCCAAACTACATCTAGAAAACAAAAGAATTTTCAATCACAAATTTGAGAACTTTCCCCACAAGTTTGATAAAAAATAAATCCAAACCACAAAAAAATATTGAATGATAATGCATTATTTCAATGGGTTTCTATTGAATATATAAGTATCAACCAATTAAATTACGAGAAATAATAATAGAAAATTAACACCTTTTTACATTCCTTGACATGAAGCACTACAGTTGTTATCTGGACCATTACTTAAAGTGCATATAAGCCCTAGCCAGTTATCTTTGATATCGATTGTACATGAAGTGGATAGTCCAAAGGTAGAATATTTCTTGATTTGGGTGTTGCGTCTACGAGATATAAAGGTTTATATTTCCAATATGCTAATGAGGTGATGTCATCACCGACATCACTTATTATACAAAAGCATGCTGGTAGAGACAAATTACCTATTTTTAAATTCTAAGTAATATTTGAAGCTTATCAAAGTGATTTTACCAAAAAAATATTCTAAATTAGAAAATAGCTTAATTTACAAGCACAAAGAAATTCAGCAAATGTCGGTGATGACATCACATCATTAGCATATTGGAAATATAGACCTTTATATCTCATAGACGCAACACCCAAATCAAGAAATATTCTACCGTTGGACTATCCACTTCATGTACAATCGATATCAAAGATAACTGGCTAGGGCTTATATGCACTTTAAGGACATGTCAGTTACATTTCAGCATTCGTAGTCCTGACTATACTTGTAACCTTAGTTCTATATACTCTTCAAACATTTAATTTTGTTACATCAGTCTTTCTGACATACATTACGATTTTATAGTAGATCCAGACTTTAACCCTCAGAAGTCAGTATTCCTCATTGGGCTGGGGAATACGTTTCCACTGGCAGTTTACCACATTAAGGGTGGAATATTTTGTGGTTTTTTGTATCTGGCAGAGTACATTAACTGATTGTGAGATTGTATCTCATGTTGCATAATATTATAGCATGTATTTGGAAAATTCTCCACTTTACCATGTTTTGTGGTTTTCGTACCCAGCTTAGGGCATTAACAATCTGAGAGACTGGATCTCACTTTACAGTGTTATAGGATATCTAGGTTTAATTAGTATACATTAACATGTTTTTTTGTCTTTACGTACCCAGCTTGGCCAAGCAAGAGGACATGCAAATTACATGTACCAATTAATATGAATGATGACCATGACTGTTCATCTGTAAAAAGCTAAACATACTTTCCCAGTAGTCACCACACATTATAATTACAAGACACTTGTTTATATCCAGTTATTTGGATCTTTGTGTTGGCCATAATTTTAAAAATGTCACACAAAACAAATGTCACAGCTGTTTTCTTAATAATCTACAGCCTTCCTTTATAATCATACGTCTGACAAAATGGTTCCTAAGGTTCAGAACAGATGCTTTATTAGAAAACTTCACTGATGCTTTAATTGTCATAATACAGAGTGCAGTTATTTGTTCTTTTTTGCCAGCTGTCTACAAACAATAAAGCCAATCCAAGAATCCTCTTTATAGTTTATATAATTATTGTATTCTTACTTGATTATACATGTACATGGGCTTTTGTCACACGGCGGCCATGTTGGCTTGAAACAATAGATTTCCCATGTGTAGCCTCGTACTAAGCTGTTTCAGAACGAGTTCACAGGTCTAAAACAAAGGTTTTTATTCTCCTGGGATTAAACATGGCCGCTGTGTGAATAAGGTCCATGTACATGTAAGTGTTTTGTGCTGTGATATCTACAAGTAAGATGGATAAAACATATAATGTACATGTACATATATAAGAAGATAAACTGCAAATTTTGGTAATTCAACTTTGGTTAAAATCTTAAAGAAAACAAGTAATATTCCAACAGGCCCTTACTCAAAGGTTTTCCTGATTGTTATGTTATGCACCTATCAATGTTAAGCCCGAGGGAGGGGGGGATATGACATCCCCCCCCCCCCCACCAAAAAAAAGGCAAATTCCCCACCCTTGGGACAACACTTTTGGTCAATATTATCAAAATTCCCCACCCCCCTGCCCATCTTCCCTATAAATAACCCCACCCTAGGGCAGGCAGCTATATTGGATTTGCCCTGCCCCATTGAGCTTAACATTGATAGGTCAATTATGACTAATCAGGGCTCGAAATTAAGAAAAAAAAGGAGGCGTAATTTTACGCCCAGCTTAAAAATTTTAGGCGTAATTCTCCAAAATTTAGGCGTAAATATCAAAGTTTGACAGCTCCTATCTATAGGTTTTGTCATGCAAAACAACTTTTTTCGCGCGGGAAAATAGTTTACACTACAGGAGCTGTTAAACTTTGACATTTTGCAGTTAAAAGTTCAGACTTCACACGCCAAACGTCGCCGCGTAATTAGTAAACTATGCATTTCAAACTTGAAACAACAGACAAAAAAGTTTACACTAAACGCTTGCTTGCAAATGGTAGTATTTTTTTTTCAAAAAAATCAGATCGTTTTAGAGATTTGGAAATAAGACTTGTCTTCTAATAATTTTTACCTTTGTAAGAGGATCTAGGCGTAATTTTACGCCTAAGTGGAAAACGTTAGGCGTAAAACGAAAAAATCTAGGCGTATTTACGCCCGTATCGGGCGCAATTTCGAGCCCTGCTAATAAATTGTTAATAATTATTATAAGCATATTTTCCAGTCTAGCTGTTATGAATTCAAACTAAAAGGAGTGAAATACTGTTGCATTAAAATATTACTTTCTAAATCAGGCAATTTAACAGAATATAATATTATTTTTCTCATTATCTTTCTACAAAAAAATCTTAATAACAAGTCATATCTAGTATGACAAATTTTTAAAAGAAAAATCTGCAATTACATCCAAGACTCTGTGTTGACCATTATGCTAAGTGCTAGCACACAGATTGTCCTCTAATCATTATCAGCAAAACAAACGTTATTTAGCAGTGTTATTAACATTCCAAGAAGTTACTAAACAATGGATAATTTATGTATATAAAATTTAACTGTTAATTGATCAGCCCCTATGGTTGTTTCAGGTCCCATTAGAAATTCATTGTTCATTGTTTGCAGAATCTTAAGTCACACTGAATGCAAACTCTTTCTAGTTCTGTTTGTGTTTATTTATGCATTTCAGTTTCAGTGGTTTCTGTTTTATTTGTCATGAGAATATTGATATTAAATGCTGTTACCAAAACAGTTTAACTACTTTGTCTAATAAGTTGTCAAAATATTGGATCATCTTGCATCGCTTTCGGGATTTTGGAGGGAAAAGATACAAATAATAGCCAGAAAACGAGATTTAGGGTTTCTTTTCACATATTTCCTTCCAATAACAGATAAAAAAGCAATGGATTTTAAGTCCAGCGAGGAGTTCAATTCTAGATTTGATTTGGTGTTCAGAGTGAGTAGTTATCACAGAACAGACAGGTACATTAATATATACGAAGGAGACTGTTGTTGTGTACTTTGTTTTTCTTCAAACATAACTAAATTTAAAAGTCACTGGAACAACAACCTCATATAAACCAGTTATAAATGTTTAATTCTTCATCCAATGACTTTTAAATTTCACTGATTATGTTTGAAGTGTACGAAGTACACTGTCAACAACAATCTCCTACGTAGAACTTAATCGTATCCCGGTTGGGTGATAACTCTTTATTTTACCTGCAGAGATCTCTTCTTGTTGTGACTGTCAGAGGGCCGAACCTGTCACATTTTACGTGAGAAAGTGATTCTGTGGTGGTTTCATCCCGGGTTTTATACTCTGAACACAGAACTTCAGTGTGCATGTTCTACTCGCCGACTTGAAATCCATCACATTTTTAGCTGTTTATTGGAAGGAAATATCTGAAAAGAAACCCTAAATCTCGTTTTCTGGCTATTTAGCCTATTATTTGTATATTTTCCCTCCAAAATCCAGTAAGCGATCGGCCTCACTTGCCTCGCTTTTAATCCAACATGGCTGTCAAGAATCAGAGCGAATGACATAATTAATTTATACTTGGCACGCTGTGTAAAAATATTATTTCAAAGGGAGTGTAAATTCATTATTTAAGCATTATTTATAAATAACTGCTATATGTATTAGATAAGTGGTTAGTCATGTATATAAAAATGTGAAATAACAACCAATATTTATTGATTTATAAATAACCACTCCATTGAAATGTTTTTTTGTAAATCACGTATTTAGAGCACTCTAAAAAAGTGGTTATTTATTAAATAACCAAATTAGTAAAAGTGGTTATTTATATATAACCACTTTAGCGAACCCCATTGGAATGGTTGTTAAGTTTCTTCTTTATTTATAAATAAATGCATTAGACAATGAAGATGTTCTCCATTTATTTGTAAATTATGTAAAAATCTACCAAATTTCATACAAATTTTTTTTTTACAAACAATGCCCCATACCCCCCCCCCCCCCCCTGATTTTGCTGTGATCGTTGGTCAGTATTTAAACTAATTTAGGTGATGTCAACTATTAGTTAACTAATTTAGTTAAATTTATCAAAATCATAAACATCAACATTGGAGTAACTCTATGATTGTTTTGTTATTATGAATACTGTTGAACTATTAAAATATTGAAAGGTACCACTATATACATTTATTGGTAACTAAGGAATTTTAATATTGTCAAAGTTTAAAATAGAAGTGTGAAAGACATTTCAGCAAGTCTTCAACATTCGAATAAAAGTATCACTTGCTGTGACAGGCTGTGGAATAAAGTATTAATTTTCTAATGAAATTTTACATCAACAAAAGTTTATTGCATCGTCTGAACAAAGACATTCGTAAATTGAAACTAATTGTTACATAAATCATAAGTTATAATTTTAGAAATTTGGCCGGAAAATCCAAAAGAGTGGAATAAAAAACAGCGAAGGGTAAGATATAATCGTGGAAATAATAAAAATCAGCCGAGGGAAGAAGGGATTTTGACAGAACGGAGGTTAATCTTGCTGTTTATTTCATAACAGGAGAACCACCATCAATCATTTGCTATAATATCTAAAGATGAAATATCAAGGCAACGGAGCTTTCTGAGGCGAAAGTAAAATAAATAGGAACTAAGTAGATAGTTTAAAGTGTGGTTTGTCGCGGTGGAGGTAGCCAAACCCCTTTCTGCAAAACCGTATTTTCGATTTTCTTTATATATGATCTCATGATCGATGTGAAGCGGGCCGAAACAAATGTCGAAAGGCGTTCGGCTTTGGCCTCCAGAGCAACTAAGTATTAAATCGCACAAATAATGGCTACTCACTCAAATGCGAAGAACAGTCCACTTGTTAAAACTATAAGGATTATAGTGAAGTAAAACACTCCGTTATTTCTGGCCATGATGATCCTGCCATCGCAGTAAAACTTATTTCGCCCGGGGAACACTTCCCAGTTTCGCCGAGACATTATTGGCGAATATTGCTCGGATTTGGAGCCTTCTGATCGCATTTGGTCACATTTGTATGCTCAAAACAGCATTAATCCAAAAGCCTGAAGTCCTTCTACATGTGGCCGTATCCTGGTAATATTATTTGAGAGATTTAACTGGTCAACATCCTCCAAAAACCTGTCCTAAACAGGCTGCACAACCTACACATCTCCCATCAAAAGCGCCACCCGATTTCTTGAAGCATCGCGCATGCGTCAATACCAAAACAGGGAGCCCAATCAAGCTAGCGGGTCTCGGTCGGTTAAAAAAAACTTATGGAATCTGGAACCAAATCGGCTTGCATTGAAGAGTCGCGTAATGTATCAGTCAATTCCAAACCCGTGCATGCCCCCCCCCCCCCCCCCTCGCCCGGGCCACCCCCGAACATTTGAACATTTTGAAAAAAATTCGATCAAATGCCCCACTACCAAGGCAGAAAAACTGTTCAAATGCCCCAACCAGTTTTTCATCCAGGCTGTTCAAATGCCCCACCATCGGTGATCGGATCAGAAAATTTTACAAGGCAGACTATTGACAAATAAATGAAATCATTGTTTTATTCAGAATCTCTGACTCAAGCAATTCACAGGAAACACCGACGGTGAAAACCACCTTCAACCGGTCAGGGATGAGAACAAATCATTTCTACCGGCTTGAGATCGTTCTTGGTTTCAGTTATATACTTTATAATAAACGTATTAATGGTTTGAAATTGAATATGTTAGCTTATGTTCTTGGTATATAAAGTATGCAACAGGCATCAATCGGCCCGTCTCTTATCGATATAATAATTAAGTTTTTAACTCGCGCGCTGTCGAGGGTCGCAGCCCCTGGTCGCAGCAAATTCTCTTGTCACGCAGTCGGTCAAAGTTCATGAAGCAAAACGTTTATAGGTTTAAACATAAGCAATTTACCTCTGAAAGTGGCCTTCAAATTTGGCAGGTTTACTCTATCAAGCCTCTACAAATGCAACAATCATTATCCTGGAATTCCTCGAAGACACGTACGTTCGCCATTTCGACGCGAGCGATGCGAAGAATGCATTTTTTGAACATACATACATACATACATAATCTTTATTTCAACACGGTGTCTCATCATACATATAATGCTCTTCCCGAGAGCCGTGCATACATTAACTAAAAATACAATGACAGAAATGGATCCCTAGTTAAAAATGTGTTGTAAAAAGTGTAAATCCCTAAAATATATTATCCTAATATAAATTGTATAATTCTTATTCAAAAAATATTTATTAACCTAAATTATAGCGTATATTTAAATAATGCCACGCTTGTCTGTCTTCTTGTATCATTGGATAAACTATTCCAGAGAACAGCCCCCCTATAATCAAATGCCCCACCCCCCACCCCCACTGTTTGTCAAATGCCCACCCCTGAGGGCTTAGATACTCGTCAAATTCCCCACCCTCGGGAGCAAGCCTCTGATCAAATACCCGGCGGGGATGCACGGGTTTGGAATTGACTGATACATGTATTCACATGTATTCCTCGACTACTTTTTCCTCTACTAGTTGTGGATTCACAATTTCCATGAGAAACGGAACTAATACGTAGAGAGCTCGGAAAAGAGGTGTAAGTTTTCCAAAATAATTGGGTCTGTTTTAAACCTTGCATTTTGGAGGGTTTTCCCCAAAAAAATGGGTCGGTCGGGCGCGGCGATGGCAAACGAACATTGGTGAAAAAAGGATTTTTACGGCATTCTGGGGCTATTTGGGAACCCTGTGGTTAGCCAGCGGTTTACTTTAAAAATCCAAAATGGTGGACGAGGAGAACAAGAACTTTCAGTTTCACCGAAAAGAACCATCTGAAATCAGTCCTCCGACTAAAGAAAACTCAACCGTGAGCCTCACGAGAGCAACTTTGTTTCTGACAGGAGTTACAGTTGCCTCTATGATGTGTGGTTTTGGACTTTCGCTTGGCAAAGCTCGCAAAAGGAGTCCGGATGCGTTTACAACTACACATAACGAAGGCGTGAGGCTGGCTGCTCGTGCTCTGGGTTGGGGTACTGTGCTGGCTGTGGGTGGGGTTGGAGCCCTAGTATTTGGAGTGAAAACCGCACTTCAAGTTAAGAATGTAAGTGACATAGGAAGCTAAATAAATAGATTAATAGTAACTTAAGTTTAAATATACAACTATTAATATTATCAAACAGTTTATTTTGATCGCTTCCAGTATAGGCGTTTAACGAAGAGGGCTATTGCCAATGTTTTTCTTTCTTCTTGGTATTTAATAGTTGTGACTACGTTTGCATAACCGAATTTCTTTCGAATTAACCCACTATCGGACAGATTAACCTACTTTCGGACAGGCAATGCCTATCATCGGACACTCGATGTTTCTGCACCTTGTAACCATGGGAAAACCTTTAAAACATGTTTGGATTGAGCTAGAGGTATTCAGCGACTATTTAGGCCTGTAAAACGTACTTCATTTCTGCCAAGCATGGCGGGAATAATAAACGTCCTTGTTGCCTCGTTGCATTTATAAATAGGTTGTTTTATAAGTACCTAGAGCTCTGAACGAGTCACACCATTGGCGAATGAACAATAGGGTAGCCTAGCACAACAAAAAACATGGCTGACCAAATAATACAACAATGGCTTACCAAACTACGACTAGAGCGGATTTCAATTGAGTGTCGGAAGTGTTTTGGTTTTGCGTTTACTAAGCTCTCCTATTGGCTGAGAAAGTAAACCAACCAATCAGAATCCAAAGTAAAACCAAACGCAAATTGGTTTTGGTTTTGCTTTGGTTTGTCATTGGCTCACAGAGAAGCCATTTATGAGTTACTTGTGATTACTCGCTCCTATGATTGGCTGGCTGTGGGTAATTTGCGTTTGGTTTTACTACACTCAACTGAAAAACCCTAACCAAGCAAACCACAAATACCCTTCAGATCAGCCTAGCTTCAGATAAAGTTTGCCTCGAGTTTTCACATTCTTGTAATAAACCGTTAATAACTTACCTTTCCTTTGCCTTTTTCGCTATAAATTTGTTCGTTTACACTCGGGCAAAAAGGAATTCTTGCCGCGGCTGCGCTCACGCGCCAGTTCATCAGTTCATCGCCAATTCATTCACGGGGTGTCCGATAGAAGATGTGCGGAATTACGTTGAGAATGTACTCTCTCGGCAGTGGAAAATCGCCACAGGACGCGATAAAGTATTCACGACATAAAGGTTGGCCGTTAAAGTGCACTGCTTTCCGGGTTTGATTTTATTCATCATTTTTTTTTGGAATCGTGTGGTCGCTGCAATGAAGTTCGGCACGAGGAAGGAGCACCATTTCTGCAACAGGTAAACAGAAAGTCGTTTATGTCACTTAATTTTGAGGGTGAAGAAACAAGATGATAGGGTTAGTATCAATATAAAGTGAAGAGTCTCGGACAGGAGTGAAAACTTTTTTGTGTGCCTCCTCTTTGACATGGACCATTTATTGTTCCTTCTCTCGCAGAATAGCATGTGCGCTGCTAGCTAATTTAGTGAAGTTCCTCTCACTGGGTGGATTCCACCAAATGGATTTCCAATAGCAAAGACTTGCTCAAGAGGATTCCTGACGAAGAACGAACTCAGTCAGTGCGAACCATTGGTGATGAAGATGCTCTCCCAGCTGAAAAGGCTCTAGGTATCATTTGGGATGTCCTGACCAGCATGATTTCATCTTTAAGATTAAGTCCAAAGAATTGCTTTTCGATCCAATTGGTTTCTCAGGCCCCCTTTGTCGTAAGAGCAAAGATGTTCCCGCAGTCCCTGTGGCAGCTTCGTCAGGATTGGGATGACAAGATACCACAAGAATTCCACCAGCAATGAGCAGATTGGCAGAAGAAGCTACTACCATCCAGTTGCATGTGTTTAGAGATGCTAGCGAGAAAGCGTTTTGTGCTGTCGCATATTTTCGTTTTGAATACCCTAATGGTCAACAACAGTGCACATTTGTAGCAGCTAAGGCTCGTGCCGCACCTATCAAGCCGATGAGCATTCCAAGATCGAAACAGCAGTGCAGAGTGCTAGACTAGCAAATGTGATCCAGAAAGAACATGATTATGCGACCTCTAACGTACATTACTGGAGTGATAGCAATGCAGTCTTGGGACTCACAGATTCGTGGGCCGTTAAAGCGTCATCCAGCCTTCGTCGCAAACAGAATTTCCGAGATTCTAGATACCTCAGAACCAGACCATGCAAGGGCGTCACTGTCCCGGTAACTCAATCCCGCTGATGATGGCAGTCGAGGTCTGAAAGCAGCAGCGATCAAGTCTGACTGTCGTTGCAGAAGACCAGTGGCCTGAAGATATCCCAAGGTTGAAGCTTAGTGCTGATGATGATGACGAAGAGGTTGCTGAAACTAAGTTGTCAGTTATCAGTGCTGATGAGCAGAAGCTCAAGACGGGATTCAAGTATTCGTCGTTTCCTAAAGTCTGTCGTATTACAGCTTACAACGTATGTTCGACGTTTTGTCAAGAATTGCGAGAGAAGCAGAAGAAAGAATGAAAGGAAAACTGGTCAAGTCCTTCGGGTTACGATACCAGACGCCCAAGTTAATATTCCTCAAGATCATCACTTGAGTCGTCGTATCATGGATTGACACAAGAAACTTTGTCATGAAGGTACTGAACACGTTCGAAATGAACTTAGGATTGGATCCCACATTCTCGTTAACAGTGAGAAAAGTCCTTCATAACTGTTCCTACTCATTTGATGGCTAGTCTACCCAGAGATCATACTCATTTGATGGCTAGTCTACCCAGAGATCATACTCATTTGATGGCTAGTCTACCCAGAGATCATACTCATTTGATGGCTAGTCTACCCAGAGATCATACTCATTTGATGGCTAGTCTACCCAGAGATCATACTCATTTGATGGCTAGTCTACCCAGAGATCATACTCATTTGATGGCTAGTCTACCCAGAGATCAGTTGAAAGTGGTCCCACCTTTCTCAAAAGTTGGCGTCGACTATTTTGGACCACTTTGTGAAACACCTCTGCAAGCAGGAAAAACGCTATGGATGCTTGTTTACTTGTTTGGTTACAAGACCAGTGCACCTTGACGTCGCAAGGTCATTAGAGACAGATGCATTTATCAACGCTTTGAGAAGCTTTATAGCGAGACGAGGCTCACCATCAGATGTATACGGTGGCACCTTGAGGTCGCAAGGTCATTAGAGACAGATGTATTTATAAACACTTTGACGCTTTGAGAAGGTTTATAGCGAGACAAGGACCACCATCAGATATATACGGTGGCACCTTGGGGTCGCAAGGTCATTAGAGCAGATGCATTTATCAATGCTTTCAGAAGGTTTATAGCGAGACAAGGCCCACCATCAGATATATACGGTGGCACCTTGAGGTCGCAAGGTCATTAGAGACAGATGCATTTATCAATGCTTTGAGGTTTATAGCGAGACAAGGCCCACCATCAGATGTATACGGTGGCACCTTGAGGTCGCAAGGTCATTAGAGACAGATGCATTTATCAATGCTTTGAGGTTTATAGCGAGACAAGGCCCACCATCAGATATATATGGTGGCACCTTGAGGTCGGAAGGTCATTAGAGACAGATGCATTTATCAATGCTTTGAGGTTTATAGCGAGACAAGGCCCACCATCAGATATATACGGTGGCACCTTGGGGTCGCAAGGTCATTAGAGACAGATGCATTTATCAATGCTTTGAGGTTTATAGCGAGACAAGGCCCACCATCAGATGTATACGGTGGCACCTTGAAGTCGCAAGGTCATTAGAGACAGATGCATTTATCAATGCTTGGAGGTTTATAGCGAGACAAGGCCCACCATCAGATATATACGGTGGCCCTGAAGGCTCAACGCAAATATAACAGTATGCAAACAAAAACGTTTATGCAAACACGAACAATGCCGTGAAACTTTGATACGAACACTGAACGTTTGATACAAACACCAAAACGTTGATGCAAACAAAAATATTGATGCAAACAAAAAACACGATGCAAACAAAAAACGTGTAAAAAAAAGAGTATGCAAATCAATTCGCTACCAGCCCCTGTGTCCGTTAGTGTACATATCTATTGAGATGGAGTCAACGAGGCCCTGAGTACCAGTCCCTCTCTTCCTTCCTTTTTACCACCCCTCACCCAGCCCCTCTAAGGAAAGAAGGGAAAGAGGGCCTGACACAATTCTTTGCATGGCTGCTTTCCGCCCCCGTTTTTTGTTTGCATACTGTTATATTGTGTTGAGCCTTCTGGGCCACCGTATACATATATTCTGACAACGGTATTAATTTTGTGGGTGCTGATCGGGAGCGCAAGCAAAACCTGGACGAGTGGAATCGCATATCTCAGAGTTCCTCGCTCAGAAAGAGATTCAATGGCTTTCAACCCTCCAGCTTTTCCTCACTTGGTGGTATCTAGGAACGTTTAATTCGATCAAGCAAGAAAGCGCTCAAAGTCGTGCTTCATTGTCAAGTGGTCACAGATGATGTTTTGGAAACTTCTATGGTAGAAACTGAAGCACTCGTCAACAGTAGACCTCTCACAGAAGTCAGCTCCAATACTAATGACTTGGAGGCTATTATGCCAACCTTCTTGTTTTCAAGGGCAAATCCAGTTTTACCTTTGGGCGTGTTTGCAGACACTGAAAGACATCTCTTGCCAGAAACAGTGGAGACATTAACACAAGTTATAGTCAATGAAGTATGCAGTAGTATAGTCGGCGTCAAAATGATACCACTTTTTCTTGTACAACAAAACTCAAAAAGTTGTCTACTTATGGACGCCTTGTTTTCTTGCACAAGGGGCGTCATAAAGCGAATTCAGAAATCCACTTCATGACGCCCCTTGTGCAAGAAAAAAGGCGTCCATAAGTAGACAACTTTTTAAGTTTATCTTGCACAAGAAAAAGTTGTATCATTTTGACGCCGACTATACTACTAGGGGTAACTAAGGGTCATTCAAAGTGTCCCTAGACATTCTTGTACATAAAATCCAACTTGATAATCCTATTAGAGATATGATTACATATAGTTATATCTACATCGATTGCTCTGCAACAGCCTTACACCTAAGAATCTAAATTTGGAGTATCTGTTAAAGCTATCCTAATATATAGTTATATCGAAGGAAGAATGGTGAGACCACGTAGTGAACCACTTCCACGGAGTCTAGCTCGAGAGGCAGGTGCCATTCTAGAGGAGAGAGATGGAATGCTCGAGGGGATGGAGATAGGTCGCCGTACTATCCGATGGCGCTTCTTCCAAGGTGTGGCAGGAGATTTGACCCCTAGGATCATGGAAAAGTTAGTTGCAAATGTAACCACCAGCTTTTACCTACGATACAGCTACACCTATCGCATTCGCAATGTCAATGACGGACGCGTGATTCTATTCTCCAAGACTGTCCCAGGCTCTCCATGGGTGAACATCCTAGAAGATGCAGAAGAGTGGATCAATAGCAAGGAGACAGCTCGATTGAATCCCGACAACATCACTCGACCAAATACCCAATGGGCCTTCGTGCGTTGGATATACGTAGATGTGAAAGTTGTGATCGATCGTCAGCTTTTGTTGGGAACAGGTCCACTGCCCCAATGGCTTCGCCAGAAAAAAGGAATGTTTGCCCTTGATCGATATGGCGACAACCTATGTCTTTGGCGCTGCCTTGCCATGCATGAAGGAGCAAGATTAGATAGGTGTTGCGTCAAAGCTCGAAAACTTGCACAGGCCTTCTATCGCCTGACAGCGCTCACACAAGACGTTCCCAGAACTTCCTTAGACCAGCTGGAGGAAGTCGAGTTGCACTTTAGAATCGGCATTCGGGTGTATGAACCCACGGAGGATGGCGCTTGGCATCTGACGCGACATGCAGCTCACTACAAGCATACGATGACGATTGGGATATACGAAGGACATGCCTTCTACATCAAGAACATCAACAAGCTAGGGCACATCTACGTATGTAACGATTGTAAGCAACGGTTCACGAAAGCCTCAGACCTTCACCGCCATGCAGATCGTTGCAGTCGTGGAGAAACAAAGATTGTTTGCCCCGGAAAAGTAATCACAGTACCCCAGTCGGCATACGAAAAAGCCTTCTGGCCAGAGAGCACAGCCAGCAAAGTCGCTTTATGCTGGTTGGAACGCGAAACCAAAAGGATTGGACAACACATTCATCATGCAGCTTGTGGACATGGTGGAGAGCATTGGATCGAAGGAGCACCGGTCGACGGCTACGAACCTCTTTCGAAAACCATCTTTCAATTTCATGGATGCTATTTCCATGGCTGCCCGAAATGCTTCCCTAGGGAAAGGAGGCTCTATCTCAAGACCTGTGAAAGAACGGCAAAGCTACAAGGAGCTGGTTATACAGTAGTGGAAGCTTGGGGCTGCTCCACAAAGAAGAAAAACGAACCGGTCCCCACACCAACACAAACTGTCTACCCACACTTCATAGTTTACGATTTCGAAGCCTATCTCGACACGACAAAAGGAAGACAACCAACAGACCACCTGACCATCGAAAACGTCCATGTCCCAATATCAGTATCAATTGCCGACACGTACAATCGAAAGCCAACCCACATCTGTCGACGCAATCCAAAAGAACTCATCGAAGCCTTCGTCGAAGAACTCCAGCAAAGAGCAGAGACAATCCAAGAAGTCGTTGTGGAACAGTTCTGCCCCAAGACACCTGAATTCTCTTTTGACACCCTACCAAAGAAACAACAAGCTAAGATCGACGAATGGATCAGCCAAGTTCCAGTAGTGGGATTCAACTCTGGCAGGTACGATCTCAATCTGATCAGGGAGCACTTCGTAGGAATCATTGCTGACACCTGTTCAAAGATCCTGGTAGCAAAGAAAACCAATTCCACTATGTTCCTATTGACCCCAGAGTTCCGTTTCCTAGATGTGATCAACTACCTTGGACCTGGAACTTCTTATGAACGTTGGGTCGCTGCCTATGGCTGTGAGTTGCAAAAGAGTTTCTTCCCATATGAGTGGTTCGATTCTCCAGACAAGTTGGATCACATTGGATTACCAGACTATCCAGAGTGGGGTTCGAAGTTGAAAAGAGAACATCTACTATCTATGTCAGAGTTCGAAGACTGCAAGCGCACCTTTCTCGACAAAGGAATGGAAACCTTTGCAGATTGGCTACGATACTACAACGACCTAGATGTAGTTCCATTCTTAGAGGCACTCGAAAAGATGCGAGATTTCTATCACGAGAAAGGAGTAGACATGCTGAAAGACGCAGTGTCCATCCCAGGAGTCTCACTACAGTTCCTGCTTCGAGGTAGTGTAGAAAGGGGAGCTGAGATGTACGCTCCAAGTAAGGAAGCCTACCGCATGCTGAAAGACGCTGTCGTGGGAGGTCCAAGCATAGTGTTCACCAGACTCCACGAAGCGGGAAAAACTAAGATTCGTAGTCATCAGGGAGGAACTAAGACTTGTCGTAAGATTCTTGGATACGATGCCAACGCCTTATATCTTTCTACCATGGAATTCGAAATGCCTTGTGGAAAAGAAAAGGTTGTGCACTATGACGATCCAGGTCCAGCCACTGAAGGATTCGTTGAATGTCTACTTGGTGGAATGTGGTTTGGATATGCAGAAGTAGACATCGAGATACCAAAGAAATTGTGGAAGGAATTTGAGGAGATGCCACCCTTCTTCTACAACAAGAAAATCCCCAAAGAAGCAATCCCTCCAGAAATGTTGGCCTACCTCACAAAGACAGGTAGAAAGCTCAGCGAGGAAAAGAAGCTAGTTGGGAGTCTCTCTGGAAAGAAGTTGCTACTCTATGCTCCTCTTCTACTTTGGTATGTAGATCATGGCGCAGTGATCACTGCTGTCTACCGCACGATAGATTACGAACCCAAAGAAATCTTCGGATGGTTCGTGGACCAAGTCACTGAGGCACGTCGTATGGGAGATGAAGATAAAGGTGAGGCTTTGCTGGCAGATGTGTTCAAGCTACTAGGAAACAGCGCCTATGGAAAGTTGCTCGAAGACTTGGGACGCCAAACAAAGGTCACCTATACAAAAGATGAGAAGGTTGTGGACAAAGCATTGCGAAGTGTTTGGTTCGAAGACCTGGAAGAGATTGGTGATGCATATGAACTCGAGAGCCGAAAGGACCAGATCCGAATCAAACGCCCTTTCCAAGTAGGTATCGCTGTGTACCAGCTCGCAAAGCTGCGTATGCTCGAGTTCTACTACGACTTCCTCGACAAGTACATCGATCGCAATGATTTCGAATACATCCAGATGGACACGGACAGTGCCTACATTGCCATCTCTGGAAACAGCATAGATGAAGTTGTAAGACCGGAACTACGTGAGGATTTCGAAGCCAATAGGAAGGAATGGCTAGCTTGGGACGAATGGAGCAGTCGTACGCCAGGACTCTTCAAACTCGAATTCGAAGGACAGCGCGCCATTGCCCTATGCTCGAAAGCCTACTACGTCGATACGGGTGGCAGCAAGAAGTATTCCGCTAAAGGTATGTCTAGGCGTCACAACGACATTTCGTGGGATCGATTCAAAGCAGCCCTCCAAGGTAGTATCGACACGGCGAAGAACCGAGGCTTCCGACTATTGCCAGAAGGTGTGGTAACCTACGACCAATGGAAGCTTGGGCTATCGGCTTACTACGACAAAAGACGCGTTCTTCCCGATGGAATCCACACCGAGCCAATAGAGTACGCTGTCTAGCGTCTGGGTACAAACAGAATTCCTTTTGGTGGTAGTTCTGTATCCCTAGGAACAACTTGTAGCTCTTCACGAACGAATCCACGTTTGGGTGCGTCCTTCTCCCCTTCTCGCTTCGCAAGGTAGTAAAGCACAGGCTGTCCAGAAGATACTACACTTCGCGAAATGGTGTATATCTGCAAACTCCACACAGGATCAGTAGCTCTACGTTTTTCACCTCCTTCCAATTCTCCTGGTGCGTAAAGATATCGAACTAAGACGTCGAATGGTAGGCGCTCTTCTCTCAAACCAACAGTGCGCGAATACGTAGGAGTCTTTAGATCTACTTGTTGCGTCACTACAGAATTCGAAGGCTCCTTTCCTGTAAGTCGAGTCACCTCACTGTTCATGGCTTTGATAACCATTGGTAAACGAACTACCCATTCTCTACTACGCTCATCTGATCCTTCCGAAGTAAGTACCATCTCTTGTGCATACTGATACCCAAACAACCTCTCAGCTAGTGTTCTATTCGCTCGTTCGACGAAGCCTTGTGCTCTATGATTACCAGCCTCGCCTCGTTGAACTTTCGTACCATGTAGTTCTAGCGTTTCAGACATACGTCCCATGAATTCTCTACCAGGATCCACTTGCAATAACTTCGGCCATTCTAGTGGACTCCGTTTGTAGATTCGCTCAAAGGCTGCAGCCACCTCACCGCTATCTTTCGAGGACAAAGGCTCAGCCTCTTTATATCTAGAAGCCACATCGATTACCACTAAAGCATACTTATATAGCTTTCGTCCACGGCCAGGTCGATCGTGAGGTAAGAAGATCAAATCAGCTTGATGGACCTCGTTAGGTTTCGATACGGTCCAATGAGGTCTTGGGATATGTCGTGGCGGTGGTAAGTATATTTGCCATAGTGCTTGTTTCTCCAACCAACTCTTAGCTGCATCTTTTGGTACCTTAGCAGCATCGGCGAGCTTACCAATTGCGGTCACCCCTTTCCAATAACCTCTTGGACCGTAATATGTCGCACCCAGATCTATACCCTTTTTTTAAACCCCAACCCCAACTTCTGTTTTGATTGAATCGTATTTCGGGCAAGGGCATGTCCCCATTGTCGCTCTTTCCAAGGGATGGCATCTAAGGCCTTGACCATTTTGCGATCGGCCGCGTGTTTGCAAGCGAGCTTGTTGGCGCCGTTATCACAAACACTGTAATCAACATCGTGTTGCATAGCGACCGCATCAGTCTTACCCGTAGGTGGTTGAAAAACCTCGAGGATGGTACCGTCGGGCGCCCACCGAACTTGCTTCTCCAGAGGATTGCCAGGGCCGGTGTAGTTGTGCCCCGGGAGCACGAATCCCTTCTTTGGCGCTATTTTAAGAATCTGTTTGTGGATGTCGACCCCGCTGCCCAGCTTGTCCAAGGTCTGGGAGACGCCCTGATCAATCAACTGGCCTGCCATTCCTTTGATGTACTTGGAAGCCATATTCTTTGCCGCGTCACTCCTGATCCCCGCTTTCCCCATTTGCCAGAGAGCTTTTGTACCAGCCTCGAAAAGTTCCGCTCCAAGGTCGCCACCGGCTTTCGTGGAGACAAACCTAGACTTCGCCGCTCCACAGCTTGCACAAACAGATTGCATTCTTGTCCAACCAGTTTTAGTGGTCGCCAAGGTCTCGGATCCCGGGACGGATTGAGTTTGTTTCCTTTCCTTCACACAGTACGAAGCCATCCTATATTATGTATGAAAAAAAAAACTTTTTTTAAAATCCAAAGTAGTTTTTGATGAAGGCATAGTTGTCTTTGTGAATCACCTCAAGCAGGTGCGTACCTTTCTGCCGCTCTATGAGATAGTACAAACACCACCACCCACACAACACGGAAGAGCGCTCTTGGAGCTCGTCGCCACTATAGAGCACTGAAGGCCCAAGGTATTCACTTACCTCCTCTGGCATGTCGAGCCCAAACGAGTCGAAATATTCGGCGGGGCTTCCTTTAACAATACGATAACATACCCAGTGTGTCCCAGAACCACTTGCCGCATCAAGATTCACGATCCCACATTCTCGCGCATGTCTTTTGTCGGGTAGGCTATCCCTGCTGAACACTCCCCGAAAGTTCTTAATTTCGTACGCGTCTACGAGCCTACGTAAATCGAGATTCGTTAGAGGATATCGCCCAAGATCGGAATGCCGTTGAACGGACTGTTCTTGCCTAGGATCAATCCACGCCCACTTTTTTTACCGCCCTTCTGCGGTGGAGATAAGTAAGTAGGTCGAGCGCTAGCCAGAGATGCGGGATCCACCTGAAGACCTCGCCCCGTTAGCGCTTTGAGGATCAAGGGGATGCCGATACTTGCCAGCAATGTGCCTAGGAACCCACCCTGTTGTTTCTTGGTGAGCTGAACCTGTACTCCAGAACCGGCCTGCAGCGCTTGGAGGATTTTTTCCTTCTGCTTCGTGGTGAGGTAATGTTGGTACTCGATGAGTTTGTCCACCTTTGCGTTGGGGACCGAGAATAGCCCACCTCCCTTTGGAAGTGCTTTATTGACTCCCCAACTAGCCAATCCAGAAAGAGCGCCGGTAGCTAGTGGGACAGCCGCTTTGGTGAGCCATGGAAGAGCACGAGCCAAGATTGGGAGTAGGGCTCCCAGGAAACCTCCCGTCTGTTGGCGGATCTGAGTCGTGCTAATATCGATCTGAGCCCCCTTGCCCAATCGCTTGGCTTTCTCAAGCCGAGTCACTTGTCGTTGCGTCAACAGGACCGTATCAGAACCCGAGAGCTGCTCGTGTGCCAAACGAATCGTGACCGGGGCTCGGTTCTGATAGGCCTTAGCAATTCTTTCCTTCTGGCCAGGAGATAAACTGATGTTGTACCCAATGTATGCCATGACTATACTTATAGAAAAACAATTTATGTCCGAACTAGCAACTTGCCACTAGATTGCAGGAGTTCGACGTCCTGACTATAAAGGACGAGGGCGTATACGCTGTAGTCTGCGTTGGTTCCCGCCGAAAGCTTATACTTGAATGTCAACTTGGTTGTGCCGTCTTTCAGATCTGGCTTCTGGTGGCGGAGGTCGAAATATAATACGGGAAAGATGGTCCCGAAATTTGTCCGCGTCAGTAGCGTTCCACCAGCGTAATTGTTTATGTCGTAACTGTACTTCAGGACGTCGCGGAACACTCTCGACATATCGGTTGATGGGGTGTACTCGTATTCGGGGTACTGATTTCCATTTCCAACCTCGAGGTGACAACTAGAGAGAGTCTTGGCATCCGCCACGGAAAATGTGTTGTACAAGAAGGGGTTAGCTGTTTGACTGTCCTGAGTGGCATCGTTAGCAATCCATACGAACACGTGTCGCGGGCGACTAATACCAGACGTGATCTTGAACGCTCCAGTTTGTTGACGAGAAGAGTTCGAGCGCTCAATCATTTCCCGAAGGTAGGACCACTTATGCGGTTTCAGAAACTGACTCGTGTAAATGCTGATGCCAGCCGCGTTGAAGACTAGTCGTGGGACCCACAGTTGGAACTTCGTGACGACTACGCGGCAGTTGTCCGCAGCCTTCCATATCAAGTTGGCATCGCTCTCAAGCACCACACCAAGCTCCATCTTCATGTTGGGGAGCAGCTGATCCTCGAGCGCATCAAAGAAGGCATAACGGTTGAGCGGGATTTCAGTGTTCACTGTGGCTGATACGCCCAACACACCCTTCCGCATGGTAAACCCTTTATTATAGTTAGCTTGTGCCACTCGTTCTTCGGCGTGGCGACTGGTATCCAAGTAAAAGAATGCGTTTGTGCCAGTTGTCTCTACGTACCCCCGACTATACTCGAGAAGGTTCTTCACGTTCACGGCGTGGTTGGCCGATTGACAGTCGTACAGCTGCATTCCGTTTCCTTTGACAGATAACTCGTTGACAAAACTGTGTGAGCCGTTTACTATCCCGTTATGGTCATCGACGGCTATGTTGCTACCATCAGCCAGCTTCACCACTTTGAAATCAATTGCGAAGCGGGCATTGTACCAATCAAAAGGGCTTATCTCTCCGCTATTATCGGCAACGAACCGATAGCCCTCTTTTTTCTGATGCGCGTTGTTAGCGACGACTGAAACGAGTGGGGTTTCCAAATCGAAGACCACATCCTCATATCTCTCAACGTACTTTGGATTTCTATATGATTCCATGCTTACGCTATCGCTATATATACGTAAAAACTAAAAAACTCTTCCACCCTCCAGCAAGCGATTGATCCGATCCGCCGTAGTCAACTGTGATGTTGCAGGGCCTCGTAGAAGCTCAACGATCTTAGCTCCACCATTGGGTGTCTGCGAAGGCGCTTGGGTCACGGGTGTTCGGGTTATAAGCGCTTGGGTTGCGGACTTGACTGTGGACTTAGCTGCTTTACCCAAAGCGCGCCGACCAAAACTTTTCAGTGAATCAAACAGACCTTCGCCGTGAACATGTCTATAGATGAACTTTCCCGCTTCAGGGTCGTAGCGCCTCTTGTATTCGTTATAGTAAGGCATCTCTATATTAAGGCTGGGATAATTTTTCGCTTCGTAAGATTAGCGTCATATGCCAGTCAATATCGTTGAGGTCTACAGGTCTATTGAGGGCATCGGTTACGAAAAAGCTCATGTGACTGATGCTATTCGACGTCAGGGGTGTAAAGAGTGCCCGCTTAGGCTCGACTGAGAATGGGTAAGAGCGTTGAAGATTGTCCGTTGGGATGACGGCGATCGTATTGCCGGACACACCGCTCACCAGAGAATCTGAAATGGCAGTGGTTCTTATGTGGAGAGAATCGATTGAGTTGGTGATGTTGGGTAGTTTCGTTCCGTACTCGGTTTTGGTTATGATCTTTGGCTCGAATCCTAGGAGTTCGCAGAATTTCGTTCCTCGAAGATCTATTTGATAACTACCAACGAGCTCGATCACCACTTTGTAACTCGTTAGGACAAAGATAATGGAAATTTTCTTCGGATCGTGGCTATTGCGCTTCATAGTCTGATGTAGGTAGTCGTTCAAGTCATCGTATGAATACATACCATTCGGAAAGTTCACCGTCGTCCAGTTATTGCCATCGGGGCTGTATTTCACATTGTTGTTTTGATACGCAGGGGTGATATTGTGCCAGGAGTATGTCATAGAAAGTTTATCGAGTGCTAACGAGTGCCTCATGTTAGGTGAAAGTTGTAAGGTAGGAACGTACTTGATCGTAAAGCTATTAGGACGAGAGACCCCGACTTTCACTCGATCCACAGATGAGATGTAGAGTGCTCGATCCATAGTGCCTATATTCTAGGTCACATAATCGTGCAAGAGGGCTATGAGTTGGTCGTTGGTAACCTCCCCGAGGTCGCGCAGCTTGTGTGCTATGTCAGAAACCTCTTGCTTCACTTGCCGACTCGTATTTCCACCCTTTATGGAACCTCCGAGGATTTCCAACCGATCAAGCAGGTCGCCTGGGCCGGTATAGTATATAGCTCCGCCTCGCTTGCGTCGTCCGCCTTGACCTTGCTGTGGTTGTATGGTTGCTCGACCATCAAAAATAGTTTCCGCCCTCTTCACAAACTTCTTATTAAGTGCGATTTTTTTATCAATTTCCGCTCTTTGCGGCGACCCGACCTTTGTCTTGCTCTTCTTCCCACCGAGTTTCTTATTCAGGTTTGCCGCAGCGATTCGAGCTTCCTTCTCAGTACCTCGTTGAAAGGCTTCGTTTGGCGTTGGTAGCCCTGACTCGGTTAGCATCTGCAGCTCTTCGGGGGTGAAGCCGTGATTAGGATCCACAACAAGTTCTACAGGTGCGGGTGCCACAGGGGCAGGCAAGGCTTGTTGTTCTGGAGGCGCGGGAAGTGCCGGCACGACCGGTGGCGCAGCGGCTTCGATGACCTCTTCCCGTAGCTCTTCAAGTTCCTCGATGAGGGGCTCAAAGGCTTTCTTCTGTTTTTCATAAGTATCTTGCCTGGCGTGTTCCTCCTTCTTTAAGGTGCTATGAACGAGATTGACCATCCGTCCCGCCTCTATCTGAGGAAGAGCATGTAGCTGAAAAGCTTCGAGGTCCATATCTATAACTTAGTTAAATAAAAATCAACTTAGTTGGAATAAGAATCAACTTAGTTAAATAAAAATCAACTTAGTTGGAATAAATATATAGCTATGGAGATTCCGAACTATGATGGTGGGAAGGACGCAATCACAAAGTTTAAGCAGCTCTACCCTTTCATGCCTAGCGAGCCTTTCCGAATGCTTATCGCTGCCCCCTCGGGAGGTGGGAAGACAAACTTGCTCATTCACATGCTCCGCGCCCCGCTTTTGTACTACGATAAGATATATCTATATGCCCGCAATCTCGATCAAGAGAAGTATCGCGATCTTTATGACCTTTTCGGTGAGTTAAGTGAGAAGGTTGGGTACCCCATTCTGGAGGGTAGCAGCGTCATCGACGATATCAAACCTCTACAGACCCTCGATCAAGAATCCCAGAAGGTTGTTATCTTCGACGACTTCATCACGGAAAAGAACCAGAAGCCTATTGTGGAATACTTCACGGGTGGTCGCCATAAGAACTGTAGCCCGATATACTTATCACAGACCTTCTTTGCCACCCCAAAGACGATTCGGTTAAATTGTTCGCATTACTATATAGCAGACTTCCCAACCAAACGTGAGAAGAACTGTATTGGAAGCGAACTTGGAGTGACACCTGAACAATACGAGAAAGCGACCTGCCAACCATTCTCCTTCCTTTGCGTTGATAAGCCTAAGAAACGGGTGACGCGAAACTTTCATGGGCCTCTTTAACGCTGAAGACCCACAAAGACATCAAAATTATTCTAACATATTATATAGCGCTATGGAATCTAGTATTTACCCCACACTCTCCGCTAACGACGAGGGGCAAACATTTCGCCTTCGAAAAATCTGTGACGTACAGACCTCCCTCGAGAACGCTATAAAGACTTCCGCAGGTATTCGTAAGAAATACTCACGCGCCTGTGCTCTTGTTCGAGGGCTTGCTGTGATCACTGGGAGTCTGAGCGTTGTGCTCGGTGTTTCCGGTCTAGCCACCAGCCTTTCTGGTCTCGGGATCCTGGTTGGAGTTCCTTTGGGGGGTGGTGGTGGACTCTTTGGGCTCATATCGGTCTCTTCGACTGCTGCTTCCAAACGACTCGCTCAGAAATTGATCAAGCACGAGCAGACGCTGGCTTGTGGTAAAGCTACGTTAAACACGGTGCGTGGTTTGGTCTCTAAGGCCCTCCAGGACAATAAGATTGATGATAAAGAGTTCACACTCATCCTCTCAGAGTACGAGAAATACGAGGCGATGAGGCAGGAGATTCGTCAAAAAACGCGGGGTACAAAATCGACCCTGACCGACTTGGAAGCCCGCATTCGCAAGGAAGTAACGGAAGAAATGCGAAACAAACTCGCTTAATTATTGAGCGGGGAGGAGGTCGGTTTCGTTTACATTATGAAACCTATCCTGTTCTATCCAATTGCTAATGCGGTGCCAGATCTTATCGTATTTCTTTTGTGTCTTAACGCCGAGTTCTATTCCACCACATAGGGCCGCCCGCTCACGATCTCCGCGGAGCTCAAACATTTTTCTGAATATGAACGAAAGCTTTGGGAGTCGCTGTTCTTCGTCACGAGATAAAGTAAAGGCGCGTACGACCTGACTAAATAGGTTAAGAATCGACTCCCGCTCGAGTTGGTCAATCCAGCCGAATCGGCTATAACTCAAGAATTTTGTGGGGTGGCTCCTATCCTCACAACGATGGTATGTGGGAGGTGGTTCGTCTATCGTGTCCGCCACGTCGTGCTCCTCTGACTCGTCTATCGTGTCCGCTGTGTTGGGTGCCCTTGACTCGTTTAGCGCCTTAATGTGATCGTACGCAGTCGGCCCATTGACAATCCTGTAGATGTCATCCAATAATTTTCGATCTATGGGAGGCATGGGCTGCTCTGGATCTGGCTCTGGCTCTGGCTCCGGCTCTGGCTCTGACTTAAGAAGATCGCACTCAGTCACGACAATCCTGTAGAGGTCCTCGAATGATTTTTGATCCATACCGTCAGACCCTTCACATATACTTGTATTAGCACTCCTCTAATAGGAATTTTTGTGGGGATATTAATATAAGATGGGCATTTTCAATGATTTGGATGACAAAGAACAAGATCCGAAGGATGGGTTAAAAGGTGTTAGAGGTGATCCAGGTCTCCAAGGTCCAAAAGGAGATAGAGGCATCCAAGGGCTAAAAGGAGATGGAGGTCCGAAAGGAGATGTTGGCATTCAAGGGGTAAGAGGAGATACAGGTCCAAAAGGAGATGCTGGTATCCAAGGGGGCAAAGGCGATACAGGTCCGAAAGGAGATAGAGGCATCCACGGGTCTGGTGTTATGTATAGTAATCTGACCTTCAATTGTGGTAAATTCCTTATGGATTCTAATAATTGGGCGTCATCAAGCAGCGTAACCACATTCCTAATCATTAAGGATACGGCCTCAGTAGTGGGTATAGTTCCTTCGGAGCACCAGGGTTTTAAAATCCTTGAAACCTTCTCACCTAAATCGGTAGAAAAGTTAACCATGACTCTACCAATCCACGACGACTCAAACCACGGATTAAAAAGCAAGAGCACATACACGATTAGGCTTGAAATTTATGCAAATCTTGGAATCCTAACATTGGGTCCTTTATCAATTGAGCAAAACTTGGGGTTCATATCGAACACAGAAAAAAGTGGTAGAATAGGAGGATCCTCATATGCGGCTTTTAAAGAGCTTAGCATAACCACGAGTATCCATACAGGTAGACTATCCTTCACAGTCGCACATGATCAATCATCTAATCAAACAGTGACTATATACGTTGCAATTATTGCTGGAGCATTAAACGTAAACACTTTCGTGAATCCTACTGTCTTTGATGATAACGAGTACATTATTAAGCAAAGAGTGCTTAACTTGGTTCCTATCAAGACAGTCACTTATATAGCAAAGGAAATTTCAAACGTATGGCACCACAACGATATGGAGTGGGGAGACCTACCACACTTCTTCATCGTAATATATCCCAAGAGCTCAACGAATTTAATTCGGTTGTCATGTACGCTTTACCTTGGATGCAACACGGGAGGAGCTAACGTCTGGTTTCGATGGGTCGTAACCACAGGTCAGGGATTAATATCTTACATCAGCGTGAATTCGTTACCAAATAATGTCGTTCAAACCCGTAACAAAGCTAGCTTCGGCGCACAATTAGCAATCAATCCAGAAACTCTTGCCTGTGTGTCCCATAAAGGTTTCCATGTTCCATTCAATAAGACACCACATACATATAAATTACAGATAAAAGTGAAAGACACAGGAACCGTTACGCTCAATAAGATATTCAATAATCAAAATGCTCCGTGGAATAGTTACGTTACCTCGAGTATGATCGTAGAGGAAGTCACCGGACTAACGCAGAACCATGATAGCATTGGGGTCGTAAGATATTCGTCAGAATAGAATCACCCAACAAAAAAAAAAAAGGGTCACACACCGACTTTTCTTCATTCTTTTTTTTCTTATGTGGTGATTCCTAATCTTCCTTCTCATCGACCACGAGGCCTGCAAATGTGCAAGAATGTCTAGGGACACTTTGAATGACCCTTAGTTACCCCTAGTAGTATAGTCGGCGTCAAAATGATACAACTTTTTCTTGTGCAAGATAAACTTAAAAAGTTGTCTACTTATGGACGCCTTTTTTCTTGCACAAGGGGCGTCATGAAGTGGATTTCTGAATTCGCTTTATGACGCCCCTTGTGCAAGAAAACAAGGCGTCCATAAGTAGACAACTTTTTGAGTTTTGTTGTACAAGAAAAAGTGGTATCATTTTGACGCCGACTATACTACTTATGCAAACAATGGTTGAAGGAGTATATTCCCACGCTAATAGAGAGGTATTAAGAAATGTAATCTACGAGTGCGCAACGTCAAGGTTGGAGAACCAGTTCTGATTTTTGATGATAAGACTCAGCGGAGATTGGCCTCTTGGACGCATTACAAGGATCTTTCCTGGGAAAGACGACGCAGTCCGCGTGTACGAAGGCAAAGGCAGGAATCTACAAGAAGTCAGTCGCGCAAGTCGCGCTGTTAGAGTGCTGACTGGATAAGCTGGTTGAACACTGGCAGGAGTATGTCACGACTTATAGATGTTATTAGACTTTCAAAAGCCTTCGGCGCGTTTTTTTAGGTACGCGCGCACTAACGACTTTTCCAACTTGCATCCCGCCAAATTTGGCGACCCAAAAACGGGTTGCTGAATGAATTATAACTTCAACTATAATCACAGTCAACTTTACATGAAAACTGTCAATCAAAAGTAAGCCAACACTTCCTTCCCCACGTCGTACGTTCTGTAACAGCATGCGATCAGTGAAAGAAGCGTTGAAAGAAGCGATACCTCGTGTTTACGAGATCTTTTGGCGGGAAACGCGATTCAAAATCCTTCAAGCGGGACAAGTCGACCTCTCGCGACTTCGTCGCGCGCGTCAGCTTCCGTTTCTCGCGCTGCGCGCTCGGCCCGCGCTCGGTCCCGGGGAACTAAGTCTAACATGTTATATAAGGGACTGTGTGTTTAGCGGCCGAGTTAGCCACGTGGATTGTAACTGAAGTAGTTGGTCGCCATCCTGGATTATTAAAACACAGAGGTTTACACATAGAGGTCGAACCAGAGGCAAAAATATTTGCTTCTTACAGAATATAACAGAGTAGTGCAAGTTGTATGTCATTATCTAGAAAGGGAAAGGAGTTATTGATTACATCCCTATCATTCTATATTACTTTATAATATAACCCAGATAGTACGAGCGCTCTGATTGGCTTATATACTCAATAATATATGGTCTATTGTGCCAGTAAACACATAGAAATCGGCAGGCACGAGTGCTTGCGTTGTGTCGTAGTAGTTATATCATAAAAGCAATAGACCACACATTTCAATGTGTTTACTGGCGAAATAAAGCACTTGGGATGTTGGGAGAACACTTGAAAATCCGGCACGCGCCTACGGCTTGTGATTTTCAAGCATTTCTTGTGTTCTCCCAACATCCCGTTTGTTATATAATGACGTACATCTATCCAAACCAACCACTAATGTAATCCACACTTCACTACCAGTTTCAGGAAGATTGAACTAAAAGCAGCAAACATAGTTTTCTGTGGCCGTTTCTGGAACGTTTTTTCCCACCGTGATTTTTAATTATCTAATTACTGATTGTGCTCGAGTTATTCGACCTGCATGCAATTATATAACACGGTGTCAAACACTCACTACAAACTCTGCAAGAACTTAGAACATTCATAAACCTGAGCAGTTAGTTTTGCCGACCTCCTTTCCAACAAAACTAACACTGAGGAACATGAAAAATCTAAGCCAGTTTTCTTTGATTCCAGGCCAAGGAATTGGGAGATAAGCTGAGGGGCATTCTTCCTTCAAAGGATGGTAAACTGGTTTCTTTTTTTGAATCCTGGCGACTGCCACACAGAAAAGGCAGTGAAGATGAAGAGGTGGAATCATGGTTTGCCGACACTACAGAAACAGAGTCAAGTAAAAATACCTGAAGACAAATTTTGTATGGAAATAGCCTGCTTTCTTTCTTTACTGTTCTGAATAATTTTGAAAAGGGAGAGAAAATGGGGGCGAAGCATTCCATTTTATAGTGCAGGTCGTTGTTTAAGAGGTTGGCTTCAAATGCATTGACTCGGTGTGCAAAATATTAAACAATGTGCTTGGTCAATATATTTATTCACTCCCTCTTGGGTATAACTAGTCCCCAGCCAACTACGTAACAGTAAGCTGTTGCAAACAGTTCCGCATTCCAACAGAACACGAGAAGCAGGGAAGAAGCAGGGAATCTTACCGCAAGGAGTAGAGAAGACTATTAGCTTACAAAGCCAAAAACAGGAGAGCTCCGACTCTTGTTTGCTAATATTGGGGGAGATAAAACAGGGGCAAACTATTGCAGTCATAAGCAGTAAGTACCACAAAAGTTCAACTTTATTAAATTTTTGATTATAAAATACATGTAGCATTAGAGATTGTTTACATGTACATTAAAAATACCAAAGAACTTTAAATAGTATTATCAAACTCATTAATAATTCATGAAGCAAACACAAAGGAAATCACCGACCGATAAGTGATCTTTAAATCCGATACAGATTTCGTCCTGATTTACATAAACTTTGGCTTCGATTTTCTCGGCCAAAATAAGTCGTATCGCCAAAATAACTGAAAACAGGACTCTCTACATCTAGACGTTTGATAAGAGGTTTGATAATATTACTTACAATAGATTATCTTACTTCTTATCCACAGAATTGACTTGGAATTTAACATCACACTTAAAACTGAACACTAAAAACTGAATAGCATAGACGATGCATACAGCTGGACTATATTATCCACTCGGAGTTGGGTTCATTTTATAGAAAGCTTTCATCTGTTGTAATTCTTTTTGACTGAGTTGATGATCATCAATCAGTTTTGAAGCAAACTCTTATGCAATTGTCAAGTAAACCTTTACTCTTCGAAGGAGTTATCAAGCCAGAGTTATAAACTTGTTTTACTTAAATTTGACAGATTCATATTGTGCGTCCCACACCACTGCTCCTATTTTTTCATACTTCCCCAAACATGAAGAGAAGCACAACAATTACTGTTGACCTTCAGGAGCAGAGATTTGTTAAAAACCTTTTCTTTTTTCCGCTTGTAATGTAGTATTTGATAAAATCTTCCAGATACTAGGAGGTTTTTGAAATAAATAATTTATGTGGAAACATTTGCTGGAAGTAAATTTGCAAGGTTTGATTGACAGTGTCATGCAAAGTGTAGAAATACTTAGCTGTAACAAATGCCCACGAAACTAGCACAATAATAAATATTGATATTTTACAGGCTTTTTCCCCTAAACATTTTAATATGTGGCTTCCTTTATCATTCAAAGATGTCATTTGAAAATATTTGAGGAAACGGCAATAAGACTAGTAAAAATTCCATAACTCTATACAAGTATTTGGAATATTGACAAACCCAGACGTAGTTTTGGTATGTGCGATAAACAGAGGGAGCGCTATGTTTTCCCCAAAACGTACCCTGAAGGTCTACAGTAACCTTAACACACTATAATATTGTAGAAATCAGGAGGTTTCAAAGAAGCAGGCTAACAATTTTAATTGAGAAGTATCATTTTAAAACCGATAATTAGTTTTCAGTTGAGATTCAGGGTTTTTCTATCATGACTTGCTACTGCTGGCTATACTACTGGGGTTACTTACTTCATTTTGATGACTTCTATTAAATGAAACCACTGAGAAATCCCCAAACATATACATAACAGGAAATTGTCCAAAAATACATGCATCAATAGAAATCAATGGTTTTTGCCTGAGGATGTAAATTTGCCAATTCCCAATGTGGGTATTCAGAAATGACATTGATTATTGATGTTGTTTTGAAAACATTTCCTGAAATATATTGTTGCCATTATAAAATATTTAACATCGTGCCAATAGACCAGTTCGCTGTTAATTCTGTTAATAACATGGTGCGAAATACAGTGTTTGTATGGGAATCAGACCAAATTCAGATGCCAAATAATTTCCGTAAAATCGAATTTTTGAAATATGCACTGTCTGCAAATTTAAGATACCAGGTGAGAGATTAACTGATGAAAATTTGAGGGATGTAGCTGTGATGGGAAGCGTGAAATAGTGTTTTCAGTTTGATACATTTGTATGTAATAACGAGTTGAATTTACAGACAAATGTATGGAAAACTGAAAACACGATTGCACGCTTCCCAGCACAGCTACGTCCCTCAAATTTTCATCAGTTAATCTCTAGCGTGCAGGCAGTGAATATTTCATAAATTCGATTTTACGGAAATTATTTGACATCGGATTCCCAAACAAACACTGTATACGCCATGTTTGCACCCCTTCCAAAATGTTGGAATTAACCGCAAACTGGTCTAACTTTATCTTTACACTAACATACAAGCTTCAATAATTATTTATGTTTAAAAACCTCATCAAGGGCACATTCTGGCTATTCTGAAATTAAAATACTGGTACCTTAAAATCCTGTACATACACGTATACCTCTTCCAGAATGTAGAAAGCAGTTGCTACAATGTACTTCTGGTACATTCTTTTGGAATTGAAGGGCATAAGTGATTCTTGATTACGTTCTAAATTCTTCCTTAGAAAACAAAGAAATTGAAGGAGAATTTAGAATGTGATCAAGAGTCACTTACGCCCTTTTTGCACTGTCACACCGCTTCAATTATATTTGTGTTTCTTTTTAGCTCTCTTCTAATTTTAGGGTACCCAGAATATGCCTCCAAAAATGTATATATCACCTAATAAAGAACTTGTATATAATTTAATACAGACTAAAATATATACATTGTATTTTACTACATCTACTTATAATAAATACATTCAATGGATGCCAATGGCTTCTATCCCTCTCAAATAAAACACTTAATTAAATAAACACCACTACTCTTAAGGACACGTTTCACTTAACAGGAGATCTTAGTGTTACTTGGGGAAGTAATGTTGTGCCACTAACAGAAACTATAAGATAAGGCTTTAACAATGTGTAATAGCCAACAAAATGACTTTTGCTTACCAAAAGTTATCATGTAAAAATGCCTCACCACCTAACATTCCTGACTAATTGATTCAGATCGTTGTAGTCATTAGCTATTTTGCGTATTATCTGTATTTTCTTTTTTTCCATGTTTGTTACTCTTTAAATTGTAAAGTTTTTGCTTCTTCATGTTCTAAATGTATAAAATAATGTAAATTAATGTGAGCCCCCTAGATGCGCTCTTGGGGTTAACGTTTAGCTCAAATATTGTTTTAGTTCGACCTTGATAAATTCACAAGGGCTCATTATTTTATCTCAGAGGGACAAACTCATAGACCTTACTAATGTGCACATTTCCGTTAAAATGGCACAGTTTATTCTCCCAAATATACCAAGTTTCAACATCACACAAATTAGCTGTGGCCATATAATTTGAAATTTGGTCAATACAAAGAAACAAACCACTGTTTATCACAAACTGACTGGCATAGACTAAACAATGCTTTTTTGTCACAGGAGCTTTTCATAGTTTTTCTCAATGGCTATAAGTTGTTTGAAATAATTCACTTATCTTCTCATCATCTATGAAACTGCAAGCTTGAGGACCATTTAACAATAATTAGATTACAAGCTCGTGATTTCTATTGGCAGTTATGTTGAGGGGTGCAGCGTCTCTAATAATAATTATTGTATAACCAAGCTACTGTTCTATCAACTTAGTGATTGAGAAAACAGTGCAAAAAGGCATCATATGAAGTGATTTTTGTCTTCAGCACACAAAGTTGACTATTTAAAAATACATTAAACCACATTTTTCTACTGGTTTTGTCTGCAGATGTGCAATCAGATGGCAAGTTTCCCAACAGATGGGTTATTCTAATGGCTGATAGTTGGCAAGGGACGAAACTCTGAACAATAATATCAAAGTAAATAGAAACCAACAGCAAGAAGTCTAATTGTTTTAGCATAATAAAGCTCCAGTTCTTTCCTAATTGCTACAAATGTATTGATACATAGTGAGAAAACATGAGAAAAGTTGCAAAAAAACAAGAACAATTCTCTTTGAGTTTTGTCTGTGATCACTCATTCTTCAAAATTGCCGACTATCTTTACATTATATATATTATAAAGTTTGGCAATAGTCAATGGCTTGCTAATAGTTACCAGTAAATAACTATGTGTATATAAAAATTCAAATCATGTAGTGTGTAATTTGTCAATAATATATATATTAGAGTGTGATATTCCACACATAATTATTAGAAAACCTTTAGAACTAAATCTTCATGGTGATTTTGCCACTTCAACAGTCTTGGATGCAACCTTCTCTGGCTCTCCTTTTGTTTCTGTTTCCTCTGGTGTTTCTGTTTCCTCTGATCCTTCCGTTTCCTCTGATCCTTCTGTTTGTTCCAAATGTTTAATTGTGTACCTGTGACTAAGATAAAAGGAAAAATTGTATGTTTGAAAACTGCAAAGATTTATTACTTGCATGTTTATGAAATTTAAGATTTGATAATAATATGTAAGCACAAGAAAAATAACAACTAAAATATCCAGCTAAGGGGATGACAGATAATCATAGAAGCATTGGAAGTGAATTGGAGAATCTGTGCCCACCCTGGTTGCCAGGCAACCAACCAGCCCAATACACTGGGTCACACAGGAGTGGACAAAAAGGAAGAGAGAAAAGGAGGGAATGGTAACACAATCTACATGTGAAATGTGTTAGGCTAACACAATCCAAACACACAGCACTTGCAAGCGACAAACATGACAAGATCTGTATGAGATGCCCACCCAGGAAGACTGGAAATCTACACTTGTATCACTCTTTCCTGTTGCAGACAAAAGTGCCTCTTGTTAAAGGAGACTCTACCGGCAGTAGAAAGAAGAGGACCCATCTGAATTCCATTTTTTTTTTGGAGAATGGGGCTGAATTCAAAACCCAGGACAGGTGTAAAATGTGGGTGTTACCCACCTGCATAGAACAATAGAATTGGGGAGTGGTAGGTTATAAAACAAGTTCAAAACTACAGGCTCTGTTTGCACTGAAATTCAAATGCAAGACCTCACCCTATGTTTTGAACCTAATTAACCTATATCTAAATTTCATTTAGTCTAGACTGAGGGTCAATATTGCTTTGAACAGCCAAAGCAAACTTGTAAGGTTAGCAAGTATATGCCAATTACAGACTATTAACCATAGTAAAAGACTATAGAATCTTGATTGAGTAACAACCAATCAGTACACCCTCACAAGTACCATACAATAATCAGTACTGAATTTACTGTAGAAACAAAGCTTGTTCACATTCACTTACTATGCAATCCTAGAAATCTGGTTCAGTCCTGTAATCCCCAAACCTATGTTAACACTGAACAGTAACCAATTCTTGGGTATGATTACCATGGAATAACGAGCCCAGATTATCCCTGTACGAGAGAATAATAGCAAGCTTCAGATGTGAGTGTGACAATGACTACAATGTTCTATTGCCTGACCTTACCCACCTACATGTACAATGTACTCCTGACCAACATTAGCACCCTTTTCTTTCCAGAATTGAAGTGCCTCTAACATTTATTTTTTCTTCATCAATATTGATTCCACATCCAGCGACAAGTGGAACTGTAGAATATTTTTCGATTTGAGTGTTGCATCTATGGGTTAGAGGTTTATATCTGCAACATGCTAATGTTGTGACATCAATTAAGGCATAATTTATTTTTAATACAAAACCATGCTGGCAGCTAGAGAAAATACCTTTTGTAAACTTAAGATTTTTGTTATATTTGTAGTTTCTATCAATGATTTTACCACATATTTTGACTAAATCAGTGAATAGTTTCATTCACAACTAGGAGAAAGAAAAGAATTAAATTCCTGAATTGATGTCACACCATTACCATGATTCTGAAAGCCATACACATTTAGGTCTCACACTTTAAGTATTCATTTAAAATCAACAACAAAAAAAGGAGAAATTATGCTTAAATCAATCAAATTTAAACTGAATAGACCAACTCTGATTGTCCTTTTGAAATGTCTTGTAAGATCAAACTTGGAATATGCCGACAACATTTGGGAATTTCAACTGCTCTGAATTTGAATGTCAGTTGCTGGAGAATATTCAATACGAGGCAGCAAGGACTGTTACGGGTGATATGAAGGGAACCAGTGAGTCATCATAATGTCTTACATCAACTTGCTTGGAATGACCTAAATTTTGTTTCGTAAAATTGTAAATGGGCTTACGCCCACATTTCTTTTAAATTTACTTCTGCCTTTAGTTAGAGATCATTCTCTGTACCCCTTCAGATCTAGTGTCAATTTTTGACTTGTACCCTCATGAACAGAGGGGTTTGGCAAATCCTTTTTTCTATCTACAAGAGTCGTACAATTAAGAAATGGTATATTAAGTTAGACTTAATTAAACCTGAGAAACCTGGATACTCTACCAGCATTTTTAACTGGTAGAGTGCTAATAATGCCTTTATAACTATTTACAAACAATTAATATTGCAAAGAGTCTCCTACATTATGTGCAATTGTGGTACAAGTTCTGAAACAGTTAAGCTTTTTTTTGCACTGTCCCAGATATGCTGCTCGTTGCTCTTTACCTCAGCTGCCCACATTCTGGGCAATACTTGGCTTGATGCTACCGAGTCTCAAAAGGTCAAACACCTTTTACACAGCTCAATTGGCTCTTGAAAGTAGTTTTCATAATAATTTGTAGTTCTTTTTTGAGGTTCAAAGATTTATTATTGAGTGCATCAATTTAGTATTATTTCATAATCTAATATGGTATAATTGAATGGCTGTGTGCAAAAATGGCTTAAGTGACTCCTGATCACATTCTAAATTCTCCCTTAGAAAACAAAGAAATTGAAGGAGAATTTAGAATGTGATCAGGAGTCACTTAAGCCATTTTTGCACACAGCCCTTCAATTTATCCTAAATTGTAATTATATTGTATTGTTGTTATTATTTCTACTTTTTTTTCCTTTTCCCTACTTAAACGGTCAAGTACAGTATGTATATTCTAGGTAAGTCTTCTTATATGAGTGCTCCTACTCCTCTTAGGACAAAATTATATCACAGGAAGAAAAATTCAAAAAAACATTAATGGGAATTTGCCAAAACCCATCTGGAATTAATGGAAAGTGGAACACTTCCCATTGATGTCAGATGGGTTTTGGCGAATTCCCATTAGTTTTTTTGAGTTTTTTTTCCTGTGCTAATGTAAACATATGTAAAAAAAAAATACAAACCTCTGTAACTCAGACTCAAACCTCAAATCAAGAAATATTCAGACTTTTACTAATATCCACATGATGTAAAATCGATATTTATGATAAAAAAAAAAAGAGGTACATTAATATGTCATCCTCAGCATAGTACCTGTTGCTGCTAGAGCCACTGACTGTGTTGCACTCAGTTTGTCTGCAGGTCTCGCCAGGTCAGCAATACCAGCAAAAACAAGGCCCTGGAAACACACATGTTGTTTAAATGGTCATTATTTTGATTAACTATAAATTTCTAGATTGTTCTTATTTACAACACATCTTTGCTAAGGCATGGAAAATGTTCCTGTAAGTGCGGGTCAAAATATTATTTACCTTTATCTAAATTGCTCAAAATTCCATAGTAGCCCTTCTTGCAGCTCAATGCTTGCGACTACTGAAACCGGGGCCACCTAGACAATGAGAACTAATCACATTGCAAAACAAATACTAGCATATCCATGCGATTTTCTTCATTCCAAAGACTTCGACTTCAGATCTGGTCGACCAAATTGGCCTTTTGTTGAAATGCTATTGTCTTGTACTCGACGCTGATTGGCTCAAGTAACCATAAGTTGGAATGCTTTGTTTTCGTTCTGCAATGTGATTGGTTCTCGTTGTCCAAGTGGCCCCAGTTACAGTAGTCACACTGTAAATCTCTTTTGTCAACGGTATGGGAAAAAATACCTCTACTGATAATGTCTAACCCACAATAGTTTTAAAAAACATTACAAACTAGTTTTGCTTGATAACTAGACTTAACTGCTCAGTCCTATTTGTAAATATGAATTTATTATACTTAGGTAATATTTTTCCCTGATGTATATCATCCTCATTTTTTTTGTACACTCTTGTAAATACCTGTTATTATTTTTTTTCTCCTAGAAATTATTTACAGATTGGGGAGGAACGCAAAGTTGATAATAAAATTAACTTAATTTGAGCTATGCACTCATTCCCAGTTAACACCAGCCAATAGGCATTTTTGCTGTCTTTGCTAAATATATATGCCTTATTATACCGTTACTGCTTTGCTAAATCGATTTAATTCATCAGTATGGATGGTTCTGTTGAGACGACAAGCAATAAGACGAAAAGAAAATGTTTCTGAGATTTATTTAATAGGAAACTACCCTTAAATTTGCGTATTTCAGCTGTACACAACTCACTTATCAAACAACATCCTCCTAACTTGTACGGCTTACCGAGAGATACCTCCAAACTAATACATGTATACCATTTAAAAACTACAATAAATAATAATTATTTCTAATGAACCTATGGACTTAATAACATGATCATTATAGGTTCTGAATAACAGAACGTTGTCCACAATTTATGAATAACCTCCGTTACCTGAGAGCAAATACATTTGATAAATGCTAGAAATTACATTTTAATACACTATGCATGACCAAATTGTTTCCTTGTTGCTATATGGTAATGCAATAAAAAAAATAACTTTTTCCACTCAAACCCAGCCCATGAAATTACACCGGCTGTATATGTGACTGCATGGTTATGGATAAGGGAATAACCTCTGTTCCCTACATTTTTTTTCATTTGTGCAATAGCTCAGTGTTTTCCATTTGAAATGTTGTGCATCCTTGGTAAATATCAGCTAAAACAAATATGCCAGGACTTAATTTTGTGTCGAAAATTGAGCAAGAGAACCACAAAAAATAACCTCCGTTACCATGTGTTACCAATAACCTCGATTACCGATTTTTGACATCTCTCTTAATATCAAACCTGCTGCTCAATATAATATGTCAACATTGAAAGGCCTTACATTGCAAGATCACGCAAGTAAATCGACACCAATTATGCAATTCAAGATCTCTCAGATTTCCTTCTTGGGTCCAGTCGTGCACTCTATTACCTGGCTTGTACAGTAGTCGTGCACTCTATTACATGTACCTGGCTTGTACAGTAGTCGTGCACTCTATTACCTGGCTTGTACAGTAGTCGTGCACTCTATTACCTGGCTTGTACAGTAGTCGTGCACTCTATTACCTGGCTTGTACAGTAGTCGTGCACTCTATTACCTGGCTTGTACAGTATTGATCCCCTTTCATTATCTTTACTCACGCTAACTGTTGCTATTTGGAACGAAAAGCAAGGTAAAGTGTTTTGAATGGCTCTTAAATAGTTCTATTACATATATTTAGCGAGAAAATAATCAGAATTCTGTATTATAATGATAGTAACGGAATAAGTAACGGAAGTTATTTCTTCCAGAAGTTGTAAACTTGTGCAAAAATAATCGTCCACACTAAAATTAATTGTCCAGATGCTTTTTAAAATCATCTCCTTTCTGTTATTGTTTATGGAAATACCCCTTGGAAGTAAAATATAATAAATTACATATGGTTGTAAACGGAGTTACAGAAGAAGCCACAGATTGAGGCAGAGGGTGCATGAGCGCTGCCAGCAATAGGAAACCGCCTGTGGAAGAGCACATACTCAAAACATGACCATGAAGTAAGGCCAACGCAACACTGAGGAAGGCAGCAGGATTAAGCCCCACGGGCATGTGCCACGCTATGGTAACCTCCTGCATCCAGTTGTGTCATACTTGAAATTGCCAGAGGCGGAGGGAAAGCTAGACTGCATGCCAGCAGAGTATTTGTGTCGGAAGAGCTAGGCCACTGTGTTTACCTTTATATGGCGGAATAGAGTCTATATATTTTGTATATCAGAAATTGAATATGGTATTGATTAGCACTACTATATATTTTAAGAGAAAACAGTAAAAATATTAACAAAGAAACTTATAAATATGGCATGAACTCCATAATTACTGGAACATGACTCAAGTCAAGCTATTTAGGATACATTCCAGTGTCTAGAAAACAAGGTAACTGGTAAGATGGTGTAAATCCTTAACTAATTACGCAAAAAACATGATTCTTAATGTTTTAATTAATTGCTTGATACTCTTGATATGCTAATTTGTCATTTATAAAATCAAAATAAATGTTTTACTAACGTAATGTACCATGAGAACACTGTTTTGTATGTTTTATATATTACAAATACATGTAGATCACTGCTTATACAGACACGATTATACAGCCAATGGAGGCAGGACGTCAAAATACTCAAAGTGTCATAGCCTCCATTATCAAAACCGTTACCAAGATATACCGAAATAAATCTGCTATTTAGCTTAACTGATGGTGAATAACTGAGACTACATGTAGTTCTTTAATGTACATTTATGCGGGTATCAGCGGCCATCCCGAGGGGGCGGCCCCCGGGCACACAGGGGCATTTGTCACAGCAGCCATGCCAAATACATGCTAAAACCCCTCGGGTGGGGCAGAAAATTGTGACAAAAACCCCCACCCCTGGGGCAACACATTATAAGTATTAGAAGCTAAACGTTTTAGAAGTGTCAAAAATCTTAATAGTTTTATACAAATATTATCCTTTATTTCTTTGTTCTGTCTTCCGACAGTGGATGGCTTAATTTAATCTCAAGATTAATTTGAATGATAATGATATGACTTACCTCAAGGACAAAGAAATCGAAGAGCGTCGATCGATTGAGCGAGTCCTGTGGCGAAAACCACTGAACGTTGAGACAGCAGATTACGTGCAAACCCTGTGGGTATGTCCCCAGGGTATTTTGATGAAACCGCAAAAGCGCTCTAATGCCCCACGTGTGGGGCATGTTTTCGCTACAAATTCCCTGCTAAGCCCCTGGGTTGCCCGTGGGTTGCCCGGGGGCCGCCCCCTCGGGATGGCCGCTGATACCCGCATTACGTCTTGATAAAGTCAACTAATGTTATCATACATACCATGCTTACCCAAAGAACAATTATTACAGTGTTTATATATTTTTTAAAGTACATTTTTAAAATTAAATGAAACTTAAAAAGCCTGTTATACAAAGCAGAAATTTAGTTGTATTAATGTATTTTTGAAGAAAAGTATCTATATATGTCATCTCTGGATGCCCCATAATCCATATCATAAATTCAGACATGGATCCATTTAAATCACAAAATGATTTTTTTATCACAATAATAGGTTAAAAATACTCGATTATTCTCATCCCCGGGTGATAATATCAAAGTTTTATAGATTACATGCCAATTTTTTCAAGGATTATCCTTGAGTATTTAAAGCTTTTCGTGGTGATATCGAAAACATTATTAATGTAACTTAGTTTTCATCGATTTTGTTAAACCAAATTGGCTGGTGTTAACTGGGAATGAGTGTTTGACATCGGATTTCATGACATCATGTCACTCACCCACTTGAAAGCTGGCGCCCAGAAGAATACAGTTTTTGGTCCTGTTCAAATAAAATAAAAGAAACCGCTGTGTATAGTTTAGAATAGTTTTCCTTCCGCTACGTACGGTAGCTACGATTAGCAAGTAGGGAGAACAGAAGGCGGATTTCCTGTCTGCATGAATTCAGCATTTTACCGCGTTTGACGAGAATTTATGAAGCCAAGTATAAAGGAGAAATACATAATATTCCCCTACCTGCAGGAGCATTCCAAAAAGGGATCATTCGAGATGGTAGTGCCGTTTCTACTCTACCGAGAAAACGTATCCATCCGGCGTTCATCTCAGAAGAAAGTTGAGAAGAAATCACCTAAAGTTGCTGTACATATCCAGTATTATTGCGTAAAGTTTTGTGTTTCTAACACAGATTTTGATTGGATAAAAATGCCACCAATGTCACTGTTTTTTACAATAAGCCAATCAAAACTTCAGGTACATGTTTTGGTATGCAATGGAATAGCCAATCAGGATGTCTGTTGTATCGGAGTTTTGTCGGTGGGCGCGAAATATAAATTCACACCAGCACAACAATTACAAGAACTGCACTGTGTGGAAAACCTATTCAAATTTATGGAGTAAACAAGCCAGAAGAATGCACAATGAGGTTCTACATTAGAAACAAAACCAAGTATGACCCTTCACTTGCATTTACGAACGATACGATCGCCATAGATGTCGACCGAACGCAAGAAATATCCAAGATTAAGGAGGTTGGTAATATTTATGGCGGTCCACTACCAGTATAATAATGCACCTATCAATGTCAACCCCCAGGGGGGGGGGGGGGGGGGGGGGGGGGGGGAGGCCGGGCAGATGTGGGGCATTTGACCGTTCTTGGTGTCTCCACCCTGGGGAATTTGAACAGGAGACTGGACTCCAGGGTGGGGACATTTGACTTTTGGAAGACAGGGACTGGTACTAAATGTTTGGATTCGTCTAAAAGGTAGGTTTACCGTCCAGTTCACATTAAAAATATAAATTAATTTAATACTTCAAAGCTTCATTCCTATTTACTATAGATCATTCCAAATACTTCTTGGATTTGTGTAAATCAATTTCATACAAGGGTGGGGGATTTGATCCGTTTTGACCCAGAATTTAGTCCCCAGGGTGGGGATTTTGACCAAACATTCTCCCAAAAAGTCAAATGCCCCACATCTGCCCGGCCTCCCCCCCCTGGGGGTTGACATTGATAGGTGCATAATAATAATAGCATTTATTTACACGGTACTGGTGAACCTGCAGCATTCAGTCCTTGACAGTAATTTTAATATTGGGTGTAATTTTGTGCAGCATGCAGAACACAGTACTAAAGTTCCAATATAGCAACCAAAATTGCTGAAACTGAATCAGCTTCCACCCTAGACTTTCTCGGCATAACTGAATACCCCCTCCCAGATGTGTGTTACCGGTATCAAGATACGCGTATCAGACGTATCACTCGGTATAATTGTACATTAGGATTTTGTCAGTTTCATTAGCCCTAAAACCTCTACGTTTACCTGAGAACTTCTTTACTAGAGTTCCTAAGGTCTTGTAAGGAGAGGAATCACTCACTTAATAAATTGGTGAAAAATTCATAGATTAGCAGTGGTTTTAAAATTTAAAAAAATGTGTGACAATGGTTGTTTAGTGTAGTGGTTGCGACGTTTGACTTACGAGTAGGAGGAGTGGGGTTCGAGTTCCAGAAAATCTCTCAATTTTTTTTACCTCACCATTTTCGTGAGAGGTTTTTCTTGAGAACCCTAGCTCTAGGTGGGTAAGATCTTGTTTATAACTGACCGGTTAGGGTTTTTATGGTTCAGGGTAGGGTTTTAGTTAGTTTATATTGTCATTATTTCATGAATTAATTAAGTGAGCGATTCCTCTCCTTAGGAGCTCGTCTTCTTTACTGACGGTTAGGGTAGTTATTGTTGTTGGGTAAGCTGATGTATTATGATAAATACACAAAAAAAGTCACATCTCGAATCACCTGAGCCCTAAAACCTCAATGTTTACCTGGGAACTTCTTTACTGACGGTTAGGGTTGTTATTGTTGTATCAGGCGTATCACGTGTATCAGACGTATCACGTGTATCACACATATCATGTGTATCACTCGTATCAGGCGTATCAGAGGTATCACGTGTATCGGACATATCACGCATATCAGGGGTATCAGACGTATCGTTTATCAAGCGTATCATGTGTATCAGACGTATCAGGGTTATCAGACATAATTATCATGTGTATCACGCATATCAGACGTATCAGGTGTATTACGTGTATCAGACGTGTCTCGTTTATCAGACGTGTCAGGGTGTCACAAGTGTCAAATTTATCAGATGTGTCAGGGGTGTCACGTTTATCAGACGTGTCACAGATTTCACGTTTATCAGACGTGTCAGGGGTATCAGTGGTATCTTTGGTTGTGAGGTTCGTTATTCGGAGGGGGTATTATGCAGTTACTCCACTTTCTCAAAGTCCTTCTTAGCCCCCCGCACGAAGGACTTTTCCCACTTGCAGCGTGCCAAATTTACCGGTTGATTTTTCAAATGGAGGCGTGGCTTATGACGTACTAAGATTTGCCCAATCACAAAACATCAATTCTTCAGGCATTGTATGTTGACATGTCAAGTCAGTCGACCGTGGATGTGGTATTTACAATTTGATTGTACTCTGAAAGAGTTTGTCAAAGGCGCGAAATGTAAGCTCTGCCCCTGAAACGTGTTTTCGCACCAAAACATAATCCCCCGATTCAATTTCCTGCAAGTGAAACAAGTCGAACTAGTCTCTTGCTTCGATTCTCACACTCGCTTTTTGACCCAGTAATCGCTTACCCAGTGACTCAGTGAGTTCGACTGGGAGCAAGTCTACTTCCACCTGTACAGATTTACCTCTCTTCCCGACCCCTGAGAAGCTTCCATTGCTTCTGTCATCTTTGACCAATTTGCCATGTGCTCGGCCCCAGGCTCTCTCAAGATGGCAGATTTCCAAAATGGCAGATATCCAAGATGGCGGGTATATAATTTTTTTTGACCACGGGCTGGAAAGAGCTGTCAAAATAATGAGGGTGGGACAAGGAAAACCCCCTGGGTTGCCCACCCTTCCCTCCCCACCCCCCTCCATGGAAAAATGGTGTAAGAAAATGGTGTAAGTAGTATGATGTGGTCAAGTGACAGTTTGGAAAGGCCTTCCAATCCTCGTTGGGCCAAGGTTTCCATCCCGGCCGCCCGGTTTTAGCAGTGCATGTGCACGCCTGTACAGCACGTTTTCAGAAATGTTGTGTATCCGCATCTGTGTTGGGTTCTATGTGGGCAAACCACTGATAAAATGCTCCCTACCCTCCCCTGGCATGCACATATCACATGAACTATAAAGTGGACATCACACTATATTTACATTTTGTATAAATATGAGAAATAATTTAAGATAATAAAACTGCACATACATTACATACTAGACTATAAACAGGGATGTATTTCACGCCGGAAGCTGGGGAAAATACCCATCTGTGAAGGTTGGCCAGTTTCTAAACATCTTTAATACCAAAACTCTATTAATCCACCTACATTTGTACACTAGTACGGTAGAAACCCTGATGATGATAGAGGTGGTAAAATATTGTTATTAACAGGAGGCACGAAAAGTTGCAAGAGGCTGTAAGATTGCAGCCCTGTACTTAGCACAGGCAGATGGAACTTACAGAGACCTAGCTGATGATAGGTTAGTATTAGGGACCAGCCATTATTTATGGAGAGGGGGGAGGGGAACAATTATATGAAAGATAAAAAATTCCAAGGCCCCCTCTCCCCAGGCCTGACAATGGCGAGCAGCCCCCTCTTTTAATCCATATTTTAGTAACGACAAGGGGACGTAGCTAGCCATTTTTGGTTTGTAAGCCCGTTCCAAACTTCGTTCAACTAGTTCAACGGGGAAAATGTTCGGATAATAGACATGTCCAGAAAGTTTGTAAGCCTGGGCTTAAAGGCAGCTACGCCCATGATGACCCCCCTCTTCCCATAATTCTTAGGGGTCCATATTGTAGTTTATTCGTATTTGGGTGCATGGAGCTGCACTGGTGCCAATGCTGCACTGGGGGAGACCATATATGTCACAAGCAATGACTTTCATAACGTTATTTTTTGTTGTCTCTTATAACAAATAAAGAAGACCTTGAGCAGGACCTACTCCCTCTTTCTTTAATGAAAATAAATAAGGCCTACCCTCTGACCAATCTAAAATACCCTTGCCCCCCCCCCCCTCCTCTCCCCTCCTCTCCATAAATAATGACCGGTCCCTAACCTGGGATAAATCTCAGCTGGTGACTATAAATAATAATGGTGAATCACTTTAGTAAGTAATAATATAATTTATCAATGGAACTTCCATAAGGCCAGGGATGTAGATAATAGCCAGGCAATGGGCCCCAGCTGAATTACCCTGTTTTCAAATTATCAACATCCTTGGAGGTGGGTCTTTGTCCATTGGTGGGTCTACAATTTAACAACCTTAACTGAGAAGAAATGAAGGTCTAACTATTCATCTGAGAACAAGATTGTTTCACAAACTTAAGGTAGCACCACCTACTCAGTTATTTTAAATCCTGAGTGTTGGTCTGCCCACATTTGAATACTTGATCTTTTGCACATGTACATGATGTATCATCAGACAAGTGCACTGAGCTTCCCACCAGGTGGTCCATTTAGTGTAAATGGCGTCTATAATTAATTCATTTAATATGTTATAGGAAGTTAAAATTAAAAATCAGACTGAGTATATACATTGTACAATTCAATTTACTAGGACAATCAACTACTACGAGCTACAGGATGGAACAATCCTTGAGACAACCTCAAATCCTTTTTGGGTGACAACTCTGTACTCAAACATGAGAAGACGTGAGCAGGAGGCTGCTCAGAATCCAGAGGATTCCAAGCTTTGTAAACTTGTACAGAGCTCCTTGATTCATCGTTGTATGGCTATTGGTTTATTGTTCAATGGAAGTGGGTAAGTGGACAATTACAGTATAATTTTATGCATTTATAACTAAAGGTACATTACATGGGGTACATTGTACTTGTGTATTTAAATTTTCCAGCTATGCGATGGCACGAGACCAAAGTTATGATATACATGTATGTGTATGTAATATGTAGTTTGCATTAGACTGCCATCAATCATAAAAAGTAAGTTGATTGTTGACAATTAGTGGTACTAGCCCAATGCAAACTACATGTCATACTGGCTTTGGTAAGTAAGTAACTTTATTTAAGTGTCAAATGTATTTAGCTTTGCAACTAATTGGGGACACTAGTCCTACGATTTTACGTCCTTATCCGAGAAGACGTGAAGGTCTAACCATTTGCAGTTGTTTCACAAAGGCAGCACCTTCTACTCAGTTATTTTAAGACCCTGAGTGTTGGTCCGGCCGGGGCTTGAACCCACGACCTCCCGCTCAACAGACCGGAGCTTAACCACTGAGCTAACTGGGAGGCGGTCTCACACCATATCATATATAGCAATGAAAACAGTCCGTGGTAAAAAATCAATGTGTGTTTATATAAATAAACTGGCCTAAATTAATGTATCTTTTTCATAATTAGTGAGAATGATAGACAGCCAGTGACATTTGATAATGTTGATGATCTTCATGAGTACTGCCTTACAAAGGGAAAAAAGCCAGCCTACATGTCCCAGTTCACACTTGATGAAATTCAAGAGATGAGGGATGACTTCCTTGAGAACTTCCAACACCACAGGGATCCCAGTGGCAGCTTTATTCACAGCCAAGCTGTTAAGCTTGGATATGTGCCAGGTTGGATGTCCAGTATTCCATATTACGTAACTATTATTAACCATCATAATATCAATATTATACATGTACATTGTACATGTACCAAGTTTAACATTCAAGTATGCCTTGTTGATCTGAACATCAGTTTTTCCTTATGGCACTGTGCATTTTGAATTTTAAATATTCTCAGAAAATGACCAAGAAAGAGATGCAAGTGATCCCTTTAGACCAAAAGATGGCAGGCAAGAAAATCATACAGGAAGAATGCAAAGGTATAGCATATGCTGAAATTGCATGATAAAAGTATTATATACCAAGAAGGAACAAAAGAACAAAACACTACATACACACACACTCTACAAAAGGTATTTTACCTACAGAACCTTTCCACTGACTGTGATGCTAATCTTTAATTAGCTTTCATCCTCTTTAGCTCAGAGAATACATGTACTATATTCATTGTTGAAAATAAGCACCAGGTCTTTGGTCTTTTATCCAACAACTTCGATCTGCATCTAATATCTTTCTTTTTTTTTTATCAATGGTGCATAACTCATATTTTATTTTTTTACTGCACCCTATAACTATTTAACTTGGGTAAGGGTGAATGAAATCTCCATGTGGATTTTGCCCCCCTCCCCCCTCCCAGTTATATTTTGCTTTGCTACATGTATAACTGTTTTTTTCTCTGAGGATTCTGGAATGGTGGGATCCCAGGTGAAAAGGTGGGATCCCAGCTGGAATAGTCCAATTGGAATGGTGGGTTCCTTAACTGGAATGGTGAGATCCCAGCTGGAATTCCACAGGGATGACGAATTATGAAATACCAGCACAGGGAATGGTAGGATCCCAGGTGGGATTTTGTGAGGTGTGATGTTCAATAATTCCAGGTGGGATCTCATAAATTCCCACCTGGGATCTCAGGTTAAAATAAGCTGGGATCCTACATTGTACCTTTCATTTACAGAATTTTGTATTGATAATACAATTTTGAAGACAGTATGGTTTGTTGAGTGGTACATGTCACCTTGAAATTTATAGACCCATTACATAAGTGATGTCCAGTTTAAATAGGATATTGCCTCATGTTCATGTTGCCACACAAAAGCATTTTCACATGAATATGAGACTAAAGATTCCTAAACAATGGTTATTCATATTGGACAGCATTTATGCAATGGGTCAATACACCCATCCAAACACTATTAACACATCTCCTAGGGATGCTCCAATACGACAATGCATTGGTGGCAGGGAAAGAGATGCCATTGATAGAGAGGCTGGAAGGGGCAATAACAATCGTGGAGGAGCTGTAGGTAGAGGTGGTAGGAGAAAGGCACCTGCTAATCGTACTTGCGATGATTGTGAGGTTGCTGCAGCTTCTCTGTACTGTCCTGACTGTACTCCTCCTTTGTGTTTGTGTGATGCCTGCTGGAGATCCCTGCATAGAGGTGTGACAAGAAGAAATCACCAGATGAAAGGTAGCCAGAAGTGAATGGCTTTTTTCCTAATTGTTACTTGAATTAAAATGAAATTTTAGTTTTTTGCTTAATATGTAAATGAAAATTGAATAGGTCAGATGTTGCATTAAGTTTTACGTAATTGCATCGTTTATAGTGTATGGTGTACACAAATGACCCTCAAAATGCATGCATAAATTTCATAATGCAGGAAATAAGCAATTTTTGGTGGTGCGAGTCTGGGCCTACACTAAGTCAGCGTCTGAGCATTTATAGCCTGCATTATCAATGTTAATTAATTATGCAGTTGACCTGCTGTCACATAATAATGATATTTGTCTTCAGCCTCGGTCTCTTACATGTACATGTAGTGTACAGCAGACACATGACGCTTCAAAGCCATGCTGTATCCCGGCTCGTATGTGGTGTATTTCTATGCAATAACTGTTTTGTTATGTTCTGTGAGGATTTTCTACTTCAAAACCCACTCACCTATGTACGAGCATGACCTCTCAGAGATCCCTGCAAGAACAGTATGTGTGATTACTGATCACATTTGAAATTCTCCTTTCAATACATTGGCTTCCTAAGAAATAATTTAAACCTTGATCATGTTTACTTAATATGTTGTTCTTGCATGGACTCATTGAATTGTTTGATATAATACACAGTGCAGCATCTAGCTGCTATGATGCTGCAAGTCATAACTGTTAATGCACCCCTTACCTAAAGTAGGTATGAAAATATACCCCATATGTACCTAAAGTATGCCTGAAATGTACCCACTTAAAAACAGGTAGCATTGGGGAATACTCGAAATATATTTCATCTTGGCTTAAATAATTTGCAGTGCCAGGGGAGTACCCCATTGGGTACCATCTGGGTTAGCCTGTGGTTTTATTTTTACCTGGTTTTGTATTTGGGGTTCCTGTGGTGAGAGAGGAGAGGGAGAAAGAGAAAGGAGAGCCTGCCCTAAGATACTAATAATATTACATGTAGCTGTGTTTTTGAAATTCGCCCCCATGATGTCACATCCCATTGCAAGTTACACTTTTCACAAAGTATTTTAAAATGTACCGGTAAGTTTTTCGCTGAGATTCTGTTGTAAATGTACCCTAGCATTGAACCCCTTGTATTTCTACTGCATGTTTGATAATAAAAGCCCTAGCTGAGAAAAAGAGGGAAAACAGCATAAAAATGCCTGACTTGAGTGAAAAGTTTTCAATTTTAGCTTGCACGAGCTGCTTACACCATAATACACTCCATTTGCGAACAAAGTGCGTGCACCCCTTCGTTGATTCAAACAATCAGATTGGAGAACTGTTCCCATTCATGGACGAATGGGAATTTCAAAAGCACAGGGTCTTACGGCAGGCTCTACTTTCTCTTCCTCCTCCTCTCTCCCACCACAAGAACGGCAAATCCAAAACCAGAGCCTGCAAGCAGGCTAAATCTGGGTATATACTTTTGTTACGTATTTTGTGGCGTACCTACTTTTTGTAGGGATCTATAGGAACTGTAAGTATCCACTGTAGAGTTTCCTGAGTATTTCTTTTTTCTTTTTTTGGAAAGACATTGCTGAGGCTCCTCGTCTATCTACATATGTACCTCAGGTAAGCATAATCAATAGCTTATTGAGCTATACCTACTAGCCTAAAGCACCTTATGTAACAAAAACAAACAATTTCAAAAAACAATATAAAGCTCACCTGCTTAATCATCAAATTTAAGAGCACCATTTTACTTTGTTATAAACCTTAGATCTCACAATAACTATTTCTCCTCCTAATCCTCTCTTTCGTTTTCTTTTTTTCTCCTTATTTTTTTCTTTCGTTTTCTCATATTGTAGTTCCTCTCAAGCTCAATTTATTACTCTAATCAATACTTTATTTAATGTATTCTATGTATTACGCTCAGTTATTCAATTATTATTTGCATGTAAGCAGTGGCCAACTCGAAAGCTTTTAGCTACTTTGACCACTGTACACTTGAATCTTTTAATTTATTCCATGTACTTATTTTGTTTATACATTTTTATCTACTCTCCTTATTGTAAATATTATACATAGTGTGAAATAAACTTGAACTTGAACTTGATTTATTTTCAATAAAATTATTACTTAGATTTCTTAGGCCCATGGAGAAAATTATTGGTGACTCCTCTGTGAATTAATATCTTCAGACTGTGGAGTCCTGCTTCAAAAATGTGGGTTTTGCTCTTTGTGTAGTCTCACCAATTGCTACCTACATGTATTAAACATTAGTAAGTGATATATAATACTTTTTGTTTACAACAGGCCTACAAGGCACCCTTTGCAATGCTTGTGGCTTTTCACAGGTGGGTAGTCATTCACAATAGACCGTATGAGCTATGACATCAGTAAACTGTTGATAGTCTAGAGCTGCTCCTAGGCATTATTATTTTTTGCATTGTAATTTTAAACGCCATTTTCCACATAAGGATAATAACTCACAAGCAGTTTGCAATGGCTTGATTGCAAACTGTTTGCAATTAATGGCTGATTTAATGGCAATTCCTTCACATTGCGTTGCCGATGGTTGCACTGAGGCAGTCACAAACAAATATGTAAAACTAGAACTGGTTCTATCTTTATGTACTTGTTTGCGATTTTTTGCAAGTTTAATTACTTTAATTGATATCTGGAAAACAACCTTACAATGTAAGTGTGGTATTCATGAACACATCTGGGGACTTGATGGTTCCCCTGGATCTGGCGGCATGTTCCCTAAAAAAATGAAATTTGGGTCCTACAAAATGGTATTTCCTGCATTTTGAGGCAAAATTTTAATGAAAGAGACTGGCATGTACCGTAAGTATGAGAAAAAAGGAAGGAATTGGAAAACTCTTTTGTTGCTAGTGAATTGTTTGTCATGGGATATCTATTGTGTTTTCTTTCCAGGGCCTCACAAGAAAGACCACAGAAGCTTTCTCTGACAGCAGAGGAGATCAAGTCTAGGGCACAACCTTTTACTGACACTGATCTTGAGACAGCTAAGCAAAGGGGTTCGTTAATTAAAATACTTTGCTATGGTTTGCCTGTTGTTTAAACTCTATTTCCTGGATCAACTGACTTGGGGAGTTCAAGGGGTAATGCTGTTCTATATAATTATATTTTATTGGTTTATATTTATTTCAAGGTAACACTAAAAATGCATTCAGATCTTAATTCATCTTAAGGGTTAGAGTTCAAAGGTAAATTGACAAACATTAAATCATTGGCTCACTGCTCAAGCTATCAACCAGTTATGGACAAAGGAGTGGGCATTTCAACTTAAATCAGCAATTTATATCAATGATTATAAAAGTGGCTATGTGCTCAGGCACATAGCCATAATATTATTTCCAAATTTGTGTTATTCTGTTTCTTTGCCCTGCAAACTGAGCTCAACATTTGACAGTGAATTCACTTAGCCAGACTTGCTTAGATATACATGTACTCAAGGTAAAGGCATAAAAGTTGAGTATTAAATAAGGAGCTGACATTTTAAGTGTTAGTCCTTAGTCAGAGTAGAGCAGCTACACACTTCCAATGGTGGTTAACAAACCTTAATCAACTTTTAGTTGATTAAACCTGTCCAGTGTTTATCTTTAAACTAGTTAATTCCAATATTACTAAGAACTTACTTAAACTTTTTTCAATTTCCTGTCACGGTGAGAGACCTTTATATTGGCATTCCAGGCCGGACAGTTATTTTCAGCGATTTTCATATGAACTGATGAACCTTGAGCACATGTGATATGGTTACAATCAAAGCAAATATAAAAAAATGACTACAAAATACTTTCAATCAAGCATCGAGGGATGGTGGGAGTTTTACTGTTTGTAGCCAATTAACAGCCACCAATCGAGCAACAGCTCCATACATGTGCAATACCATGACATTGCCCCTTTAAGACCAAACAAAACAGAACCCAATAAATATCATTACTGGTAACACTTGTTCTGTTTATATACACTGTAGGAAAGCCTTTCAGTGGATTTGATAGCCTAGAGAATGCCCTTATCAAGAACGACCTTGTGCTCAAGGAGGCTGCAAGAACTCCAAAGTAAGTTCACCTGTGACAGGGCATGGAATATCCTTTATCTTGGGGCAACCAGAATAAGTAGAGTCAGGCCCTCGAAAGTCCTTACATTATGATTGACCTGGGGGAGGGGGGGAGGGGGGAGGGGTGCTCCAACCATTTTTTGGTTGGGTGTCCTCCACTGAGACCTAAGAAATTCAATTTTTCCTACCTCATCTGAGACTAAAGGGTTAAATTTGGTACCCCATTTCAGACCAGAAACTTAAATTTTCCAAAAAAAACTACTGGCAGGGCAAAAATAAGAGGAAAAAATGCCCAAACACTGCATTCGAAAATTGAACAGAAAATGTATACCCATCTCAAACTTAGAAGGCAAAATTAGGACCCCATCTGAGACCTAGGTCATCTCAAACTTAGAAGGCAAAACTAGGACCCCATCGGAGACCTAGGTCCATTGACTAAAGCTGTACTTAAAAAAATATGTATACCCATCTCAAACTTAGAAGGCAAAACTAGGACCCCATCTGAGACCTAGGTCCGTTGACTAAAGCCGTACTTATGTATACCCATCTCAAACTTAGAAGGCAAAACTAGGACCCCATCTGAGACCTAGGTCCGTTGACTAAAGCTGTACTTACGTATACCCATCTCAAACTTAGAAGGCAAAACTAGGACCCCATCTGAGACCTAGGTCCGTTGATTAAAGCTGTACTTACGTATACCCATCTCAAACTTAGAAGGCAAAATTAGGACCCCATCTGAGACCTAGGTCTGTTGACTAAAGCTGTACTGATGTATACCCATCTCAAACTTAGAAGGCAAAACTAGGACCCTATCTGAGACCTAGGTCCGTTGACTAAAGCTGTACTTATGTATACCCATCTCAAACTTAGAAGGCAAAACTAGGACCCCATCTGAGACCTAGGTCCGTTGACTAAAGCTGTACTTATGTATACCCATCTCAAACTTAGAAGGCAAAATTAGGACCCCATCTGAGACCTAGGTCCGTTGACTAAAGCTGTACTTATGTATACCCATCTCAAACTTAGAAGGCAAAACTAGGACCCCATCTGAGACCTAGGTCCGTTGACTAAAGCTGTATTTACGTATGCCCATCTCAAACTTAGAAGGCAAAACTAGGACCCCATCGGAGACCTACACCTTTGGACATGACTCTTGCAACACTAATCCTTTAATTGTTACGGACCAGAAGCAGCGCGCAACCCTGTAGTTCATCTCTCCCCCCTTCCATCCCCCATTCAATGTTGGTGGGGAAAAGTGACCAAACCAGTACGAAAGTTTATCCAACATTGAAATGAGGGGGTGTGGGGGACGTGTTCCAACTATTCATGTCCAAAGCTGTCTGAATGTCGCATTTCTTTTCTCATATCAAAAATTAATGTGACGTACGCGTTCGTGACAAGATTATTGGGAGTGTTATGACGAAAGTTCTAAACTCTCGCACGTTTGCTGAGATTTAAAACAGTATTTATATTGAGTTCAGCTACTCTATCTACACACAAAGTATACTTTGGATTACATTTTGATTAATGAGAATGGTATTTCGAGGCAAATTAAAAAAATTCCTGTGGGAAAGCGCTCATACATTTTATATTTACGAGGAGTTCAAAAACTATCCCTGCGTCAAGTAGCAAAAGAGTGTGAAGTGTCTCCATCTACAGTTCTGAGAATATGTAGGAGTTCCTGTGAAACTAAAAAGGCCAATGGGAAAACGGAGGGCAAGAAATCTCCAGGAGGACAACCAAAATTAACGGCCCGACAGAGAAGAGCTATATTACGTTCCCTGAACTCATTACGGGAACAAGAAGGAAATTTTTCATCGAAACGTATCATGAAAGATGCCAGGATTCGTCAAGGGAGTGTTAGTGATCGAACAATACGCCGTATTCTAAACAAAAACGGCTACTATCATCTTCAAGCTCGTAGAAAAGGTTTACTGAGTGCGAGAGATAGGAAAACACAGGTACATTTCGCAAAAAGCCTTCTCCGAAATAACTCGTCGGATATTTGGACCGATAAAATTGCATTTTATCTCGATGGACCTCATTTGTTTATAAAACCAACCCAATGGATCAAGCACGTGCCCCAAGGGGGCGTGTATGGAGAAAAAAATGCGAAGGCCTCGCACACGGTTGTACGTCTAAGAAAAAAAAAGAAGGGACTGGTGGTAAAGTTGTTAAGATGATTGTTGCAATTAGCTACAACCGAGGCGTTATAGTTTGTTCTCAGTATAATAAAATGAGTAGTATAGTCGGTAGTAGATAAATACCACTTTTTCTTGCACAACAAAACTCAAAAAGTGAATTCAGAACCTATTAGAGATATGATTACATATCTCTAATAGGTTCAGAAATTCACTTTTGAGTTTTCTTGCACAACAAAAAGTTGTATTTATCTACTACCGACTATACTACTAGGGGGGTCATAAGGGTCAACCAAATCGTTACTAGACATTCTTGTACATAAAATCCAACTTGATAATCCTATTAGAGATATGATTACATATAGTTATATCGACATCGACTCGCCCCGCAACATCTTTACACCTAAGAATCTAAATTTGAGTCCTGCAACATCCTTACACCTAAGAATCTAAATTTGAGTCCCGCAACATCCTTACACCTAAGAATCCAAATTTGGAGTATCTGTTAAAGCTATCTTACGTATAGTTATATCGAAGGAAGAATGGTGAGACCGCGTAGTGAGCCACTTCCACGAAGTCTAGCTCGAGAGGCAGGTGCCATTCTAGAGGAGAGAGATGGAACGCTCGAGGGAGTGGAGATAGGTCGCCGTACTATCCGATGGCGCTTCTTCCAAGGTGTGGCAGGAGATTTGACCCCTAGGATCATGGAAAAGTTAGTTGCAAAGGTAACCACCAGCTTCTATCTGCGCTACAGCTACACCTATCGCATTCGCAATGTCAATGACGGACGCGTTATACTATTCTCCAAGACTGTCCCAGGCTCTCCATGGGTGAACATCCTAGAAGATGGAGAAGAGTGGATCAATAGTATGGAGACAGCTCGTTTGAATCCCGACAACATCAATCGACCAAATACCCAATGGGCCTTTGTGCGTTGGATCTACGTGGATGTCAAAGTTGTGATCGATCGTCAGCTTTTGTTGGGAACAGGTCCACTACCCCAATGGCTTCGCTATAAGAGAGGAATACTTGCCCTTGATCGATATGGCGACAATCTATGTCTTTGGCGCTGCCTTGCCATGCATGAAGGAGCAAGAGTAGATAGGTGTTGCGTCAAAGCTCGAAAACTTGCCCAGGACTTCTATCGCCTGACAGCGCCCACACAAGACGTTCCCAGAACTTCCTTAGACCAGCTGGAGGAAGTCGAGTTGCACTTTAGAATCGGCATTCGGGTGTATGAACCCACGGAGGATGGCGCTTGGCATCTGACGCGACATGCAGCTCACTACAAGCATACGATGATGATTGGGATATACGAAGGACATGCTTTCTACATCAAGAACATCAACAAGCTAGGGAGTGTCTACGTATGCAACGATTGTAAGCAACGGTTCACACAAGCTGGCAGCCTCCAACGCCATGCAGATCGTTGCAGGCGTGGAGAAACGAAAATAGTTTGCCCTGGAAAAGTAATCGAAGCACCTCAGTCGGCATACGAAAAAGCCTTCTGGCCAGAGAGCACAGCCAGCAAAGTCGCTCTATGCTGGTTGGAACGCGAAACCAAAAGGATTGGGCAACACATTCATCATGCAGCTTGTGGACATGGTGGAGAACATTGGATCGAAGGAGCACCGGTCGACGGCTACGAACCTCTTTCGAAAACCATCTTCCAATTTCATGGATGCTATTTCCATGGCTGCCCGAAATGCTTCCCTAGGGAAAGGAGGCTCTATCTCAAGACCTGCGAAAGAACGGAGAGTCTACGTGAGGCAGGTTATGTAGTAGTGGAGGCTTGGGGGTGCTCTACAAAGAAGAAAAACAAACCGCTTCCAACTCCAACGCAAACCGTCTATCCACATGCCATAGTTTACGATTTCGAAGCCTATCTCGACACGACAAAAGGAAGACAACCAACGGACCGATTGACCATCGAAAGCGTTCATGTCCCAATATCAGTATCAATTGCCGACACGTACGATCGAACACCAACCCACATCTGTCGACGCGATCCAAAAGAACTCATAACTGCCTTTGTCGAAGAACTCCAGCTAAGAGCGAAAGCAATCCGAGAAGGCGTTGCGGAACGGTTCTATCCCAAGACACCTGAATTCTCCTTTGACACCCTATCGAAGGCACAACAAGTGAAGATCAACGAATGGATTGACCAAGTTCCCGTATTGGGATTCAACTCTGGCAGGTACGATCTCAACCTGATCAGGGAGCACTTTGTAGGAACTATTGCTGACACCTGCAAGAAGGTCTTGGTTGCAAAGAAAGCCAACACCACTATGTTCCTATTGACCCCAGAATTTCGTTTCCTAGATGTTATGAATTATCTTGGTCCAGGTACTTCCTACGAAAGGTGGGTCAAGGCATATGGATGTGAATCGCAAAAGAGTTTCTTCCCATATGAGTGGTTCGACTCTCCCGACAAGTTGGATCACATTGGATTACCAGACTATCCAGAGTGGGGTTCGAAGTTGAAAAGAGAACACCTACTATCTAGGGAAGAGTTCGAAGACTGCAAGCGCACCTTTCTCGACAAAGGAATGAAGACCTTTGCAGACTGGCTAAGATACTACAACAACCTAGATGTAGTTCCATTCCTAGAGGCACTCGAAAAGATGAGAGATTTCTATCACGAGAAAGGAGTAGACATGCTGAAAGATGCAGTGTCCATCCCAGGAGTCTCACTACAGTTCCTACTTCGAGGTAGTGTAGAAAGGGGAGCTGAGATGTATGCTCCAAGTAAGGAAGCCTACCACATGCTGAAAGACGCTGTCGTGGGAGGTCCAAGCATAGTGTTCACCAGACTCCACGAAGCAGGAGTGACTAAGATTCGTAGTCATCAGGGCGGAACTAAGATTTGTCGTAAGATTCTTGGATACGATGCCAACGCCCTATATCTTTCCACAATGGAATTCGAAATGCCTTGTGGAAAGGAAAAGGTTGTGCACTACGATGAGCCAGGTCTAGAAGCCGAAGGATTTGTCGAATGTCTACAAAATGGTTCGTGGTTTGGATATGCAGAAGTAGACATCGAGATACCAAAGAAATTGTGGAAGAAATTTGAGGAGATGCCACCCTTCTTCTACAACAAGAAAATCCCCAAGGAAGCAATTCCTCCACAAATGTTGGCCTACCTCACAAAGACAGGTAGAAAGCTCAGCGAGGAAAAGAAGCTAGTTGGAAGTCTCTCTGGAAAGAAGTTGCTACTCTATGAGCCTCTATTACGTTGGTATGTAGATCATGGTGCAGTGATCACTGCTGTCTACCGAACGATAGACTACGAACCCAAAGAAATCTTCGGATGGTTCGTGGACCAAGTCACTGAGGCACGTCGTATGGGAGATGAAGATAAAGGTGAGGCTTTGCTGGCAGATGTGTTCAAGCTACTAGGAAACAGCGCCTATGGAAAGTTGCTCGAAGACTTGGGACGCCAAACAAAGGTCACCTATACAAAAGATGAGAAGGTTGTGGACAAAGCATTGCGAAGTGTTTGGTTCGAAGACCTGGAAGAGATTGGTGATGCATATGAACTCGAGAGCCGAAAGGACCAGATCCGAATCAAACGCCCTTTCCAAGTAGGTATCGCTGTGTACCAGCTCGCAAAGCTGCGTATGCTTGAGTTCTACTACGACTTCCTCGACAAGTACATCGATCGCAAAGATTTCGAATATATACAGATGGACACGGACAGTGCGTACATTGCCATCTCTGGAAACAGCATAGATGAAGTTGTACGACCGGAACTACGTGAGGATTTCGAAGCCAATAGGAAGGAATGGCTAGCTTGGGACGAATGGAGCAGTCGTACGCCAGGACTCTTCAAACTCGAATTCGAAGGACAGCGCGCCATTGCCCTATGCTCGAAAGCCTACTACGTCGATACGGGTGGCAGCAAGAAGTATTCCGCTAAAGGTATGTCTAGGCGTCACAACGATATTACGTGGGATCGATTCAAAGCAGCCCTCCAGTGTGATATCGACATGGCGGAAAACCGAGGCTTCCGACTATCGCCAGAAGGTATAGCAACCTACAAACAACGGAAGCTTGGGCTATCGGCTTACTACGACAAAAGACGTGTTCTTCCCGATGGAATCCACACCGAGCCAATAGAGTACGCTGTCTAGCGCTTGGGTACAAACAGAATTCCTTTTGGTGGTAGTTCCGTATCCCTAGGAACGACTTGTAGCTCTTCACGAACGAATCCACGTTTGGGTGCATCCTTCTCCCCTTCTCGCTTCGCAAGGTAGTAAAGCACAGGCTGTCCCGAAGATACTACACTTCGCGAAATGGTGTATATCTGCAAACTCCACACAGGATCAGTAGCTCTACGTTTTTCACCTCCTTCCAATTCTCCTGGTGCATAGAGATATCGAACTAGAACGTCGAATGGTAGACGCTCTTCTCTCAATCCAACGGTGCGCGAATATGTAGGAGTCTTCAGATCTACTTGTTGCGTCAATACAGAATTTGAAGGCTCCTTTCCTGTAAGTCGAGTCACCTCACTGTTCATGGCTTTGATAACCATTGGTAAACGAACTACCCATTCTCTACTACGCTCATCTGATCCTTCCGAAGTAAGTACCATCTCTTGTGCATACTGATACCCAAACAATCTCTCGGCTAGAGTTCTATTTGCTCGTTCGACGAAACCTTGCGCTCTATGATTACCAGCCTCACCTCGTTGAACTTTCGTACCATGTATTTCTAGCGTTTCAGACATACGTCCCATGAATTCTCTACCAGGATCTACTTGCAACGTCTGGCCATTCTAGTGGACTACGTTTATAGATTCGTTCGAATGCCGCAGAAACTTCACCACTATCTTTAGATGCCAAAGGTTCGGCTTCTTTGTATCGAGAAGCTACGTCGATTACCACTAATGCATGCTTATATAGTTTCCTTCCACGTCCAGGACGATCGTGTGGTAAGAATATCAAATCAGCTTGGTGGACTTCATTTGGTTTCGATACAGTCCAATGCGGTCGTGGAATGTGTTTTGGTGGTGGTAGATATATTTGCCACATAGATTGCTTTTCCAACCAACTCCTAGCCACGTCTTCTGATGCTTTCGCTGCTACCGATAGCTTACCAATTGCAGAGTGAACTTTCCAATAGCCCATAGGACCATAGAAGATATTCGCAAGTTTAGAATCCATCATACATCTATACATTCTAACCTTCAACAGATGAAAAAAAAAAAAAAAAGGAAAAAAGGAAGGAATGAGAACCAGGCCTCATTCCTTCCTTTTTTCCTTTTTTTTTTTTTCGTCTTTTTTAGTAGTAACCTAGTAGTAGCTTAGTAGTAGCTTAAGTAGCTTAGTAGTAGTTTAGTAGTAGCTTAGTAGTAGCTTAAGTAGCTTAGTAGTAGTTTAGTAGTAGCTTAGTAGTAGCTTAAGTAGCTTAGTAGTAGCTTAAGTAGCTTACTAGTAGCTTACTGGTAGCTTACTGGTAGCTTACTGGTAGCTTACTAGTAACTTAGTAGTAGCTTAGTAGTAGCTTAGTAGTAGTACCTAGTACGTTTCTATAGCCATTTACTAATAGCGTAGCCAACGCCTAGCATTCCACCACCAACGTAGAGCAACTCACCAGTCTTCTGATTGTTTGAGGGTTGGTAGTAGTCAGATAAGTGGGGTTCTTTCATCTCTTTGAGACGTTTAAGCGCCTTACGTAACTTATCGGATCGCACTAAGGCTTCGTTGGTATCTCTTTGATCGTTGCGTGCGTTGCGTTCAAGACCTTCCTGCTCTTGTGCATAGTCGTATCGTCTTTGACGCTCTTTCTTATACGCTGCCATTGCGCGATCTAGTTTTTCTAGGGCCCTATCGTGTCTCTCTCGTTCTGCATCTACATCACCATCCTTTCCAATCATTCTAGCTAGTATGCCACCACCAGTAAATGCTGTTGCATTCAATATAGCCCCGAAAATGGCCATTCCAATTGCTGCCGCCATTATGGTATGATCTTTTGTTTCTCAAGATATTGCTTTGCGTATAAGCTACCAAATATCACGGCAGTCCACTTTGCGTAATTCACTAGGGAAGAAGAAGGATCGCTAAGCATAGATTCCTTGGTAGTCTTTTTTACGATCCACCCAATACCAGAAGCGAGTCCAACAATTATAGCTGCATCGGTTGCCGTCTTCATCAATTCCTTCTCCATCTCGACATATATAAGTAGGGTCTCGAGTCTTTAAGTGTTACTCCATGTCTAGTGCCGTTGGTTTCGCTGGAGCTGCAGGTTGTGTCGTGCTAACAGTGGCAACATGCTTATTGCCATCTACATACTTCTTGTACGCAAAGTACGTGCCAAACAATGTAGCGCCAGTACCAACGACTGCTAGGATAGTCAGGTTTTCGAACCGACCTTTCTCTACGTTGCATGATTCGCTTTCACGCGTCGACTCTCTCTTCTGAGCTTCTCTAGCAAGCTTGTTGCTTAACGCTAGTGCCTTTCCGGCTGCAACGCGCTTTGGGTTTTTTACCTTAGTTGGTGCAGTCGTCGGAGGATTCGCAGTTATCTGGTCCGCTTCTTCCATCTTGATTCGGTATAGTAGTTACCTGTAGAGGTTCAACAGGTGTTGTAGGAACGACTATGTGATCGACTACGTGGAACAAGGCACTAGCTAGAGCCACTAATCGACCTGCTTTGAGTGATAATAGACCGGCCACAGCAGATATCTCGTTGCGAACTAGATGGTCTTCTCGTAGGTCCTTAAGCAGTTCTTGTTTGTCATCTATTGGAACTACGTATGCGACTGCGCGGGTAGCTAGACGTAGTGCTCCATTTACTAGGCATCCCGTTATTTGCTTTGCTACTACGGCCTGGTACCTACTATGCAAACGTTTTACGTCCTTCTCAGATAGCTTAGATATATCTACTATTGAGAAATTCTGTCCTAGATATTCTTTCGTTGTACCCATTGCAGCTAAGATTGCAAGTGCTTCCCGACAATCTTCGACACCCTCCAATTTGGTTGGATGTTCCAACACGACTGGAGGGCAAGTAATAGCACACTCATCAATCAGTTTATTCATGTATTCATCCATGATAATATGTTGTAGGTGCTGGGAGCTCTAACACTACCTCGAAAGGATGGCGTAGACAGAAGCACATGCGAGCGAACTTATGGGATCCAAGTATCGTTCGTAACTCTTTGTATTCTTGCGAGCCTCCATAATCCTCAAATATCCTTTTGCCATCTACGGCCGATGCTGTATGGAATGCTACTACGATAGCTACGTTCTCACGGAAGGGTTTACATATGCTCGTTAGTTGTTGGGACAGCACCCAAACGGAAAGCCCTATATGTCGTGCAGAAAAGGCTAAGTCCACTAGCTTGTCAGTTCGTTTCTTGACGTCCTTCGATGCGGCGCAATCATCGAGAATCAATAGAGTATTGGTACCTGACCAAAATGTTGCGCAAATGCTCAAAGTAGTATCGATGGCATCCTGAGGTGGTGACATGACGAAGAAATGAGGATCTCGATTTGCAAATCCACGATAAGTTTTGTTGTGGGCATACGTAGGACAAATCAGTACTATGTAATCGAACTTACCACGAAATGATCCACGAAGTTGTTCTATGAGAAACGCAGTCTTCCCACAATTCGTTGGACCGACTATGAGTGCGTTGAAAGGTATGTGCTCTACGAGAGAATCCATCAGTATAATATACTCTGCAGAGATCTGTTCAATATCGTGACCTGAGCATCCGCAAGGACATAGATGTGCATTTTCACCTTTCCACTTCCCTTAGCAGTTCTATGTATGCGAATGTCGATGTCCTTTCCACTGCCGGTTTGTGCCAAGCCATCACCATGAACGGTGGAATCTTTTGCTGTGCGACAATCGATTAGGATAGCGAATCTATTTTCAAAGAACTTCTTTGGAGTCATAGAAGTATTGGGTGTACCAAACCAGCCTTTTGCAGCCTCCCAGAAATCTAGGGGAAGCATGCCACTTGGAAAGAGTCTGTTGGGAATTCCGTTGACATCTACTTCTACCTTGAAATATCGGGATTCGAGAATGCTTCACTATCTCGCGTGCCAATGGTAGGTGGATCTATGAATAGTAGAAGTAGTCCAGCAAAGGATCGTCGTGGAACATTGATGTTTTGAGATATCAAAGTATCGGATGTTTTAGCGATATCTACTGTCTTGAAGTGAACAGCGTAGTTGTATAGGAGTGCAGCACCTGTTTCGTATTTGTGAAGTGCACTACTAGCCAGTGTTTCGTTCCTGATTGCTTCGTATTCTAGTTGGATGTTGGTAAGTTGGTACGTACCTATCTTCGTCGTATCCGATCCAATTACGATCTCGTTGGCAGACGCTAGAGTCAACTCAAATGTAATTGTATTTTCTAAGGCATGTGGATATAGAACTCCATGTTGTGTCAGAATGTCAACATCTAATGGAATCCTATACTTAGAACCACATGCAGCTAGGAGCGCGTTGTCTGCAGCAGACGAAGTACTTGCGTCACCAGCTTTCGATCGTAGCTTATTCAAGTTCTCTGATTGAATGCCTTGTTGTATTCTAGACTCTCTCTCCTGCGTAGATAGGTATACATCGGAGTATGTTTGTAGGAGGTCTGGCCTGACAAGGTCTTCTACTGTTTCGGCTCCCATCCTACAGATTCTACGTATGACCAAGCAGCGTCCAATGTTCGAAACGACTCTGTTATTCGCATGTCCACCAGATAGTACGATGTCGCCCAATAGCGCTAAGCTACCAGGTACTAGTACTACATCTTCTGCTAGCTTTGGGACTTCTACGTATAGAGTCTCACCTGGATTGGCAGATGATCGAGTGAAAGTTTTCCTATACAAGTCTCGCGGAGCCTTGAGTGCATGAGGCTCTCTTCGTGCTTGTGTGGGATCCAACGTTAATGAGATCATGTTGAATATAACTATATATATAGTTATGTTTAACATGGCCTCTGATGGGAGGTATGAGGAAAGACCTGATGAAGCTGGAAAGGGTAGAGACGACAACGATACTGTCAATGAAGAAGCACGGAAATTGGCGTTTACAGACTCTACGAATGTGGATCCTAGTGAATCACTCAACCTGAAAACTAGACGCAATTATAATGAAAAAGGTGCTCGACCGAAGTATCAGGAAACGGCATTGACAGATGGAGAGTTTAGTGAATTGCTGGATGAGGATAGAATCGAACGGCCTAAATTTAGCGATCGCCACGTATTCTTCGAAACAGGCATATCGGATAGAACGAAACAAATGTTATTCGATGCTGTATGGGAACACTATGCGGATGTAGGGATTCGTGGAGACCTTGAGATAACTAAAGTATGGGATGCCGATAAGGAACGGGGTAGAATCTATCTTCACGCATTTGGAAGTAAAGAGAAGGCCATCCCTTTGACCACATTGAAGGGTGGAAGATATCGAGATATGGGCAAGGATCTCAAATTCGTTCTAGGTCCTACGGATGCACAAAGAGCAGAACAAGTCATCCAAGGTCAAGAAAAGGCCACTGAACATCTCGAAATGGAAGATAGCATACTTCAAGATCCAACGTCAACTGAGGATCAGAAGGAAGCAGCTAAGGAAGAGAAAATACACATCCATAACGAAATAGAATTACTCGAACGTCAAGAAGAAGCCATACTAGAACGTATGTCTCTACGTGAAAGGATCAAATACATTTTCAGAAAGCATGGAATGACCGTTCTTGCAGTGGTAACTTCCGTTGGCGCTATCGTTAGTACGATAGTTTCCCTTCTATCGAGATCCGTACCGAAACCAGTAAAGGCTGGTATCGATAAAGCAGCAGATGCAGTAAAGAAGGGATTGCAAACGACTGGGGGGTTGTTGAAAGAAATGGGAAAGAAACTTGGACAGATCCTACCTGGAATGATTGGATCGATTGTGAGTTTCATATTTACTATGGCTGGTAAAGCTCTGGGAGTACTAGCACAGAACGTTTGGTTATTCATCGTAGCAATAGTGGTGATCACTATAGAGCAATACAAACGACGTTAACGAAACAACATCCATGCAATTCCAGCTGCGGCAATGGATGTCACTGCGAGATTAATCTCATGTTGTGGGGCAGCCTTTTGTACGGGATCTTGTTTCTTGTGCGTGACAGCCTTTAGTACAGGATCTTGTTTCTTGTGCGTCTCGAGAGGTGACACCAATTTCTTATCTGGTGGTCCTTCCATAGGAAGAGGTGGGCGTCCTTTGCCTTCTGCATTGATGTCGTTAACGCCTAGCACCATATCTTTCGTGGCTTTCGGGATTGGATTCCTATAACCATCTTTCTCACTAAGATAGTACTCTAGATCGCTTGGCAATAATCGCACATCTATAGCTATTGCTAGATCGAGCCTCTTATGTGTTGCCGTTATAGCAGTAAGATAGTTTTTGTAGCTCACCACTAAATCGTTTTCGAGAATAGCGTCTTCGACTAAGCTCTTAAACTTTTCTTTGACGTTATGGCTATCTACGATGGATTCGTTCAAGTCGGCTTGAGCGCCAAGTATGCAATGTCCAAAAGCCTCGACAGATCTATTCAACCTACCCAATCCAGCATCCGTCAAACCCTTTCCGATTGGTGGCGTAAACCAATTGTATTGTTTCCCTTCGTGTTCGTCGTTCCTAATGAAAGCTATCAGAGTTCCCTTGTCCTCCTTACCTCCTTCATCTTTAAACAAAGTAGAGTCCTCGGGCCATGTGGTTACTTTGTTGTAACTTCGGCCATGGGCAGTTACATATCCGTTTACGTAGCCAGTTGGTCCAGGGTATAACATGAATACATCTCCTAATCCATTATTCCGACCTAACTTCCATCGAAAGTCTGGTGTTCGAGATAACTCAAACTCAAACTCGATGCATAATTTCTCCAGAGCTGCTGGGTTGTAGAGGTTGTTGAGTTGCTTGAAATTGGAGTTACCAGGTAAAGGAACTCCATGAGCACCACCAAGTTCATGTAGAATTCTTCGTATCGTGAAATATACGTGGAATCGTAGGAACCCTTGGACAACTGGTGGATACGTTTTGAAAGTGGGGTCAAACAACGATACTCCACATCCGGAAGTCGCACACCACGTTGCGAAATTCAATTGCTGAGGCCAATAGTGGAAATCTGGACCATGTAACCATCTACTAGACTCCTTTTCTGTCGTATGCTTTACAACGATCTCCTTGAATATATTTGGAACACCTGCTTTGAACCTTTTCGTAGGTGTGACGTATATCCATAGATTAGTGAGATCGATATCTTGTGCCGGTCCAGTAGAAGGAACTGCTGTAATGGGATATTTCGCACTCCTATCTAGGGTCAACGTAGATGGGAAACCTTTATGCACATCCCACAACGCATTATCGATGCGTTTTTGACTCGTAGTAGGTAACTTTGAGACATCATTGCCGTAAACGACATAGCTAGAATCTCCATCTCGAAACCAAATACTCGTCGAATATTTGCCTGGACCATTCACTTCCGTAGAGGTATAGAACTTGTGAAGATCTGCATGTGGATATCTTTTCTCGAACTTCGCCAACAGATCGGCATTCAGTGCTGCGACCTTATCGTTTTCCTCAGCTTCTCTCCTAGCTTGAATCTCAGCCTTTGACCGTAAATTACTATTCGGTGTTGGTCTCTCATCGTCTCTCTCGCTCTCTCTAGTGCTCTGATGGTAGCTGAAAATACCTACATGTCTCCTCATGTTGAAGCTATACGTATATATAGTCATACCTTCAACATATAACGATGATCCTTAATGTCACCACCACATCATCTGACCATACGGTCTACTTCGACGATCCAATTCTTATCAATAATATTTCGCTACTCGAAACAACCATTGATAACAGTTGGTTGAATCTAAAAACGCAGGCTACGTTCGAGTGGGATACCGGAGGCGTAGGGTTCCCACACACCATCGCTGTAGGGCACCATGATATGGAAAGCATTCAACCATACTTAAAGCCCGCAATCGAGGCTGGCATCGTGAAACTCGTGAAAAATCTACCTATGAGGGTTTGGGTCCTAAGTGTGATGAAACCAATCAAGTTCAGTAAGAATCTCTGCAAACTACTTAGCATCAAAGGAAATGAAGAGGAGGATGGAAACGTAACGCTAAGGGTGGGAAGATACGACCTGGCGTTAAATGATATCCAAACGATATATATCCACTGTGATGTGGTGGATTCCAGCTTTTCAATTCTCGATGGAAAGCGATCACAAGTCCTAGCTACGATAGAGATCCGAGGCGAAAGATTCGCAAAATCAACATACGCCTCACTACTCCCAACAACCACTCGAGCTCTTGGGACAATGCGGGGCAGCCTTCGACTGACTGTTCGCGATGAGAAAGGCAATCTGGTAGACTTCCGTGGTCGACCGATACGATACGTGTTGAAGCTTGAGTAAGTTATATGTATAACGTACAATGGAAGGCGATTCGATTCAACCGTTTCCATCAGCACCAAGTATCTATCCACAGATTGCTAACGACACTGGAAAGAACTTTAGACTGCAAACGATCCGAGACACGCTTTCTGACATAGAAGTTCAAGAAAGACACTACGAAGGTGTGCGCAAGAAATATGCACGTTCTCAAGAAATAGTTCAGGGAATCGCAGTGGCAACTGGAGGTCTATCTGTGATCTTATCTGGATCTGGATTGGGCGCAGCGTTGACTGGGGTTGGAATAGTGATTGGTCTACCACTTGGAGTTATTGGTGGGCTATGTGGATTAATTTCAGCATCTACGACCCTTGGAGCTAAGAAGTTAGGAATGAAGGTTTCTAAGCATGAAAGGACAACTATGTTGGCAAAGGCGAAAATCAATACGATTCGAGATCTAGTATCGAAGGCCTTACGCGATGAAAACATATCCGACTCAGAATATAATCTCATCCTGAACGAAGCGAATAAATATGAGATCATGAGATCTGAAATTCGTCGTGAGACTTCCATGGGTGAAAAAAGTCCGGATCGGGTTCGAGCCGAACTCAAGCAAGAAGTGCAAAAGGAAATGCGAGAAAAACTTGGCAGCTTAGTGGGGTAAGAATCAACGTTTCCTATGAAAGAAACGAACATGGCTCTCACTTTCACTTTGCCAAGTCCTACTGCTAGTTAACCCATGCCTAGCGTAGATTGGTTCGAAGTGGGAATGGTAAGAAGACAACTCCTTGACAAAACGCTTGACTGAATTTCCAAATACGTCACATCGTTTAACGACCTCGTTAAGAGACATAGACGAGCCTAAGCGACGTAGCACCTCGTAACTTGCTCCAACAACTTTCGTCTTAATTACCGATCTGCCTATATTGTTTTCTATTGCCGTAGTAACAACCTCGTGGACTATTTGTTGAATGTCTATAGGTACTCCTTGAGGATCGAGTTTAAGGAAAGTCGTTGCAATGTGAGGAACTATGCGCTCGACATCCAAGTCTACATCAATCTTATCGTCGTTGTACAGAGAACGTATAAAGACCTCTCCGATACAGATGCCTTTGTTGCTTAGTTGCATGAAGCGAGCAACCTCACCTTTAGATCGGACGAATCCACATTGTATGCATGCATGGTAGAGTAGAGAAGCTAAAATATTTCTCTTAGCATCACTACGCTTGGGATGAACTTTCATTACTTGGGTGAATGCGTCGGCTACGATTCCTAACGCGTTCATAGGGAACGATAGGTCATAACTTTGTTTGTAAACAGCGTTGTATTCTCGTAGTTCTTGTAGGAGCGTTTGTCGTTGTAGTTCCGTGTTATCGCTTTGCTTTGGCTTTGCGCGGTCTAGATCACTTTGATACTGAAATCCGTCCGGACCTACTATACGCAGTCGAGTAGTAATGATGTCGACCTTCGTTTCTTCACATGGTTCAACCTCGGAAACAAGGCCACATGTGGGACACACGAATTCCGTTCCTTGTATTTCAAAGGGGCAGAGACAATCAGGACATGTTTCACTGGCGTTAATACGTTCCACTTGTGGTTTGATATTCAGGCTTCTACGAATTCCAGGACCAAACAATCTGACTAGCTCGTCCATGATACAACTATAGATGTCGTATGTTCAATAGAAAAAAAAAAAAAAGAAAAAAAAGAAGAATGAAGAGGGCCACGCAACGACCTTCTTCATTCTTCTTTTTTTTTTTTCCGTGGCTATTCCTAATCGTCCTTCTCGTTCCTCAAGGCAGCCAACACCTCGTTGAGCGCATGGTTGAGAGACTCTCCAAGACCTTCCTCTGGTTCCAGCGCTCTTGGTTCAGTGGGCAATGCTACCTCCGGTTCCACCACGTTTGGCTCTGCAAGTTCCTCCTTTCTTGGATCCTCTAGCGTCTTGCTGGACTTCTTAGCGCGTTTTACATAGACACCGGGACACTTCATCTTGATGGCGAGACGGTCGCATCTTGAGCAAAACCTGTAACTAGTACGACATCCTTTACCGCACTTCGAGCATGGTATGAATGGGTCACAGCCTTTTGAGATCTGGAAGTTGTGCTGGGCACAGAACTTCGACGTCTTCGAAATCTGCTTTGGGCATTTCGTGTCCTTCCCTCTCATCAACCAATCACAAGTTATTGCGGCGTCTACATTCGAGTTCTTCTTCGACATGTTCGATCTGTATGGTATTAATGCGTACTAAGATGACAACGAATGCTAATGTCGTGGAATAAAGAATATATACTAATACCATTCGGTGGCAATATACAGTATACTAATCATTCCTTTAACATATACTTCAAGTTTGGATTTTATGTACAAGAATGTCTAGTGACAAAAAAAAAAGAATGAAGAGAGTCCACAACGACTTCCTTCATTCTTCTTTTTTTTTTTTCATTACCTACGTTCACTCATCTTCTGCAGCTGTGTCCACACTGGCACTATGCTTAGTATTGACGGCATAAACGTCTTGTTGATCATATCTATTCTTCTTCGATGGTTGTTGTACTATGTCGATCTCAATATCTAGTGGGTATGAAAGTCCCATACTACTTGAGCAAATACTTGAGGCATTGCAAATACCATCGTGAATAGAACCTGGTAGGATGAGTTTGCTTATGTTGTCGATGTTAAGACCACTAGAGTTCTCATCAACGAGAGGTTCGTACTTAGTGTTGTCCCCATCGGAGTACGACTTACTTTTGTCAAAGAATTGACCATTAGGCGTTCCAGTCTTGTAGTCGCACTTCATTCTCATCCTCATTATAGGATTGGGTAAGCGACAACCAGCATTGGTAGTAGAATTTGTGGAAATGAACCTTTGTACCATTGAAACCACCTTGGTATTGGGAACAATGATGGCGTCGTGTGGACTGCGTTTCCGTGGATTGCGTATACAGACCTTCTCGTTTTCGATTAGTTTGCTTATTTCATTTTCAAAGGCCTCATCAAGGTATTCTACTAATTTGAACGTAGGACTCAACTTTTCATCTGCAGGAAGATCCAATTCTCCCTTGTCATTTTGCTTAATTGTGATTCCATCTGCCTCCATAGGTATGATGGCATTCCACTTTTGGAACTGGAGGCAAGGATGTCTATCCCGTTTCTTGCCTGCATCTTGTTCGTTGTGTGGTGCTATCTTTCCCACGTGCTTTTCCCCTTCGAACCGAAAGACCGCCGGCTGAGGTCCATCGCCAATGTCAAAGAATACGGAAACGTACTTGCATCCGTTAGGTCCGTTCCTAGGTTGGGTCCAGTCGAATGATACAACGGATCCATGAGATTGTCCATCTTCTTTGGCCTTTTCGAATGCTTCGACCACATCGCCTACATTGAAAAGCTTTGAACTCGCCATTCTCTCTTCGATATAAATATATAGTAATCATTCCTTTAACATATACTTCAAATTTGGATTTTATGTACAAGAATGTCTAGTAACAATTTGGTTGACCCTTATGACCCCCTAGTAGTATCATATCTCTAATAGGTTCTGAATTCACTTTTTGAGTTTTGTTGTGCAAGAAAAAGTGGTATTTATCTACTACCGACTATACTACTAAATGTGTGGCGACTTTTTCGAGTCCTTCATCGACCAGAACTTTCCCTGGATGTTTAGATTGGCGGGTAAAGGTGACAGTCGCCTTTGGTTGCAAAATGGAGATCCATCGCAAAATAGTGCAAAAGCTCGGGCAGCGATGACACGAGTGAATGCTGAACTGTTCAAGATTCCTCCTCGTACTCCAGATTTGAACCCTATTATTGAAAATATGTTTAGTACTGTTTCTCGAAGACTGAGGGGAGATGCGCTAAGGTATCGGATCAGCCGTGAAACATTTGCCGAATTTAGTGAACGTGTTCGCAATCTATCTTGACTATTTTCCAAATACCAGTTGATGCAATTAACAAATTAATTGTGTCCATGAATCGACGTGTAAAACTTGTCATTCAAAGAAAAGGTGAACGCCTTAAGTATTGACATTATTGCAACTTTAGGAAAATAAGGGTTGAGATTCAGGATTTACTCAAAATGACAAACACATTCAAGCACTTATCATTTGTTGTCATCGTGAATGCCTAATAATGTCTGAGAAAGAACAATTCTAAAATAAACTGCAATATCAGCGGACTAAATTGACTGCAAGTAGCTTTTTGGTTATGTACTTGCTACACAGCTTCATTATATTTCAATAAATAATTACTTAGAAAGGTCACAAAGGTGTTGATTTTTTTTAAATATTCGACTTTACTCTGGGTTACCATCTGATTACCATCGGTTTACCATCGGATTGCCCGTTAAATGGACGCGTTACCACGCTTAACCACGGTTAACCACAATTAACCAACAACTTTGCAATAGACAAAGACTGTTACGGTAAGATCATACTTTTAATTATAAATATATAATAATTATAGTATTTATATAGCGCTAAAACTATAAATATTCTAAAGCGCTGTTAAAATCGTTAATATATATATATCAATACTAAAAAAAAAAAAAAATACTAATGGTAAATACTATAATAAAATAACTATAAAATACTAACAAAATTCTAAAATAAAGTAATAAATTACTATACTAATACTATGCAGAAGGTAAAACTTGTAAGAATGTATAAATAAAATTAAAAACGACCAATAGTTAAAGCAGCTATGAATGCGACACTATGTAATATAAGCATTCTTGAACAAGTATGTCTTAAGGCGACTTTTAAAACAGTCTATACTAGATGCGCTGCGGATCTGCTGTGGGAGGGAGTTCCATAGGATGGGGCCGGCCCTAGCAAAAGCACGATCACCAAACGTCTTCCGGTGTGTCGTAGGTACAACAAGGAGATCCTGCTTGGCGGATCTCAGCGCGTAGCGATCATCTTTTTTTCGATTTAAGAGTTCACAGATGTATTGTGGAGCTAGCCCATGAAGAGCCTTGTAAACAATCAAAAGGATCTTGAAAGTCACACGTTCTCTTACAGATAACCAGTGGAGTTTCATCAGTGTTGGAGTAATGTGAACAAATTTAGGTACAAGACAAACGACTCGAGCTGCCGCATTAAGCACTTTCTGTAGACGGTCAGATTGGTATTTTGGAATCCCATACAATAGAGAATTGCAGTAATCGATGTGGGATGTCACAAATGCGTGCACCAAGATTTTCGTGGAGTCTTCTGATAAGTACTTTCTTATCTGTCTGATGTGATACAAGCTACGGAAGGCCTTGCTGCAAACCTTACCAACATGCGTTTTCATGGACATGTGCTCGTCGAACCAAGCACCAAGGTTGCGTACGGTATTCACCGGAGACACGTTCACTTCTCCAACCCTTAGCTCATCAATAGACAACTTGGACAGCTGATGACGAGAGCCGATGATGATGAACTCTGTCTTACTGTCATTAATAAGAAGACGGTGGTGGACCATCCATGCTCGGACATTATTGACACAGTCCTCCATGGCCTTCACGGCGGTATCCTGAGCCGTTGAAGCAGTAGGATGGGGTTTGAACGACAGATACAATTGAGTATCGTCAGCGTAGCCGTGAACGGAAGGAAGGTGCTTGGATACAACTCTGAACAACCCTGACGCGTAAAACAGGAATAATATGGGACCCAAGCAGCTGCCTTGAGGAACTCCAGATAACAGGTCAAAGGCAGAGGACTTGCATTGATCAATAACTACTCGCTGCTTTCTCCTAGAGAGAAAGGACTTAATCCACTTCTGCGCATTACCAATTACACCAAAGTCCTTCTCAAGGATGTTCACCAGGACACTGTGATCGATCGTGTCGAAGGCGGCACTAAGGTCAAGCAGAACGAGCAACGTAACCTCTTGGTTATCCATACTAGTGAGAATATCATTTTGTACTTTAAGGAGAGCTGTTTCTGTAGAATGGAACTGGCGATAAGAAGACTGGTTATCAGGCAGTGGGGCATTGGCAGTACAGTGGGTAAGCAGCTGTAAATTCGCCGCTTTCTCAACAGATTTAGCAACAAAGGGAAGGTTACTTACTGGCCTAAAGTTCTTACATATCAGATCCAGGCCAAGTTTTTTAAGAAGAGGCAGTACGAGCGCAGATTTCCAGTTGTCAGGTACTTGCCCTTCTTCAAAAGACAAGTTAATCATATGAGTAATAATGGGAGCCAGCACGTCACAACAGGTCTTTAGTAACCAAGTAGGTATTGGGTCTAATTGACAGGAGGCATTGGTGGACGTCATGATGATATTCCGCACCTCCTCTTCAGACAGTGAAGAGAAGGATTCCAACTTCACTTGAGGTAATATGAATTCCACAATAGGAGGATCAACGTTAGTCTGATCAATCTCCTCTTTGATGAGTTCAATCTTGCGACAAAAGAATGCACCGAATTCATTAGCCAATAGGCGAGGATCGTCATGTGGTGGTAGTAAGTTACTCTTGTGTTCATTAGTTAGAGAATTAACAACACGAAATAGACTGGTAAACCTGGAGAGAAAAATGCTTAAGTCTGGTCTACCTGCTGATAAAGAAGCGTACCGTGGTAATCCGTGGTAAACGTTACAAAACCCGCTAAAGTTAAGGTACTGTTGTTCAAAATGATATTCTTTGCAAGTTATTCGACGTACAATTGCTGTAACACGAGGTTTTATAGCTACGTTGTGCGGTACTGACAATTGCGCAGTTGGGATAGGGAGCGAAAGTGTGAGTCCCATAATGTTAGGCCGGTTGCATATGAATCGACCTGTGAGCTGTGAGCCAAGGGGCATTTGTTCTTGAGTGCACTTAGGCTGTTGGTTGAGCAACTCTGAGTCTCATCTTATGAACTGAAACTCTCCGCTAGGGTCTTGTTAAGGATTTTCACTGTACCAGGGTCTTTATAAAGTTTCATGGTGAAGCCTTATAAAGATTGACTAGGAGGGTCTTTATAAGACGTTTCACTGTACGAGTGTGGCCCTATATAAAACATCATTGTTGAGGCCTTTTTCCTTTGTTCAACAAAGGAAAAAGACCTCACTACAGTGAAAAGTCGTATAAAGACTCTTTCCTCTTACCCGGGTGTAAAGGCGCATAAACTGAGTGATTTGCTTCATCTAATTGGACAAAATGTTCGTTAATTATGTATGCCTTTTGAAGTTTCGTTCACCAATGTTACAACCATGAAAGAAAAACAAAAAACGAACGGCAGTTTTTCCTCGTTTTCATGTCGAACAGGACAATAAGGCTAAGTAGATCACCAATACTTACATGGCCGATTATAATCTGACATTCGTTCATTTAGATTTGTTTTTTTAAAGAACTGTAAATACACTTCTATAACATTGATATTAATTGACATATGGGAGTACATTTTTAGTAATTATAATGGTGGTAGTACTGCATCGCTTATAAAAACATAAATTCGTACAAGGCTCGTCTTATCTGCAAAGACTCGCCTGTGATTAGATTAATAGCCATTAATTGTTATAATAGCGGTATCCATCTTTGACTTTAGTACTACTAAAAAACTACTAAAAACAGAGACATTACAAATGAATAATAACCCGGCAAGAAATGATTTATCTCCTACTTCAAGTTGTGTTAAACACATGATGTGACTCTCAATCGAATTTAGTTTTGGTTGCCGGTCTATAATATAACCCGAATTAGCAGTAGTTTAAAGCATCTAATTCAACATTTTACGTGCTCTACTCTAAAACATATCCCATGAATAATATTTATAGTCGATTGTGAAATGACGCTTACTATTTTCTAATGAGTTTTTGAATGTCTATTCTCAGACACCTTTGGACATTACTCTTGCAACACTAATCCTTTAATTGTTATGGACCAGAAGCAGCGCCCAACCCTGCAGTTCCTCTCTCCCCCCTTCCACTCCTAATTCAATGTTGGGGGGAAAAAGTGACCAAACCAGTACGAAAGTTTATCCAACATTGAAATGAGGGGGTGCGGGGGACGTATTCCAACTATTCATGTCCAAAGCTGTAGGTCCATTGACTAAAGCTGTACTTATGTATACCCATCTCAAACTTAGAAGGCAAAACTAGGACCCCATCTGAGACCTAGGTCCGTTGACTAAAGCTGTACTTATGTATACCCATCTCAAACTTAGAAGGCAAAACTAGGACCCCATCTGAGACCTTGGTCCGTTGACTAAAGCTGTACTTATGTATACCCATCTCAAACTTAGAAGGCAAAACTAGGACCCCATCTGAGACCTAGGTCCGTTGACTAAAGCTGTTTTTTAGAGAATGTACTGAACTTGATCATCATGATGTGTAGGTATAGCCTGCGTGAATCAGGTCAAGGACTAGCCTCCAAGTGTAGTAACTTTGATTATGCTGTGCAGACCTTACTACAACAAGCTGCTACACCAACTGTTCCTATACCAGCTGTAAGGTAGGAATATATTTAATTGCTATTAGTTGGTAAGCTATGTCAACCACCGTGTGAAGCACATGTTGCTTTCCTTTTTTGGACAGATACAGGGTTAACAAGGATAGAAGAAAAAGAAAATTGAAGCTTGCCCAAATACCTCATTTCACTAAGAAGCCCACTTTGACCCTTTGTCCATCGGCAAGTTATCAAACTAATCTACTAGACACACATGACAATTCACTAGCCCCAGGCTATCGGACATGGGTTAAGTAATGATTTTCCTAAGAATGAAAGAAAAAAGACAATATGCTGCATGGCAATATAAGCATATCCCACCATATGATTTTTCTGGAATATTCCTAAAGTGCTACTGTATCTGAAATTTTCACAGTAAAATTTCAAGCAGAAATAAAGGAACTGCTGTTGGCCATTTTTTCTGTGAAAACTTTTAAAAGAAAACACCAACCAGCCAATAATTTAGGAAAGGGAGAAAATAAAAGATCTCTGAATCACAAATTTGAGAACTTTCCTTGCTTACAATTTTTTTTAAATCAAACCATAGTTTATTAATAGTTTGATCAAAACTAAAATTTATTTAATACTTCAAAAGTTATCTGATGAAAAATAAAATATATTACATACTTTGTTGGTTTTGTATTGAATTTATGAGTATCATGAACCAATGATATTTTGAGAAAGAACAATACAAATTAACAATACATTCCTTTGCCATTCATGCTATCATTTGCAGCATTACTTAACATCTTACATTCTTTTGCCGTTCATGCTATCATTTGCAGCATTACTTAACACTTTACATTCCTTTGCTGTTCATGCTATCATTTGCAGCATTACTTAACACCTTACATTCCTTTGCCGTTCATGCTATCATTTGCAGCATTACTTAACATCTTACATTCCTTTGCTGTTACGATGCTATCATTTGCAGCATTACTTAACATCTTACATTCCTTTGCTGTTACGATGCTATCATTTGCAGCATTACTTAACATCTTACATTCCTTTGCTGTTCATGCTATCATTTGCAGCATTACTTAACATCTTACATTCCTTTGCTGTTACGATGCTATCATTTGCAGCATTACTTAACACCTTACATTCCTTTGCTGTTACGATGCTATCATTTGCAGCATTACTTAACATCTTACATTCCTTTGCTGTTACGATGCTATCATTTGCAGCATTACTTAACATCTTACATTCCTTTGCTGTTACGATGCTATCATTTGCAGCATTACTTAACATCTTACATTCCTTTGCTGTTCATGCTATCATTTGCAGCATTACTTAACATCTTACATTCCTTTGCTGTTACGATGCTATCATTTGCAGCATTACTTAACATCTTACATTCCTTTGCCGTTCATGCTATTATTTGCAGCATTACTTAACATCTTACATTCCTTTGCCGTTCATGCTATCATTTGCAGCATTACTTAACATGTGCCCTTCTGTTGACGTGACCTTTTTGTCCCTAGCGGCTTTAGCTTTCCTGTACATTTTGTATTTTTTTGTATTGTCCCATCTACGCTAATTCTCCTCACCCTATGTGCTGTCCACTCTTCCCTTTAATGTAGCTATTAATCTTTGTTGTAGAGTCTTGTGTAAGATTATTTATCTCCTCCAGGCCTGTCTTCAGGAATAGACAAGTATGTCTGGTAGTTGATCAAGAGGAACCCCTGAAGGACAGATTCATAAGGGTAGCCAGACAGAGAGGCCTCTCAACCAGAACCAGAAGACTGCCGACTGGAGACTTTTGCTGGATTCTCCTCCCTCCTGGTGCTAATGCAGACACTGCTAGAGACATGCCTGATCAGGAGTTGGTCAGTGCATTGTTTGTCCTGTTAAGGGGACACTTGTCAGTTGAATTGAATATTCAAGTTTGATTATTCTTTAAAACAAGTTTACCACAAAAATAACAACCAGGGATATAGAAGAGAAATACCATGTGAATGTCCTGGTATGCTTTTCAAACGTTTTCGATAGAGGATGGCAAAGATTAAGGTGGATTACAAAAGCTTACATGTACTTTATAAACTTGATTTCAGTTTACAGCTGTGAGCTGATTTCAAGTTAATTGCTCTATACACTCCTATCTTTTGTTTCGTTCTTTCCAACCATTGTGAATCATCCCAAAGATTGGCATCACATCACAGGAATACTGTAATATTGTATGCCTTTAAGAGTCAATGTCATGTCATGCAACTCAAAAAGCATAAACTCTGCTCATAACCAAAGACAAACATATCTGATCATATCATTGGAGTATGCTTTCCAAGCAGGTACGCAATAATGACTGTATTCTGGACAAAATTTGAGACTATTTTGATGATGGATGGCAAAGAAATCAGGTGAATGAAAAATACTGTTTTAAGAGACATTTAGAGCAACCTTATTTCAGTCCACAGTGTGCCAAGATCAAGTTGCTAAAAATTAAAAAGAAATCAGGCTAACAAAGAATGTTCATCCCAATATTGTCACATATTGTTTGTTGTTAGTTTATATCCTAAAGGCAAACTGTGACTTCTTGACATGATACCCTCTGGTATTTTTCCTTGTATTTTATATATATATATTTGGTCCTTATCGCTAATTCCGTTATTGTTTTCCCGTTTTCAACACCATGTTCACCGCATGATTTTACACATAACAGTTAATACATTTTACAAGACTCTCCTGTTCTGTGTTTCCTTCTTTAGTTGTCCCATTTATGGATGCTAAGAGGCTTCTCATGCTGTATTCATTTACATTTCACAAGACCCTCCTGTTCTGTGTTTTGTTCTTGTCCCATTTATGGATGCTAAGAGGCCTCTTGTTTCTATTTGTATTTTTGTTGTGTCCTCACCTCTCTAACAAAGCAAAAGTAAAGGAGAAGACAGTTACGTTCATTCAGAAATGAGGCTTCTTTCAACCACAGGTTCTACCATACCTTGTGGAACGCAAAACTTGGGATGATTTATGGAGCAGTGTTAGAACAACAAGATTTGCTACTCAGGTGCAAAAGATGAAGGTAAACAAACCTTACTGTGAGTACTGCAACCACGGAAACTTAACCAATCACGTTGCAGAACGAAAACAAATCATTCCAACTTATGGTTATCACAGTTTTCAGTTGACTGTCAAAAAGTAATTAGGTGATTGCTTTCGATTAATGATTAATTGGTTAGTTATCCGTTTACTTTTCCTCGTGATTTGTTCAAGTAAAGCCAATCATGAATTACTTCAGTTCTTGATTGGTTCATTGGGACTCTATTTCATCCGATCAGTGTCAATGTGTTTCGATCCGGTAAAAATGCAAATTTGGTGGACTTTGCAGTTGAAGTCTTTTGAATGAAGAAAATCACGTGGATATTCTAGGATTTGTACATTTAAGTTAGAATGCTTTGTTTTATTTTGCATTGTGATTTGTTCGGCCTCGGTTCAGTACAGTAGTCATACTTTAACCCACGATCCACAAAAATCTAGTATACAGGATAAAGGAGAATAGTATATTAAATAAATCATGGTAATTTTACTTACAGAAATGTGGTATTGTAAATCTATTCTACTTGGTGGAAGGTTCTCCAAAAGACATCTATGGACGTCCTGGACCAGAAGTTGAGGCCTTTTTACAGGTATGTATACAAGCAGCGTTCTTTCTAGATATACACTAGGCAACGTTTTGTGCAATTATTTTCACAATAGGTCTTTGTGATCACCACCAAGCCTCACTTTGGCGCAATGTTTCCTCAACACAAAAGCGAGGCTTCATTTGGTGGTAATGACAGAAGCATGACATCATCACGAATAAGGCATATTTTGTTGTGACACAAGTTGCTCGTGAAATTGCGTAGTGTCACATCACGAAATCAATGTCTCACAACATTTTTGTTGCAGCAACTTGGTTCTACTTTTCGTAACGATTTAAGCATTGCACAGTGTAACACCTCTTGTGCAACTTGTCTTGCAAAGGTGTGTGTGACCAACCAATAAAAATGCTCATTTCCTAATAGCCCACTTTCGATATTTGCTCCGGGTAAATACAATTTATTATTTTCTCGGAGAATAGAAAAAAATTGATTTACCCCAGTCTCATATTGAAACCTTTGTGCATGACAAGTGACTACCATCAAAAGTGAGACGTAACCATGTCAGTCCTGTGCAGTGGCCTTCGCGAGACAAGAAGCATTGCCTAGTGTAACATCCCCTTTCATGCAACTGGTTTAATTGCAAGAGCTGAAAGCGAAACGTTGCACAGTGTAACAGTACCTTTAATGGTCGTGATCTAGCAGGAACTCGACAACAACTGGCTCAGATTAGCAAAACAGTTATTTGTAACAAGGCTTGGTGATTATTTAGCCAGTTGTATGTGGTGGTGGAGACTTGTGTTGTTTTCCCAGGGGAAGCTGGATCAACTGCTGCTAGACGACAAGTTCTTTGTGAATAGGACGCCATCTTGGATGAAGACGGTAGAATGGCTGTGTCATCTTACCAACCTGGCCACGGAGTATCAACAGTCAGGTATGAACTAACTATGAAGCTATGAACTCATATGCTGCAGTAACTCAGTCCACTCACGGTATTAATGAACGCTTTTCGTTCATTTAATTTCAGAATTCACGTATTCACCGGCTCACACTTAGATCAGCATGTTTCCTTAGTTTACTCATCAACACTTCCTGTTACAACTATTAGTATTTCTATTGTTGGCGCAATTTTCTTTGATCCCAATTGATCCGAGTACATGTTTCCTCGGCGGTAATCAATTGCACTCAACACTATATATATCGTTTCCCTACCCACAATTCCCTATTTTGCTCTGACGAAGGGCTAGCGCTCGAAACGTCAGCTGCTACTCGCTTTCCACGGCGGTTAGCATACCTCAATCGACTTTAGTTGATTATATACCAGTGTTTATCTTCCCCACCGACGCAGACCAACACTAGTTTTTACACTTAATAATACACATGCAACGATCTCTCGAATTGGATTGGCTGAGAGCAGCTGTATTTATGCTAAACACCAGTACCAAATCGTGTAATACATGCACCAGTGCCAAACATGTAATACCAGTGCCAAACATGTAATACCAGTGCCAATCGTGTAATACCTAAGATGTGAACAAACTATATCCAACCAGAATTCATGAATTGGATTGACTGAGAGGCGGCGGTGTTTCCAAACTTTTGCAACAATGTAGAACAATAACAAAGAGAGATTTCCACATTTACAGCAACACGACAAAAAGCACAAATACACGGATGAATATTATTAGCAAGTAATAATCGTATGACTTTCTTGTGCAATTTTGGATTAATTTCAACTCGTGAGATATTTCAAAGAGCTCAAATTGCTTTCGCCCTTCAATTTTGATACTCTTTGACAAACTCACTCGTTCAAATTAATCCCGAATTGCACAAGAAAGCCATATGATTACCTCAACGAATCACATGCGCAGACGTGATCCAGCGTACAGAAAAATGGACGATGGCTAAGATAGGAATATTGTTCTGAAGTGAAACATCAAACTTGTTGCTTTTGAACTTTTATTAGCGAATGTATAGATTAACTGACTAAAACCTGTTTGACATCAACAGCTACTGGCGAGAAGTGGATGACTTGTTGCTTTTGAACTTTTATTAGCGAATGTATAGATTAACTGACTAAAACCTGTTTGACATCAACAGCTACTGGCGAGAAGTGGATGACGTATTCTGAATTCGCAAGACTCAATCATAGGAAGAATGTAGATGTAGAACAATTGCTCCCTGTTCAAGGTATTTTAATGGTTGCACCACTAGCGCGTCTGGTTTTTGACGTTCTAAGACATGAGAAAAATGTTGCCAACGTCCAGGATATAACAAGACTTTGGGAAGCATGGTCAGACTAGTCCCAAAATAATGATATTCTGGTATATGATTATAAGAGAATACACGGAGTACGAATTCCAAAAAGAACAGAAAACGAAATGATCTTGACAGAGGTGACCTGAGAACTAACAACTCTGCCATTTTTTTATTTTTTCGGCCGGCCGCGCGGGCCCGAAATTTAGTCCCAAAAGAGCGCAGCTGTCATTAAATAGCATGTTAGGCTCTCCTGGCGTTTGGTTTTGAGTTTTATGTCAAGTCATTTCCAGTCCCTATCACATGCATCGACCGCGTGCCACAGGAAATCCCGAAATCAAACTTTGCCCGAAAAGAAAGAAAAGAACAGCCAGAAAATTGACTAGTAGGCTAAACTTTATTGTGATCATATGACTTACTTGTTCATCTACGTTAAACGCTTGGAAAATTAAAGTTTTGTCTTTAGCCAGGAGCCCATTACCAGGAGCGTCCATGTATATACTATACCCGTGAGTCAGCGTTTGACCGGTTTGAGCTATTTTTAGAACATGTTTCCCGGGTAACTGCCTTCTGACTCTGCTGCGATCGTGCATATGCTTGCCGTAATTATCGAGATTAAGAATGATCTATTGTTCTTTGAGGTGATTTTACTAACGCTGCATTGTCCTGACATTCCCAAAGTGGGGGCACGTGAACTCCCGTGAGATCTGTTCTAAATATAGCTCAATCCGGTCATACGCTGACTCACAGACTTAGTATGGGAGATGGACGCTCCTGGTAATGGGCTCCTGCTTTAGCTCTTTAAGCCTCAAGGGTGATGAACATCTAACTTCTCTTTAAGTGAAGCAGGCAGGTCATGAGAATATTGGAGTTCATCCCCTAGGAACAAACAACATTCACATTATATTTAACCCTTTAAGCCCCAAAGATGATCAACATCTAACTTCTCTTTAAGATATCAGGACAAAGTGAAGCAGGCAGGTCATGTTTCATAAACACGTGACATGAGACAATATGGCTGCGATCTCGGCGACAAAGTGCTGCAGGATCAGTTCATCATGTCTTTTCATTACAACTGCTGCTTATTCGTACTTGCGACTGAAAGTGGCTCCACCATCTTGAAAAACTTTGTCCTTCCAATACGAGCCTTCACTATATTTGGCCCGCAGTAACCAAAAATCACGTGATTTTGAAAAGGACTGTTGGAGTTGATCATCTGGGAAAATTGTTTTGATGTGACACTAAATTATCTTAACCAGCAATGTATGAAGATTAGTAAGGAGAATAAGTGTCAGCGAGACACGCGGGACTGGGACGAGTCTGAATAACAATTCAGCAACTAATCTTTGTAAACTACCAATCTCTTTATTTACCTATAAACCGCGGGTATTTGAGAGGAAGATAAAATAAACCTCACTTCCTCTAAGAAACGCGTGAGAAATGGGTATTGTTGATCCCGACTCGTTCCCAGTCCTGCGCGTTGTACTCATCGTCACGCCGCTGAAACTACAAACTTGAATGTTAGTTACTTTGGCGGCTGAAGGGGTCGTGTTTTTTAGTCTTTCTTGTGTTCTACAATCACGGTACCTTGTCAAAGTACTCGACTGCTCCAAGTCCTTCATTTCTCAGTACACAGCTGATGCTGTTCATTTCTCAATACTATCTTTGTTGTCTTGTCTTACAGTGCGCAGTGTTATTAAAGTACTCGACTGCTCCAAGTCCTTCATTTCTCAGTACACAGCTGATGCTGTTCATTTCTCAATACTATCTTTGTTGTCTTGTCTTACAGTGCGCAGTGTTATTAAAGTACTCGACTGCTCCAAGTCCTTCATTTCTCAGTACACAGCTGATGCTGTTCATTTCTCAATACTATCTTTGTTGTCTTGTCTTACAGTGCGCAGTGTTATTAAAGTACTCGACTGCTCCAAGTCCTTCATTTCTCAGTACACAGCTGATGCTGTTCATTTCTCAATACTATCTTTGTTGTCTTGTCTTACAGTGCGCAGTGTTATTAAAGTACTCGACTGCTCCAAGTCCTTCATTTCTCAGTACACAGCTGATCCTGTTCATTTCTCAATACTATCTTTGTTGTCTTGTCTTACAGTGCGCAGTGTTATTTGGTCCGCATCGGATTTTGCCGAAAACATCAGAAGGTACATTGTATTGTCCAAAACATGTTTTAGTTCTAAATATATGTAATTAGTATATACCACACAAGTCGCACGCTCTCATTGGTTACTCAAACTCGGCTTGGACTCAAAATGGCGGTGGCGCGAATCATTCACTTGTGAATGTGAATGGCTTTTTGAACTAAGTTGAGGCTGTCTATTTCACTTCTGTTTTACATACTAAAACAATTATACCCACTGTGTCGGTGGCGTTGAAATATGGCCTGATATTTCGTCCGCTGTTCCGAGAAGAGAACAGTTCCCAAGGGAAACTGTGAGCTTCGAGGATCAGATAATGTCCAAGGACAAATATCAGGGCATATTTCGGTTATTGTTGTTATCATTCATCAAATATTGTCTTTGACGTGCGCTTACGCTCACAGGGGGTGTATAAGTACAATAACTTATTGTGGCGTCGAAATATGCCCTGATATTTCGTCTGCGGACATTATCTGATTGGAGAAGAGAACAGTTGCTGAGAGCAAAGCTCGAGGGAAACTGTGAGCTTCGAAGATCAGATAATGTCCAAGGACAAATATCAGGGCATATTTCGGTTATTGTTTTTATCATTCTTCAAATATTGTCTTTGACACGCGCTTACGCTCACAGGGGGTGTATAAGTACAATAACTTATTGTGGCGTCGAAATATGCCCTGATATTTCGTCTGCTGACATTATCTGATTCGAGAAGAGAACAGTTGCTGAGAGTATATTTCGACGCCACAATGTAGGTCATTGTTGTTATCAGCCTTCAAATATTTTCTTTGACGCGCGCTTATACGCTCACAGGTGGTGTATTCGCTGATATTTCCCACTCGCGGAGAAAAAATATCGGGTCACGTGACGCATTCAACCAATCACGCGCGCGAGAGGATATTTGATGGTTATAACGGTGGATATTTTTCTTGCCGCACACTGAGGGGTATAATTATTAACCAGTATATGGAATAATACTGTACAATGCTAGTTTGAATGAATAAATGAATGAATGGGACTTTATTTAGCACATAATTCATAAAGTTGACACTTATTTACAATGAAGCTGTTGCGTCCTTCAAACATGTACAATCATTATGTAAATAGGCAGCACTTGGCATTTTCTCTGTATTGTCACAGGCTGGCAGTCTAAACGCATTCATGACTTAATATTTTCATCATGATAATGATTTCAGAGTTTTTCGCCTCTTTTCCCTTTTTTCATTCTTTATTTATTTACTTCCTGGTCAGAGAAAACACAACAATATGAGAACGTCATAAATGGACGAATATCACTTTTTGGTCACATATTGTAGTTCTTAGAATTCGTAACGTTCGGTGTTCTCACCAAAATTTTGTAGCTCAGGGTCCAAGGACCCACAGCGAATAAATTGTGGGACATTTCAGATAAATAATGCATCATTATAGGATTTTCATAGGACATTTGAATTATGACGTCATTCTGCTACAACTACCAGAATCCTTTTCGAATTCTTTTTCTCATTCATGTTTTAAAACTTTGAGAATACCAAGACAATGGTCCAAATTAGAGGAACGAAAGGATTCGCGCAACCAGCTGATTCTGCCCCCTTCGCTTCCGGATTGAATTAACCAATCAGCCCCGTTTATGCCAGTAATTCCATTTATCGGTTTGATTCTCCACCAATTTCAAACCGGCGGAGAAGCGTACTCAGAGAATATCGTCGAAAAAAGGGGACATTATTTTTTTGAATGAAGAAATCACTGAGTTAACTCTAACGATCGTGATTTACGACCAACTAACATCTTCTACAGGAACTGTTGGCTTTGGCAAATAAATCTTTGCGCGCTCCGGGGCTGACTCAGCTGGAAGGAGTTCTGGTTGTAGTATGTGATATTCTTTTACCATTGTTTTTCTTTTAGAACTAAAAGTAACAGCTAGTTTTTCTGATTTGCACCCTTAGGGCCCTCAAATATATTTTTAGTGCGGCATATCGAAATAAAATGCGAGAATCCCGCAATGGCGCGGTCTGGTGCAAACTCTCAACATTCAACGGTTAGCCTCTCCCGTGTTCGTGATTAGTGATGGTGTATCTGTAGTTGATTGTTTCTTTCTCTTAAGGCATCATACCGAGCAGAGGGCCTTGCGAGACGTGCAGGACTTATCCAACACCGCATGTGACAACCGCTCCTCCCTGCTCGTCATCCAGGGTTTAACGGCATACAATACTGTAAGTAGACGGCCTGGAATTCAGTATCGCGTCAAGAGTATTTGCGAGAGCAGCTCTAACTATATAGTCTTTGTACAAAACGTTCAGAATAATCTCGATATATCGCAGAAAATACCAAGGGTTAATTTGTAAAAATTAAACGTTTTGCCACCAATTTGGAACTGGTTTATGATAAAAAGAAATAGAAAATTCACGCCTACCTGTTCCCAGGGGCCTTTGCGCACCTACTACAATATGGATTGCATTAGGCGCGCTAAAACCCCTGCATACGAGGTTTATTTACAAAAAAATGCGTGTGAGAGTGATTTCCCGGTGAGTCCTAGTCCTAGGTGAGCGAGAACTCGTCATTTAGTTTACCTGTGAACCCTAGCCCTAGGTGAGTGAGAACTCGTTGTTTAGTTTACCTGTTAACCCTAGCCCTAGGTGAGTGAGGACTCGTTGTTTAGTTTACCTGTTAACCCTAGCCCTAGGTGAGTGAGGACTCGTTGTTTAGTTTACCTGTGAACCCTAGCCCTAGGTGAGTGAGAACTCGTTGTTTAGTTTACCTGTTAACCCTAGCCCTAGGTGAGTGAGGACTCGTTGTTTAGTTTACCTGTTAACCCTAGCCCTAGGTGAGTGAGAACTCGTTGTTTAGTTTACCTGTTAACCCTAGCCCTAGGTGAGTGAGAACTCGTTGTTTAGTTTACCTGTTAACCCTAGCCCTAGGTGAGTGAGAACTCGTTGTTTAGTTTACCTGTTAACCCTAGCCCTAGGTGAGTGAGAACTCGTCATTTAGTTTACCTGTGAACCCTAGCCCTAGGTGAGTGAGGACTCGTTGTTTAGTTTACCTGTTAACCCTAGCCCTGGGTGAGTGAGGACTCGTAGTTTAGTTTACCTGTTAACCCTAGCCCTAGGTGAGTGAGAACTCGTTGTTTAGTTTACCTGTTAACCCTAGCCCTAGGTGAGTGAGAACTCGTTGTTTAGTTTACCTGTGAACCCTAGCCCTAGGTGAGTGAGGACTCGTAGTTTAGTTTACCTGTTAACCCTAGCCCTAGGTGAGTGAGAACTCGTTGTTTAGTTTACCTGTTAACCCTAGCCCTAGGTGAGTGAGAACTCGTTGTTTAGTTTACCTGTGAACCCTAGCCCTAGGTGAGTGAGGACTCGTAGTTTAGTTTACCTGTTAACCCTAGCCCTAGGTGAGTGAGAACTCGTTGTTTAGTTTACCTGTGAACCCTAGCCCTAGGTGAGTGAGGACTCGTAGTTTAGTTTACCTGTTAACCCTAGCCCTAGGTGAGTGAGAACTCGTTGTTTAGTTTACCTGTGAACCCTAGCCCTAGGTGAGTGAGGACTCGTAGTTTAGTTTACCTGTTAACCCTAGCCCTAGGTGAGTGAGGACTCGTTGTTTAGTTTACCTGTTAACCCTAGCCCTAGGTGAGTGAGAACTCGTTGTTTAGTTTACCTGTTAACCCTAGCCCTAGGTGAGTGAGAACTCGTTGTTTAGTTTACCTGTTAACCCTAGCCCTAGGTGAGTGAGGACTCGTTGTTTAGTTTACCTGTTAACCCTAGCCCTAGGTGAGTGAGGACTCGTAGTTTAGTTTACCTGTGAACCCTAGCCCTAGGTGAGTGAGAACTCGTTGTTTAGTTTACCTGTTAACCCTAGCCCTAGGTGAGTGAGGACTCGTTGTTTAGTTTACCTGTTAACCCTAGCCCTAGGTGAGTGAGAACTCGTTGTTTAGTTTACCTGTTAACCCTAGCCCTAGGTGAGTGAGAACTCGTTGTTTAGTTTACCTGTTAACCCTAGCCCTAGGTGAGTGAGAACTCGTCATTTAGTTTACCTGTGAATCCTAGCCTTAGGTGAGTGAGAACTCGTTTAATTGTGAACTTGTTTTCGGGGTAGTTAGGGTATTTGTTTTATGGTTCGGGTTCGTATTTGGGTTAGGTCATATCACGCGTATTAAACATATTAACCGCCTCCCGGTTAACTCAGTTCTTAAGCTCCGGTCTGTCGTGCAGGTCGCGGGTTCAAACGCCGGCCGGACCAACACTCAGGGTCTTAAAATAACTGAGGAGAAGGTGCTGCCTTTGTGAACCAATGTTGTCGTCAAACTGCAAATTGTTAGACTTCACGTCTTCTCAGATAATGACGTTGAATCGTAGGTCTCCCACAAGCCTCGTGTTTATCAGTCTTTCAAGACTGTTACGAGCTACCGACGTTAAATAAGGTCGCTTTACATTTATCAAATGTATCAAGCGTATCAAACATCACGTGTATCGTGTGATTCACGCGACTCTGTATCACATTGAGGTTTTTTTTCGGTAGGGGTATTCTGTAATTGCCTCTCAATTTTATCGTTTTATCATCTGTAGAACAGCCAAAGTCTGATGAAGAAGGCTCTTGTCGATTACTTACGTACTCCAGGACAAACTGCTGAAGGTTACAAAACTACAACCAGTTAAAAACCATTTTCGTTTAGTTCAACTGATTACTGAGTCATCATCCACTGGCCGTGAATAGCGTCACTTGGTGAAGTTCTGAACTATGGTTTTATCAGGGGGGGCATGCTCCTTAACTCCCCTAGAAAACTTAGTCTTACGCGCTCGCTCATTCCCTCCCCCCCCCCCCCAAAAAAAGTGTGTCAAGTGATCACATGAGAACACTGAGTGAAAGGAGACGCAATGTCAAGTCTGTTTTGTAACAGAAGTGGATTGCAATGTTATAGACATGTGTCAATGACAAGTGTCTGAAACGAAAATTGTTTTCATTTAATTTTATGAAACAAGGTTGTTATCGGCTTCTGTTGTTAGAACTGAATATCCTACCCTCCAAAACTGCAAAAAAGCTCAGTCGGACATGGCAAAATTCATGCGACAAATTTCGCTCGGTCAGAAGCATGTACATTTTTAATAGGCCTGTGACGTAAATATCTTTGCACGCGCTTTTGTTTTCAAACACTAAACAAAAGCGACTGCAAAGGTATTTACGTCACAATTGTGTTCCAGCCCCTTAGAACCTGTCGCACATAAGGTGGTTATTTTGGGTCAGGATTTTTTTTTTTCCATTTGAAATTTTCTTTTACATCAATTTTTGTGTTATTTATTTAACTGTAAAAAAATAAATTTCGTTTCATAGACACTTTAACCAGTTATAAATCTTAGGCGTTACATAGTTGAATATAGTATTTAACCTATCGTAAAAGAGCACTATTCCAAACAATTTCCTTGACTCTATTCTTCTGACGTCCTTGTAGCATCGTATTTCGACCGAATTTTTTTGTAGTATTCCTTTTTAAACTCTGACATGGTACTTTGTGAACAGAAGAGCACTTGTTTATTTTCAGGTTTTGTTAGAAGCTCTGGAATTTGTAGTATGCGTGACATGTCCTTTGTTCTCCCTTGTTTTGAAGAATGCGTAACACGCCATCTGGAGCAGGCAACAGACCAACTGATATCAACTAACGTGTTCCAGTACTACATACTCTACCTTGAAGTATGTATCCATCTAGCACTGGTTAAAAACTGCCTTCTTTGTCTATTTAGCAAATAGATGTCATTTTACCATGCGTCTGTCCTCGTATCGATGCACAGTTGACGTCACAACGTGAAGAGAACAAAGAAGTGCGTCACGACACGCAGTCGAGCGGCGTCACTGATATTCTCTTCGCGTGACGTCATCTGTGCATCTACAAGAGGACAGACATACAGGGTGTTGTTCTATTATTTAATTGCTATAGGCCACACCCCATTGATTTTGAATCACTCTAGAGCAGCAGGGGTGGTGAATGCACTTCCTGGATGCCAAATCGTTGTATTTCTCGTCGACGAGACACGAGATAACCCACATATGACACAAGAAAACCAACATATGACAACACTCAGACATCACCAGTACCACCCATCCCCCCCCCCCCTGCTGCTATTGTTATCAAATCTGTTGTCCACATTATTGTATTTCGATACCCTATTAGAGAAAGGCTATTATTAAGGTATTACACTATGGCTGAACGCACACTAGAATTCGTCAACATATTATGCCTCCCCATAGAAATCTTGATTAAGGTCGTAGAGTATGCAGGCCCTACGTCATTTGCAAGCATTGCTTCGACTTCAAAATACCTAGGCGATGCAACGTCTCTAGCACGCTACAAAAACGTAGACCAAGAGTTCCGTAAACGAGTACTCACTTTTGGTCTTAAGTCTACTCGTAACGATAACGAGCGAGACAATTTGGTTAGGATTTTCAGTATTTCCGCAAAGGACGCATACAATGGCTACGATAATTTTGCGCTATTCTCGAACATATTCAAGGAGACCGTTGTAAAGCATGTGACAGCACATGAGTCTTATGCGTGGTTATCAGGTCCGGATTTCAAATATTGGCCTCAACAGTTAAATTTCGCAACGTGGTGTGCGATTTCTGGATGTGGAGTGTCGTTGTTCGACCCTACTTTCAAAACATATCCACCCGTTGTTCAAGGGTTCCTACGATTTCACGTTTATTTCACAATACGACGAATTTTGCATGAACTTGGTGGTACTCATGGAGTTCCTCTACCTAATGACCATGCTTTCAAACAACTCGATAATCTCTACAGTAAAGCAGCTCTTGAGAAATTGTGCATCGAGTTTGGTTTATCTCGAACACCAGACTTTCGATGGCACGGAGGTAGGAATAATGGGCTAGGAGATATATTCCTTTTGTACCCGGGTCCGACAGGATACGTAAACGTCCATGGAGTCCGAAGCTATGACAAAGGGGCAACCACATGGCCTCAGCGCTATAATTTGTTTGCAGACCAATGAGGTAAGGAGGACCAGGGCGATCTTGTGGCCTTCATTCGGAACGATGAACACGAAGGAAAACAATATAATTGGTTTACGCCACCAATCGGAAAGGGGTTAACGAATGCTGGATTAGGTAGATTGAATCGATCTGTCGAGGCTTTCGGATATTGTATTCTAGGTGCTCAAAACGATCTTAACGAATCCATCATAGATAGTTTCAATGTCAAAGAAAAATTTAAGAGCTTGGTCGAAGGCGCTATTCTCGAAAACGATTTAGTGGTAAGTTATGAAAATTATCTTACAGCTATACTACGCACACATAAGAGATTAGATTTAGCAATAGCTATAGGGGTACGGTTACTACCAAGCAATCTTGAGTACTACCTCAGCAAGAAGGATGGTTATAAAAATCCAATCCCGAATGCCACGAAAGATATGGTGTTAGGTGTAAACGATATTAATGGAGATGTTCGCGAAACCAAATTCCCACAACCAGATATGGAAGGACAGATCCAAAAGAAACAATTACCACATAGCGCAAAGCAACAAGTTTCACATAGCGCAAAGCAACAAGTTCCACATAGTATCTTACCGAATCCTGCTCCACAACATGAGACCAATCTAGCGATAGTATCTATTGCAGGAGCTGGAATTGCATGGGCGTTGTTTCGTTAACGTCGTTTGTATTGCTCTACTATGAACACCACCATTGCTACGATGAATAGCCAAACGTACTCTGCAAGAGTTCCCAGCCACACGAAATATGAAACTAGCAATTGCTCCAATCATTCCAGGTAACGTCTCTCCCAACTTCTTACCTATTGTCTTTAACCACTCCCCCACCGTCTTTAATCCATCTTTTACTTTATCTACACCATTTTGTACTGCAGATGGAGGCTTTGGTAGTACTTTCGACATCTGGGAAACTGTAGCACTAATCACGGCACCAATCGCAGTAACCAACGCAAGTGCAGTCATTCCATTCTTTTTGAAAATAGCTTTGACCCTATCGCGTAGTGACATGCGTTCTAGTATGGTTTCTTCTTGACGTTCAAGGAATTCTATTGCCTTACGGATAAGTATTCTCTCCTTCTTAGCTGCTTCCTTCTGATCTGGAGTTGACGCTGGGTCTTGAAGTATGTTTTCTTCTATTTTGAGATGCCCAACAGCCTTTTCATTAGCTAGGACGACTTCTTCTAATGCCTCTTCATTCGTAGGACCTAGAACGCGTTTGAGATCCTTCCCAATCTTCTTATATAGCTCACCCTCCATGGTTTTCAAGGGTATAGTTTTCTCTTTGCTTCCGTAAGAGTGGATACCAATTCTACCGTCTTTCATGGTTTCTATCTCAAGTACGCCCCGAACCCCAACATCCTCATATTCGTCCCAGATAGACTCGAACAGCATTTGTTTTGCATCGTCTGATAAGACTTGTTTGAAAGTTATCTTTCTACTGGTAAATCTAGGAGCCTTACTTTCAACTTTCGAAGTGGTGATTTCATCCATCATTAGATCATACTCTCCATCTGTCAACGATGTTTCCTGATTTTTTGGTCGAGCACCTTCTTCGTTATATCTACGTCTGGTTTCCATGGGGATCGATTCGCCTGGCACAGTAGTTGTGTCATCTTTAAGTATTTCATTCAATGTCGTTTTGTCAATAGTATCATCATCGTAGTCTCCACCACCTTCAGCTCCACCAGGTCTTTCCTCGGGTCTCACATCAACATCCATATTGAACATTACTACATATCTTGGTATATTCAACATGATATCGTCGAAGTTAATTCCCACACAAGCACTAAGAGAGCCTTGCGCACTCAAAGCTCAACGAACTCTACATAGGAAAACTTTCACTCCATCATCTGCTAATCCAGGAGAGACTCTATATGTGGAAGTACCAACGCTGGGAGAAAACATCGTATTAGTACCTGGTAGCTTAGCACTATTGGGTGACATCGTATTGTCTGGTGGACATGCCAATAATCGTGTTGTTGCCAATGTTGGACGTTGCTTGGTCATACATCGAGTTTGTAAGATGGGAGCTGAAATAGTATAAGACATCGCTCGGTCAGATCTCTTACAGACATATTCCGATACATACCTATCTATGCAGGAGAGAGAATCGAGAACACAACAAGGTATCCAATCAGAGAACACAAATAAGCTACGATCTAAGGCTGGTGATGCAAGTACTTCAAACACCGGTGAGAACGCGCTCCTAGTTGCATATGGTTCCAAATATAGAATTCCGTTAGACGTTGATATTCTGACACAACATGGAGTTCTATATCCACACGCACTAGAAGACACTATTTCATTCGAGTTGACTCTAGCCCGCGCCATCGAGATAATCGTTGGATCAGATGCGACGAAGATAGGTACGTACAAGCTTAACAACATCAAGTTAGAATACGAAGCAATCAAAAATGAAACACTGGCTAGGCATGCACTTCACACATATGAAAAAGGTACTGCTTTCCTATACAATCACGCAGTTCACTTCAAGTTAGTACCTATCGCCAAGGCATCAGATACTTTGATATCTCAGAACATCAATGTTCCACGACGATCCTTTGCTGGGTTACTTCTACTATTCATATATCTACCTACTACCATTGGTACGCGAGATAGCGAAGCATTCGTAAATCCTGATATTTCGAAGATAGAGGTAGATGTAAATGGAGTTCCAAACAGATTCTTTCCGGGAGGTATGTTACCACCAGATTTTTGGGAGGCCGCAAAAGGATGGTTTGCTACATCCAATACTTCTATGACCCCCACAAAGTTTTACAACAACAGATTCGCCATCCTAGTCGATTGTCGCACAGCAAAAGATTCCTCTGTTCATGGCGATGGCATGGCGCAAACGGGCGGAGGAAAAGATATCGACATTCGTATACATAGAACTGCAAACGGTAGTGGAAACGTAAACATGCACATCTACGTCCTTGCAGATGCTCAGCTCAAGATATTGAACGGAACTCTACAGAGTATAACATACTGATGGATTCCCTCGTAGAACACATCCCATTCAACACACTCATAGTAGGTCCAACGAACTGCGGAAAGACTGCATTTCTCATAGAGCAGCTTCGTGGACCATTTCGTGGTAAGTTCGATTATATAGTATTAATTTGTCCTACGTATGCCCATAACAAAACATATCGTGGATTTGCCAATCGAGATCCACACTTTTATGCTATATCTCCACCTCAGGATGCTATCAATGCCGCATTGAATATTTGTGCAACCTTTTGGAAAGGGACCAATACGCTATTGATTCTAGATGATTGTGCCGCCTCGAAAGATGTAAAAAGAAGAACTGACAAGCTCGTTGATTTAGCATTCTCTGCCTGACATATAGGACTCTCTATTTGGGAGCTATCCCAACAATTAACAAGTATATGTAAACCTTTCCGAGAGAACGTAGCTATTGTAGTAGCATTTCATACGGCATCGGTTATAGATGGTAAAAGGATATTTGAAGATTACGGAGGCTCGCAAGAATGTAATGAGTTACAAGCAGTTCTTCGATCTCACAAGTTTGCTCGCATATGTTTTTGTTTACGCCATCCTTTTGCAGTAGTGTTAGAGCTACCCGCACCTATAACATATTATCATGAATGATAAAGAAATACTCGAGTTGTTGGGTGGGGATTTAACGGGCCCACCGCCCCACCTCAGCAGTGCCTGTAGCCATACAACCGATGAAGCACATCGAGACTATCGGGAAGCTCTTTCGATTCTAGCAGTAACTGGTACGACAAAGGAATACCTAGGGAAGAATTTCTCTCTAGGGGACATTTCTAAATTGCCTGACAAAGACGTAGAACGATTGCATACTAGATACCAGGCCGTCTTAGCAAAACAAATAACGAGCTGCTTAGTAAATAGAGCACTAAGTCTAGCAGTTCGTGCAACCACATACATGATGCCTATAGATTCTCACCAAGAACTATTGAAGGATCTACAAGAAGACCACTTACTCCGAAACGAGATATCTGCCATGGCTGGGTCGTTGTCTTACAGAGCAGGCCCACTTATAGCGATAACTAGTGCTTTATGCCACGTTTTTGCACATTATATGCCAGGGGGAGAGGTAGACGATGAAGTCGACGAATATGAAGTGGATACCCCACAAATAAACGAAGTACTCAAGGCATATTCGTCGTTAAAGGATTGTTAGTGTCGCACCTATTGAACCTTCGCACATATCTACTATATTGAATCGAGATGGAGGAACAGACGGATCAGATAACTGCGAATCCTCCGAAGACTGTGCCCGAGAAAAAATCAAAGGATCCAGTGCGCGTTGCTAGAGGAAAAGCAGGTAACGAGCGTGCCAGAGAGGCTCAAAAGAGAGAGATGGCGCGTGAAAGTGAATTATCTAGAGAAATCAATGTAGAGGAAAGTTGGATCAAAAATGTGTCTACTAATACTACTCTCGCAGTTATTGGCACGGGTGCTGCATTGGTTGGAGCATATTATCAATACAAAAGATACAGAGATGACACCAATGCCAGTACGATACTACCCGCGAGTTCGGTAAAGACTACGGTGCCAGATATGGAGTAACATTTAAAGACTAGAGACCATACGATATATGTTAGAATGGTAGAGAATAAGTTGATGAAAGTGGCGTCCGATGCCGCTATAATTGTTGGACTTGCTACAGGCATTGGTTGGATCGCAAAAAAGGTGACCAAGGAATCTATGCTTAGCGATCCTTCTTCTTCCATAGTGAATTACGTGAAGTGGACTGTCGTGTTGATTGGTAGTATATCTGCCAAGCAATACCTCGAGGAACAAAAGTACATACCAAAGGATTTGTAGATGGCTTCAGCTATCGCAATGGCCATTTTCGGAGCAGTTTTGAATGCAACGGCATTTACTGGTAGTCAAGTGCTTGCTAGAATGCTTGGAAAAGATGATATCGATATAGAACGAGAAAGACACGACAAGGCCCTTGAGAAATACACGGCTGAAAAGATAGCCTATGACAAGGAACGTCAAAGAGTATACGACTATGCTCAAGAACAGGAAAGTCTTGAGCATGATGCATACAACACACAAAATGATACCAACAAAGCTTTCGTGCGATCCGATAAGTTACGTCAGAAATTGAAACAACTCAAAGAAATGAAAGAACCGCGTTTATCTGACTACTATCGACCTTCGAGTGAACAGAAGACTGGCGAGTTGATATATGTTGGTGGGGGAATGCTAGGCGCTGGATATATTGTTAGTCGATGGTTATAGATATGCTTTTTTACATTCGACGAGGTACTAGATTACTACTAGATTACTACTAGATACTACTAGATTACTACTAGATACTACTAACATTACTACTAGATTACTACTAGATTACTACTAGATACTACTAGATACTACTAACAATACTAAAAGACTAAAATACACAAAAAAAAAAGGATAAGAACTAGTTGGTTAGATGAGTTCTTATTCTTTTTTTTTCTGCTTGTTGAAGGATAGAATTCATAGATATAAATGGACGCTAAACTAAGTCTACGATACTATAGTCCCCAAGGATACTGGAAAGGACTCGCAGCCATTAAACATCTTGCCAATGCGACTGACATTTCTGAAGATATAGTTCGGATGTGGTTGGAAAAGCAGGCTATATGGCAGATTTACTTACCAGCTCCTCAATATGTGCCACGACCTAAATTCGATGTATCTATACCAAATGAAGTTCACCAAGCCGATTTGATATTCCTACCTCATGATCGACCTGGACGTGGAAGAAAGCTATATAAGTATGCGTTGACGATTGTGGATATCGCGTCAAGATACAAAGAGGCCGAACCATTAGCCACTAAAGAATCTAAAGAGGTTGCTGCGGCATTTGAACGAATCTATAAGAGAAGTCCACTGGTATGGCCAAAACTTTTACAAGTCGATCCAGGACGTGAATTTATGGGTGCGATGTCTTCACTACTAGATAAACATAAAGTTTCTGTAAGACGTGGAAGAGTTGATATACACCGGGATCAAGCGATCGTTGAACGATTCAATCGTACGTTGGCTGAGAGATTATTTGGACACCAATATGCCCAAGAAATGGTGCTTACTTCACAAGGAAATGACGATAGATCTGTCGAATGGGTAGTTCGTTTACCGATGGTAGTTGAAGCATTGAATAACGAACCTACGCGTTTGACGGGGAAACAACCATCTCTAGCAATAACCAAAGATGAAATCGAATCGAAGCCATCAGAACCTGCACATAATCGACCGATTGGTCTCAAGGAACAAAGACTTCCATTTGGCGTTTTCATTAGGTATCTTTATGCTCCTGGTGAATTAGAAGGTGGTCGACGTCGTGCAACCGATCCAATATGGTCTCTATCCATATACCAACAAAGACGCGCTGTAATCAGGCTTGATGGGCCAGTCCTTTACTATTTGACGATACCACAAATAACGACGCAACGATCGAAAGTCGTCCCAGATCGTGGTTTCGTTCGCGAAGAGCTCCTCGTCATTCCCAGAGATACCATGTTGCCACCTGATAGCGTTCTCATCCGTTAGTGGTGCCGCACCCCTTCTTACGTTACATTCAAGACATGTCAATCTAACATTGTCGCAAGTGTGTCCCATGGAGTTATCTAACCTATCAATTGAGAACTGTTGCGGATCCCATGAAGTATAAATCCAAAGCAATTCTATATTACATGCAGCACAACAGTTGTTTTGAACTTTCTTGAGCTGCAAGACATCACATACCCTTAAGTCGAAACCTTGGAATCCCTTAGATTGATCACTACGCTTATAGTTCACGAGCTTTCTGCAAATGACTTTACGAATCTGCTGTTGGGATGATGATGGATGATCTCGAATTTGTTCTATAGGACAATTAACTCGTCCAAGTTGACTCATATATTCGACTCTTGATACGGCGAGATATGCGAGATTGGACCAACCAAGATAGTCATCGATGATCCATACCTTTTTGGGATTATGAATTGTGAGACCTTGGCTAGAATGGATCGTCAACGCATAACCAAGTCGCCAATCGGACTCCTTTTTGGAATAGATATCTTCCGCCGCACTCATAGTGACGTTTACGATATCGTTCGAGACGAGCGTTTCTTTCTCATTAGTACCTGGAATGGATATCGAGATATTTTGCCTACGACTATCTCGAGGGTGATATAACAAAGGTACGAGAATGTCTGGGAAGTGCTCTTTGTGTCGTTGGAATAAGATCTTCTGTACGTGATCTCGAACTTTCTGACGACTTGTCAATATGACGTCGCATGGCATCCAGGATAGAACGAATTTGTTCCATTCGAGACAACTAGGTAGAGAGCGACGAATCTCTTCACATTGGAATTTATCAGATTGAAGGCGAATTCTCTTTTTCAATGCTTTGAGTTCGTCGTCTTTCGCCCTATAGTCGGTATCTATCTCTTCATAGTAATTAACTCGTTCTCGAAGCCAATCATGTGGGGAGTCACCTGCTATTGGAGGAGGTTGACCATGATCACCACAACAAATTACTTGGACGCCTTTTTGATTGAGCCAACCAAGGAATATCTCTAGGATCGCACGAGGCACCGTACAAACTTCATCCCAGATTATAACTCTAGGTATGTATTTCTGACCCAACCGATCGGGCGTCCATTCTTTATCTGCTATGTGAGGCCCACGCGTATCAGATCCAAGATAATGTAGTGGATCGCCATATTTTCGAGCAACGAATACTATCTCTTCTGGTTCCTCATCGTTTCCATCGATATCAAGTCCGGGATCCACATCGGTATCTCTCGATAAGATGAGATCGTTACCTTGAGTCCAATTCTTTTTTGCATTCCAAACTTTGTTCGATTTATCTCTATATTTTGGCAAAGACTGGAGAGATTCGAGATCTTCATCTGTTGCTCGTACTCTTTTGACACCACAATAACGAAAGAAACTATTATAGGTTTGAGATTGGACGCCTCTATCACGCATCTCTTTAGCTAATCGATGGGTGGGCGTGAATACTATGGGATTTCTCGTTCGAAAGAGTTCGATTGCTCTCGTAGTTTTGCCACGTCCACCATCGCCATTAAGATAGCAGAGTTGATATCGTGATAATGGGTCTTGATAACATGGTGAAGTACTAAGTGATAGTTCTTTTTGTTGGATGACATATTCTGGCTTTGGAAGGTAATCTGCGTGTTCTTGTGGCATATATAGTTGCTCATTCTTATCTCGCCATTGAGCTGGTGCTACTGTTGGAAGATATGGTTCCTCAAGCATACATGAGAGACACCATTCTTCATTGCACACACACATTCTTGGAACTACATATGCTGATACTCCATCCAATTTGCGAAGTGCATGTTTCTGAATATATATAGAGTCGGTAGCGACACGAACAGCCTCGTCGGTAGTGAAACGTTGTAACATAAAGAGTAGATTTATGTGTGCATAAGCTAACATGCTTGCACGCAAATGTGTATATTGAGATTGATTTCCATCGTAATATGTAAGGATGTGACCAAGAGGACATCGTTCGGGTGATCCAACTAGAGTTCCACTTCGTATCGTATCTAGTACTAGGAAATCGAGTTCTCCTTGATCCATTACCAATCGTCTGGTCAAACGTTTGCCATCTACTTTGCTGCCTTGGGTGAACTTTCCTATAATGGCACATCCCTGGTCTCGACTTTCTGGAAGCCAGATCTTTGATTGATTTTCAAAAGACACAATGACCTCGCGAATGATGAGAGTTTCGAGAAATCCTTGGTCTACAAGAAATGCAAGAAGTTGTGTTGGTGCCCATCCATTCTCTGAGAAATGTTTTCCAAACCAAGATGGAATGATGGTATGGTATGTGGGAGCAAATGACCACTCTTGGATCTCAGCAAATCCGGTTCCAATGTCGATAGGAAGTGGACCATTCACAGATACTCGAGTCATACGATGAGTTGGATGACCAAATCGTTCGAAATATGGTTTTGCCTCACCTTTACCTTGAAAACTCGCCGGATAACAAGACTTCATATCAATGCTAACAACATCTCTAGTATCGTAGTCCATCGAATTCCACAGACCACCATTTCCGTGTTCCACACAAGACTTTTGAATGTCTTCTAAGAAATTGGATGGAGTTGGCTTCCAATTATTCTTTTCCTTTGCTATTACGCTTGCTGCGTGGTTCTCACCAAAGACCCGATCGGCAAGGGATTCGTCACCCAAGTCTTGGCATATTAGTTGGAGTCATATCTTGAGTTTGTTGAGTTCTGTAAGTGCGACCATCTTGGAGTACGAATTGATTGACATTAAGTTGCCGTCCTTCGGATCCTCCTAGTAGCCATACAGCTTTTGGTTCATTCAAAGTTGCTTGTTGAATGGCTTCCCACACATCACCTTCATATATATGGACACTACGAGATTGTGGGAAATGTAGATCTTTGGACCAAGCATGGCCATTGTGATAGATTAGTTCTAACTTACCCGTGACCCCATTGCCACCAAACCGATATTTGCCACTATTATAGATATCCTCGCCAGCAATGTCACGCAGGATTATAGCCCGTTTGAGAATCGTCTCAAGTTTAGACATATCATCGACCGTGGCACCATCGTCGTGGACTTGTTCTTCCCACTTCTGAATCTTCTGACATCTCGTAAGAGTTAGACCTTGGCCTCTCGTAGTACCTTCGAAATGTTCTATCACTCTCTGTGCGACGCAATTAAGATCACCAATGCGCATGGGAGCTAGATTTGCTAGATCTGGTGCTGTGATGGGATAAAGTCCATAGACCACTGCAGTAACTGGATATGCGTTCTGATAGAATACCTTGTCGATTCCAACTATCGCACCTGGATTAGTATCATGAGAAATCTCGATTACACCATAACCCTTCTTTCTCTCAACATGGACTGGTTCGAACTTATCGTCGACGACCCAATACGTATTTCCATCATTATGGTACTCTCCAAGGAATTTAATTTTCAAGATGAACTCGCCATCTGGAAGTGCCATAAGAAGTTCTCTTGCTCTATATATGGTCATACGAACATCCAAAGCCAATCGACCAGCCCTTAATTCGATGCCATTGGCAACATTAATATTGCCAATATCGAGTGGGTCTTCTGTTTCTACTCTCCACGTAGAGAAGACAGCAGTCGCACCATCGACTTCAAACATATCCTTAGCATCTATCAAGAGTTCTACCCATTGCTCATTTGGAAGTGTTATAGGATGAGGCACTTGGATGTCTAAGTCATATCTCTCATTATTTTCTGGGATTGGTACGTACTCTGCGAGAATCTCATCGATCAGATCATCCATAGTAGCAATGATTGGTATACCGTAACACTATCGTATCCCTAAATGGTTATCGAAATATAATAATGTGGACAACGAATGGATACGTGGATATACTACATAACGACCTTTCTCTAAATGGGCATAGAAATACAATAATGTTGACAACAGATTTGATAACAATAGCAGCAGGGGGGGTGGGTGGACTGGTGATGTCTGAGTGTTGTCATATGTTGGTTTTCTTGTGTCATATGTGGGTTATCTCGTGTCTCGTCGACGAGAAATACAACGATTTGGCATCCAGGAAGTGCATTCACCACCCCTGCTGCTCTCTAGTCTACCACTCCCCTTCTACTATCTATTACCGTTACTTTGGTTGTCTTGGTAAAAGGTGTATTACTGTATTCTAAGATTACAAGTAGAAAAGTACTACTTGTTCCACATCAAACAATAGGTTTTTAATCCCAAATCAGTAGTCCACCAGTTAGCAAATTGAACTAAATATTACGCTTAATCCAGGCTTAACTTATAATATTATAATAATAATAAGCTCGCACTAATTACGGAACCTTTAACATTAGATAGTCTGGAATTCTCTTGAGTCTAGCGACAAACAACTAAGGAGAAACGCTTTCAAAAACAAACTGAGAGCTGATTTTCTATTGCAATACTAACTTGCTATTCATTTTGTACCCGCTAGCTACTAGAATATAAAACTTCTCATCGCCACTCTGTTACTTATTTCTTTTCTCCTTAATGACAGCCTTACTACGTTCGTTAGTATGTTCGTTTTGTCTGTAACTGTGACGTTCTTGTGCTTGTCGTTTTTTACTATTAATTACAAATTACGTATATTCACGCACTCTCCTCTTCGCACCTTTCTCTGCACATTTATCTTATAAGGGCGCCCTAGCTAGATTAGCTTTTTAGTTATTCTAGGGCCTCCGTACCACACACTTTCTGCTTATTTTCTTATTATATAAAACAAAAATGTAAATCGATTGGTACAAATATTTATATTGTTGTTGTTGTTAATAATAATAATTATGTCATACTTGATTGGCAATTTACAATTAAGAAAAAAATATAAATTGAAAAACTCTATAAAAGCTATAAAACTATAAAAAGCTATAAAACTTTAAAATATGTAACACATTGTAAGGATGCTAAAATACGCTACCTAGTAAACCTTTGGGTTTTGCCGCGGAAGTTTTCTTATCCCTTAATTTATGTAACATGCCACGCCCCATTGTGTCATGGTGGTCTCACCTCCCGGAGAAAACGAGATGGGTGACAGAAACTCCTAGAGTACTTACCTTCTGGCTTGGTATTTTGTCTGAGTGGGTTAATGGGCTCCCTGTCATTACAAACCACAGGGAGCCCACTCGGACAAAATACCAGCCAGAAGGCCCAGGGACTAGGCTGCTTACTCTGCTCATGCTCACTCGGTTTGTCAGGTGTTTAAGGGTTTGAGGATCTACAGAACAGAAATCCAACAAGAGACACAAGAAATCCTGTCAAAGTTTGAGAATAAAGAAGGCAAGTTTTGTTATTGAAGTTGTACTCGTATCAAAATCCATTATGGAGAATAATGCGGTTCGGTGCAATAATTGATTTTTTCCATGGTTATTTTGTTCTGGGGGAAATGAGAGGAAGGCAAGAAAGAAGTAGATAGAGAGATTACAATAATTTTTGCAGCACTTATTTACTCTCCCATTTCCATTCAACAGATACCACTTATGAACGTATCAAAGAGCCCTCTGATGATAATGATACTGAAGGACCTGCAAAGTTCCCAGAGGAAAGGTAGACAATTATTTAGTAAGAGATTTGCTCGTCTTATGATTCTGATAGATTCAAGAACAGTGTATGAGTCCCTCGCGTTTGATGCATTACCCGCCAGGAGCGTCCATCTTCCATACTAAGTCTGTGAGTTAGCGTATGACCGGATTGAGCTATACTTCGAACATATCTTGCGGGAGAATCCAATCAAATCCAATCAAATCCAATCAAACCATAGTCAGGACAATGCAGTGTTAATAAATCACTTGCCCAAAGTCTCAAAAAACCACAAATCATTCTCAATCTCAATAAAGGCGGAATGCGTGTACGGACCACAGCGGAGTCAGAACACAGTTACCCGGGAAACGCATTTCTAAAAATACTTCAATCTGGTTACGCTGGATGACGGACAGTGTATATGGACACTCCTGGTTAATCGGTAATGGACTCCTGCCAAGATTGAATACATTTTTGCTCATCTAGGATGAACGATCTTATGTTCGCCAACGACTCTCAAGAAGAACAGCTAATGTTGAATCAGGTAAAACTACAAGAAGCAACAAAGCAATAATTCAACTTTGTTTCCTATTACGCGACGTTACGATCTTGGTTGTGACGTCATATACATACATTATCTAATATTAATGATGTGCCAACCTGATATTTATTGTGTAGAATATGGCTAAACACATTCTTGTCGTCATAGTTCACTCGGACGATATAAGTACCAGTACACACTGACAAATTCTCCATTTCGCAAATATATTCGGCAGTATACCGCAAGCACAGGTTTTCTAATTTAATACCATAGAGGACAAATTAATCCCTAATTTCAACTTGAAATTTCACGCGTAATTTGTAATTTCACATGTGAAATTTCAAACGCCGCCAACGCGCGCTTAAAATAGTGTTTTTCTGGATCGTAATTTGCCCTCCATAATATTAATGAGTAATCAAATAGTGACGCGTGAAATTAGGGATAAATTTCACTTGTGTTTGTCAAAATCTACGTAATTTCCCTCGCCGAAGCGGCTCGCGTGAAACACGCGTGAAATTTATCCCTAATTTCACTCGTCCCCATTTGATTACCTATACAAATTATACAAAGAAATACATAGACAAAATTATACAAAAAAGGCACAAACTAGCTCGAAGCACTCCGACAAACACTTATCGACTATAGGACGACTACAAGAGCACTGGCGGAAATCCCAATTACATATAGACCGTCAGTTATATGTAGACCAGTGTCAACTTGTCAGAGATCTGATCAAAACCGCTAAGATGAACTTCTACTCAACCTTAATCGCTGAAAATAAGTCCAACCACAAGACCCTATTCAATGTTATAGATCATCTTCTACACCGCAAACCAGAGAAGCTTTTTCCCACCTGTCAGTCCACCACAGAACTATGCAACAAATTTGCAGATTATTTCAAAAATAAAATATCTAAGATTAGAAACCAACTAGACATTGACAGTTCTTCTACGAAACCTATTAATATGTATCCTGACTTATACAGTCTCCAATGTGAACTTACGTGTTTTACTCCCACAACTATCCAAGAACTCTCCACAGTGATTGGCTCCAGTGCTAAGAAGTCCTGCATGCTCGATCCGATTCCTGCTATGTTACTGCGCGGTTGTCTTGACGACATACTTCCAGTCCTTACAAAGATAGTTAATCTGTCTTTTAAAAACAGTGAAATGCCGTCCACGCTCAAGAAAGCAGCACTTTGTCCTAAATTGAAGAAACCCTCTTCTGACCACCAAATTTTTTCAAGCTTCAGACCTGTGTCCAACCTAAAGTTCGTCTCCAAAGCTATCGAGAAAGTTGTTGCCTTACGTCTGACAGATCACCTAATTTTGAATAATCTACATGAACTCTTCCAGTCTGCTTATAAACAATACCACTCTTGTGAAACTGCACTTATACGCGTCCAAAACGATATCCTTATGACCATTGATAACCAGCGTTGTGTCATTCTACTACTACTTGACCTCTCAGCAGCATTTGACACCGTCGACCACACTATCCTGTTGAACAGACTGTCTTATCAGTTCGGAATCAAAGGAAAAGCGTTGAACTGGTTCCAGTCATATCTTACCGGACGCAGTCAGTTTGTACATATTGATAACTCTTCCTCCCCAACACATGAACTACAATATGGTGTACCCCAAGGCTCCGTCCTTGGTCCTATCTTATACCTACTATATACTGCTCCCCTTGGAAATATCCTACGAAAGCATAATATGTCCTACCATCTCTACGCAGATGACATACAGATCTACTCCACATTCACAACAAATGATGATACGGATCTTGCCTCGACAAAAGCTAACATCGAATCTTGTCTACTTGAAATCGATCAATGGATGTCCTCTAACAAGCTTAAACTAAATAATGATAAAACCGAACTCCTAATAATCCATTCCAGTCACCGGCAATGCTCTCACAACTTATCTCTTGCTGTGGGAAAAGACATCATTCACCCATCAAACCATGCTAGGAACATTGGAGCAATCTTTGACGATACTATGAATATGACTAGACATATTAACTCAATCTGCAAATCTGCGTTTTTTCAGCTAAGGAACATCTCCAAAATACGGAAATTACTGTCGCTGACCACCACTGAAACACTTATTCATGCATTTGTTACGTCTAAACTCGATAATTGCAATTCCCTACTACACGGCCTCCCGAACTATCTTATACAGAAGTTACAATCTGTTCAGAATGCTGCTGCCCGTATCTTAACTTATTCTAAGAAAAATGATCATATCACACCTGTCATAAGAGAACTCCACTGGCTACCAGTAGATAAGCGGATTACATTTAAGTTATTATTGTTAACGTATAAGACACTTAATAACCTAGCTCCTGTCTATCTACAAGAATTATTAACTATATACAAGCCTACCCGAACACTTCGATCCTCAGCTGATGCATTACGCCTTGTCCGTCCTACTGCCAGACTCAAATCCTATGGTCAGCGGGCCTTCCAAGTATCTGCACCTACATTATGGAACTCTCTCCCGTTAAATATACGCCAAAGTCCATCCGTTAATGAATTCAAAGCTAAACTAAAACACTACCTTTTTTGACATACCTATAATCTGTACAGAGTAATCAGTCTTGTTTTCAGCTCAATGTAATTTATGCGCAGATATTTATATTTACACTTATTTAGTACATGTAGTTGTCAAGCGCATAGAACATTTATGTATATGCGCTATACAAATGTCATTATTATTATTATTATTAAATACAACATTTAAATTGGCATCCCGACTTGACTGAACTGTAACTAAAACTAATTAAATTTGAATGTAGCGCAAGTCATGTGCTTCCGAGTAAAGCCTGACTGAATTACAGTGAATGTCACGAAAACTATAAGAATAGAAATTACAGTTAATTAGTGGCTACACATTGGTTCCTGAAACAAAGCACTGTCAGTTTTTAATCATGCCTGGTTCATTAGCATAATGATTCTAATGTTCATAAACAGTGAACATTCCTGGTTTGTAATCAATCCCCAGAGATTCAGGTAACAAAGACTTAACGTCATCCAAGATGGCGGCGATGACGTCACGTGAAAATGAGCAATATAAAAGAAATACCCGATCATATCGTTGAATTTATGTTTTTCTAATAGGCTTTACAGGAGAGCATTAATACAGATAACGCTTTGGATATCGAGGTGAGAGGCCGATTCTGTTAGTGTGGACTAATTTTCCTCCACGTGAAGTTAATATGGACTTGCACAGCTAGCACTTTTAATAAATCATTGCATACTTAAGACTTTCGTCCTCTTTTAACCCCAGGGTGTCCCGTATGTCAGTGACATCAATGCAGGTCTGGGTGCAAATGGGTTTAATCCTGACAGACACTTTGGTCCTGTCATTGACGATGATTTTGATCCATTTGTTGATGACATGAACGACACACAAGACGCCGATGACAATTTGTACGATAACGGACCTGCTAGGACAAGTTTAGACTCCATGAGTGAAGAAGAACAAGTTGCATTTGCCCTAAGACTCAGTGCTAGCCAAAACAGTGATTCGTCAAACTTTCATCAACCCTCAGCAGCTAGTTCTCCTCCGGTTTTGAGTCTTATTTCTCGGCCAACCACAGGTTTTACCTCTCGTCCAGTCACTAGCACCATCACCCGTCCAGTTCCGAGTACTGATTCACATCCGTTTAGAAGTACGAGTACCACAAGTACAGAAAATGCCCCAAGTTCACCTCCACCATCACAGGAAGGTACTGGGAAGCAGATTGTGAAGTGTGAATTCACTTCTGGGGATATAGTTGATGAGGAAGAAACTGCTCGAAGGGCTCTTGAAGAAAGTCAGCTCAAGCTAAAGAAAATGCTAGCGAATGATGCGATGTCTAAGGAACTTGAAGGCGGCGTTGGTTCTGAAGGAATCGGGAATCGGAAAGATAATAATGCACAAGACAATAAAAACACTCTGGAAGAGAAAAATGATACTTGTGAAAATGAAGATGAACAATTGCGTAAGATCCTTGAGGAGAGTAAGCGCCTTTATGAGCTGCAGAATACAAGAGAAACAAAGTCTTGCAAGAATAGCGACGAAGACAAAGAGCTGAGAAGAGTACTGCAGATGAGTTTAATGGACTGTGGAGAACAAACGAAAGATTCTTGTCTCACATACAAGCCCCCACGTATGGACTTTAATACAACTGCAGCGGAAACAAGTTCCTACCTCGATGCCGACTCTACAGATCCAGTTGTCATCGACAGCCAAGACGCTTATGACGACGGCAGCAAAGATTATGAAATTGCTATGAGGCTTCAAGACGAACTGAACAAAGAAGCAAGTAAGAGCCAAGTGAATAACATCTTGTCATCCAGATACGACGATGTCACTGATTGTATTCTCGTGGATAGTCAAGAATGTGATGACGTAGAAAACAAAGACTATGAAGTTGCCGTGAAGCTTCAAGAAGAGTACAACAATAAAGGCAAGAAGAGCACACCAATGGACAGTAACAACAATGACATTGTTCATGATTCTTCACCAGTGAAAACCAATTCGTTGGACCAGCTTTACTCATACAGAGCACAACAACAACAGAGGTTCCACGAGTCAAAAGGAGGACGCAAGGAGAGGTTGCCACCTGGTTTGGCGTTCAGGAGACAAGCTGAAGCCATTGCGCAGGGTAAATCTCCATTACTAGGAGTAGTGAGTCCAGTGGGTAGGAACAGAGACAGGAGGCCAGAGAAGAGACGGTTTAGTGACATAAGCAAGGCCGTGTCCTCTGGATGTGCTGGGGTAACGACCGCAAGGCCGGGAGGGACAACTAAAAGGTACAACTTTGCTGCTTTTATAAAATTATCTTAATATTGCCGTGTTTGCATGTACTGTTTTAACAGACCAGTTTACGGTTCATGCGCAGTTGTACAAATCCTTTGTTTATTTGGGGGGCCACCAGATGTTAGACAATGGTGGCCCACAAGTTGAAACAAAAGACTTGGACAACTGCGCGTGAACCGTAAACTGGTCTACAGGCAAGTTTAGTATTCTCACGGATGAACTGGAACGAGCACTCAATCGAGGCTCATTCGGTGGAATACGCTAAAAGCTGTTTAGCTTTAGAAAATAATCCCGTTTCAGCGTCCATTGAGTGCTCGTTGCAGCTCGTCCGTGAGAATACAAAACTTGCCTATTCCGTGTTTGTGCAGTAAATGCACTTATTTATATCGTTTAATTCCAAAGACCAATACTTAATTTACCTGATAGCTGTTCGTCCAAAAGCAACAGCACTGCATCCAACATGGGAAGCAGAGGTGGTGCGGGTGCCTTGATTTTTACGGGGTCCTCTCCAAGTCCACGTTGTTCAGTATCCGACCACACATTGGATCTTACGAGAGGCCTAGATTCTGGAAGCAGTACTAAAACTCCATCCCACATGGGTGGCAGAGGTGGTGCGGGTGCCTTGGTTTTTACGGGGTCAACTCCAAGTCCACGTTGTTCAGTATCTGACTGTACGCCAAAACGTACAAAAGGCCTCGAGTCAAGTAGCAGTACTAAAACTCCAACCCACATGGGTGGCAAAGGAGCTGGAGTCTTAGTGTTCCCGGGCTCATTCCAGAGTCAAAGTCCAAGGTACATCTGTCGTTAATAACGCAGTAAAGACCTTTTTTGACAGTAGGGCAACAGCTTTTTGAACCATGCTCTGGCGTTTGAGTAGCAAACATTGCTGAATTCTGCGTTGAACTGGGCAGGTTCAAAATGTAACGGTATATAGAGAATTACATGCATGTAAGCATTAAATTTCGAAATGTAGCACTTTTCCTGTCGGGAAAATTTCAATGCCACCCAGAACACTTTCAAACGTAGAAAATTAGTGAGACATCAATCAGGAAGAAGTAAAGAGCTATGCTCACAATGCATCGTTTCGATTCGCACTTTTCAGGTTTTGCTCGATAAGTGAAATTTTTGTGACCATGTATTTTCTGATTTTGAAAAACACACAACAGAATTCCAAGACACAATATTATCGGAGATATAAATGCTTCTTTCCTACCCCGTTTTTATATAAAATGCGAAATTCTTCAAAACGAGAAGACAGCTTTTTGTTAACTCGAGTTTCAATAAAATGATGGAACGGAATCTTCTACAGCAAAAGATATATAAATGTTACCGCAAAATATTATGTTTGCCAATTTCCATTCCATCAATTTTATTTAAATTCGCCATGTTTAATGTCTCGCCTTGTTATTTTGTATTGATAGGGCGCCACCGAGCGACAGAAGCGGTCACCTTGCCTTCTCTCATTCTTCTTCCGTGAGTTAATCAGTTTGAACATTTGAATTTGTGATCTCAGGATACTAAACTGATTTTCCAGCTATATTCACCGATACTAATGTTGTATCTATACGTGGTATCCACAGTCCTCTTCAAGGTCAGGATCAGCAACAGAATTTGTGAGGAGCGAGCCGTTGCCGAGTGACAATACTCCCGACTATGTCAAACCCAGTCATACAACACAGGCCCCATCAGGACCTAAATGCTCCGAGTGTGGCCAGCACGGACACCGGAAGGGAACAAAGAAATGTCCTTATTACTATTCAGAGGCGGCCCAGAGGAAAAGAGAGGTTGGCAATCTTTTGTTTTAGGGGATGGTTAAGGTTTAGGATGCGAAACATATTTTTTAATGTAGGGCCGTCATTAGTAGGCGGGCTACCAGCCATTATCGCCAGCAACTATGATGATGATCGCCGGCTTCTTAGCCAGAGTTGTAGGCTGCGAAGCGGCGTAAAGGGCGAAGAAGAGGGAAAGAGGGGGAGAAGGGGAAGAAAGGGGCGGAGGGGGCCGGCCGGCCCCGTCTTCCTCTCCCCAATCTTCCCCTCTTCTTCCCCTTTTGCCCTCTTCGCCGTATGAAACATTTCCTGGTCCCAACTGTAACAATATTTCCATTGAAGTTCTGTTATCGACAGCATAGTCGTGTTAGACTCTCAGTCCTTTCGTTGCGCGAGTCTTGCGGCACGATGTGCGGAACACACGTGGATTTAGATCCCGTTCACACTAGCACGAGTTAAGAAAGCGTCGAGTGTTCCGAGGTTGCGTGTACACTTGACACACCCCGAATTACGCTGTGCAGCTCCCTTTTAAAATGGTTTCGCTATTGTCCTGCTGATCCAATCAAACTACAGAGGTTACGGTTAAGGTAAGACTACGGACATGCCGTAGCCGGTTTGTCCCACTCATACGAAATCTGCTCTATAAAGGTGTTGTTCGCCGCGCGCGCAGTTCACGCAGACTACCCGTCATGAGTAACATTATACATGTAGGCCCCTAAAATACTCCAGTCACTCGAGCGTTCACAAACGTACTGCTGGGTAAGTAGAGTTTATGATAGGCAACTAGTTCCTGTAAAAACTAGTTTTGGTCTGCGTCGGCGGGGAAGATAAACAATGGTATGTAATCAACTAAAGTCGATTGAGGTATGCTAACCGCCGTGGAAAGCGAGTAGCAGCTGACGTTTCGAGCGCTAGCCCTTCGTCAGAGCAAAAAAAAAAAAGTAGAGTTTAGGTAAGCATTAGGTCATCCCAATAAAATGTTTCGTTTACCGTCGCCCTCTGGCTCGTGGTGTTGGGTGGGTCGGTTGGTCAAAAAACGTTAGGCTGGAACCAAGTCGGCTTGAATATTCATGTATTCCTTGACTATTTCCTTTACTAGTTGTGGATTGACAATTTGCACAAGAAAGGCAAGAAACTAATACGTAGAGAGCTCGGAAAAGAGGTGTAGTTTAAAAGATATATGGTAAACAAAACATTTCATTGGGATTAGTTGAGAATACACGTTGCTGGCTGAAGGCTATTGTGTGAACGGGGACTTACGAAAACGGCTGGTAGTCAAGTGCACTTTCCCATTTATATGGTTTAAACGGTCTATCTGTTGGGTGAAAATTCGTAAGACTTCGTTGTGAACTATTTTAGGAGCAAGTTCGCAAGAGGAAAGAAGAGAGGGATGAAGAAGATCGGCAGCTTCAAACCAGAATGGATACATTGGTATGGATAAAAAGAGTTTTGTTGACTTAAACATGCATTGCTGTTTTTTTAATATGTGTTATTTACCGGCTTATAGGGTCGGTCTTGAATGTACGGACCAAGGCTGCAGTCATTTTGTTTTTACATTGCACATGCTTTTATATTGCATGTAAAACCTAGTATTTTATGGCTTGGTAGATAATAAAATATTTTAGTATATACAACATCAGTGAATATCACTTTTTGCGTGCTCTGATTGGCTACTCAAACAGTGAATATATTCACCTCCGAGCAGTAGTATAGGCGGAGTCAAAATGATACCACTTTTTGTTGTGCAAGAAAGTCATGAATTAGGTGTCGAAAATAAGCTATTTTTCGAGATTTCGGCGTTATTTTAGTAAAAAACGCCGAAATCTCGAAAAGTAGCTTATTTTCGACACTTAATTCACTTTTTGACTTTCTTGCACAACAAAAAGTGGTATCAGTTTTGACTCCGCCTATACTACTGGGATCATAAGGATTGAAAATTCTCTCGCAACGCCCAAATTGTCACTAGACATTCTTGCATCTAAAAATCCAAACAGCAGCAGGGGGCTGAGCAGAACTTTTTCCGTTGCTTTGTTTTTTTTTGTTGTATTTACTAACATGGCGATTTTGGAAACCACTAGTCTCCTCATCCCCCTGCTGCTATATAACCAAGATTCAAACATTCGTTGTCCTACTTATATATTTCGATATCGTAGCCCACGAACGAGAAACGAAGACGAAAAAAAAGAACGAAGAGAAACTGTCGTTTCGTCTCTCTTCATTCTTTCTTCCTTTTTGTTTTTTTTGTTTCGCTATTCGAAATCTTCTAGCGAGCCTCTATGTCTCTATGAGTCTTACGGTCCTTCAATTCTGTCAATACTTTCGAGAAGCAATTCTTGATTTTGCGTTTCTCTTTACTAAGTTCACGTCGTCGTGGTAAACCACACATCGTACAAAGTCCGTAGCTAGTTCGACAACCACGACCGCATTTAGAACATGGAGCAAATCGGGTGCTTCCTCTTAGTATCTGATAGTTGTGCTGAGCACAGTATTCTGACACCTTCGAAATCTTCCTTACACATTTCGTGTCCTTGCCTCGCATTAACCAACTACAAGTTATCGTCTCAGACATCGCGTGATATGTACCTTGTACTAGTTTATCTCTAAACGCTTTTTTAATTTCAACCTAGCCCTAAATAACTAAAAGTCCTTTGAGAGCGGAAGACGTATTTACGTTTGGCAGAGCAGCTGCCGTATGTTAATTAGTGGCTGACGAAATCGAGGCAGAAATCTACATACGAACCATACATTCCAAAAGGTCCATAGAATTCCAATCCGACCCTAAAATTCCGATCCGACCCACTTTTTTTATTTTTAAGATTTTTCATTTTTAGGTCTCTTTGGAATTTCTTAGATTTTTTTTGGGAATTTAGGGTCCGATTGGAATTTTAGGCCGTTTTGGACTTTCGCCCACGCCGATGAAGTAATGTGGTAGACAGAAATTTGCATACGAACCGCAACAACACGGTAATTTATACGAACTAAGCGCATCTGTTCTTAGCGAAGTTAAAATAGAATCCGTGATGGTTTCTTTCATAGGAGATGTTGATTCTTATCCCACTAGACTGCCAAGTTTCGCTCTCATTTCCTTTCGGATCTCCGAGCGAAGTTCTTCTACGTTTTTTGACCCTCTTTCTTTCCTGTTTCTTTGCCTTATTTCGAGCTTAAGCGATTCATATTTCGATTTTTCATCGATAACGCTTCCGAACTCGGCTTCTGAAATGTTACCGTCGGCTAGAGCTTTTGAGACTTTGACTTCCACGGAATTGGCCTTAGCCTTTGCCAACATAACGGTCTTTTCGTGCTTCGAGACGCGAATGCCAAGTTTCTTACTTGCAATAGACATCGAGGCCGAAATGACGGCACAAATAAATCCAATGCTTCCTAAGGAAATACCCACAGGTATCCCGATTCCCGTGAACGTTAAACCTAACGCCGTAGCGGATAATGCACCACTCAAGCTACCTGTGGCCACAGCAACCCCGTGAACAATACCACGCGCTCGGACATATTTCTTACGAACGACTTCGTAGTGCTTTGCCTGCCGTTCGAGTTCAGCAAGCGTATCACATACTTTCTGCAGTCGAAAGCTATCTCCAGACAAAACAGTTTCAGATGAACGTAGATTGGGATAGATCGGCGCCGTTGGAATTGTTTGAATCGAATCGCTTGCCATCGCATATTATACATATGACTTACTCAATCTTCAATACGTATCGTATGGGTCGACCACGGAAGTCCATGATATTATTTTTGTCATCGCGAACAGTCAGTCGAAGGCTGTTCCGCATTGTTCCTAGAGCTTGGATTTTCGTTGATTCCATCAAATGATAGGTCCTTCTGTTAAACCAGGTGCCTTCTACGTTAAAGCTAGCTAGTACAGTCGAGCGTTTTCCCTCAAGGAGTGAGAATTTGGAATCCACCGCATCACAGTGGATATATATTGTTTGGATATATTCCATTATCAGGTCGTATTCTCTCACTTTTAATGTTACGTTTCCATCCTCGTCTTCATTTCCTTTGATACCCAATATTTCGCAGAGCTTTTTACTGAACTTGATTGGTTTCTTCACATCTAGGGTCCAATACTTTTTACTGGATACGTCTATAAATTTAACGATGTCAGCATTGACTGCAGGTGCTAAGCGATCCATGAAGGTAGTTATATTATAATTCCCTGGATCGATTGTGTATGGGAACCCCACGCCCTTGACTTCCCACTGAAACGTGGCCTTCTCTTTTAGATTCAACCAACTGTTCTCAATGGTGGTTTCGAGTAGCGAAATATTATTGATAAGAATTGGATCGTCGAAGTAGACCGTGTGGTCGGATGATGTGGTGATGACATTTAAGATCACCATCGTATATATTAAAGGCATAAACTTTATATGTCATACTTGCAATAGCTTCAATGGTTACGATGCCTCTAGTTTTACCAGACGAAGATGATGATCTATCTGCTGAGGACATGGCGGAGATTGCCAGGGGTGGCCCAAGGCTTTCGAAAGCTGAGCAGACAGCGCTCCTTGTCGATGAAAACGCCAGGATTGCCAAACTGAATACCGATTTGTTGACAAAGTTCAAGAAAAAATACCCACAAGCAGACTTTCACCAGTTTTATGCCTCTACAGACATAGATGGTCCAGGCAAATATTCAACGAGCATCGTATTTCAAGATGGAGATACTAGCTACAACGTTTACGGTGATGATGTCTACAAGCTACCTGCAGTCACTCAAAAACGTATTGATGATGCACTGCAGGGGGGTTTCCCACCAACCATGGAAAAGACAAAAGCAAAGTATCCAGTTCCAGCCGTTCCATGGGGGGACGACCCAAAAGACATAGTCCCTATCCTACGAACGCTCAAGATCTACGTAGCAAAGGATCGGTTCTTCATGCTGACGCCACGAGATATCTTTCAAGAGCTGGACCAAGTTTTCTACACCGTAAAACAAGCGAATGAGTGGCTAGATGCTCCACCAATGAGACATTGGCAACAACAGCTATGCTTCGTCCTTTGGTGTGCAACGGCAGGCTGTGGGGTGTCGTTTGACGACCATCTTTCAGATGATGCACCAATCATCGACAACGTCAGGAGCTTTTACCGCTTCCATGTGTACTACACAATCAGGCGATTACTGTTCGAATTGGGGGTCCCACTTCCCAGAGATTCGGCCTTTAATAAGAACGACAACGCTCCATGGAGTTCCGTCGCTTCTGACAGGCTCAGGATAGAGTTTGGAGTCGATAAAGTTGACTTTGCCCTGCGCCGAGGGGCCAATGGTGGATTAGGAGACGTATACGTATACATCCATGGAGGGCTGGTGAATGCTCAAGAGAAATGGGGGGCACACAACACTTCATACGATTCGAAGTGGCCTGGGGGCAGTTTCAAGTTTCCTGAGGAGAGTCGCACTACATACGATGCGGTAAAGAATCAACGCAATTGGTTCGTTCCACGAACTGGTCACGGATTGACGAAGGCCGGGCTAGCCAGAATCAACTTATCTGCAATGGTCTACGTATATTGTGTTCTAGGATCCCAGGCTTCTTTGCGCAATTCAATCATAGGGACAACGACCTTATCCCTCAATCTTCAGGCCGATTGTGGTGTAAAGTTGGAAGAGGTCATCGCAGAAAAGAAGGTCGATAGCCTTTTACGATATCAAAAAGCTTTGCAGCTAACACGCGTTCGTCTCGACCTTGCAGTTGCTAAGGACTGTTTGTTAATACCCAGCCGTATGATTATTAACGATGAGAGCGTATTAGGTTATAACAACGAACTACAATTAGCATCCGCATCTAACGTCCACTTTGGAATAAATGACCGTATCAACCATAAAGGAAAGCCCCCGAAACCACCACGTATGGAAGGTAGTTCACGAAAGAAAGATCTACCGCATCAAGATGTCGTTGCTGTGAAGCAGCCTATCCCACAAGTAACGCAACCTCGTAGTACCGATGCCGTCGTATCACAACATGAGATCAATTTGGGGCTGATGGTTGCCACCGCAGCTGGAGCCGCATGGATGCTATTTGGCTGACTTAAATTGATCTATTACGATCACAACTACAGCTACGATCAACATCCAGATGTTCTTCGCTAAGAATCCTAATACCTCGCCAGCCGTGCGAAACAAAAAGCTAGCGATTGCACCAACCATTCCAGGTAGAATCTGCCCTAGCTTCTTTCCTAGACTTTTCAACGCATTGCCGACCCTCCCGGCAACGTTAGCAAGGCCCCTAGATAGCATGGAAGCCACGACGCCAATCACGGTGCCTGCCGCAATCGCAATTCCAAGCACTCCAACGCCGTACTTTTTGAAGATGGTCTTCACGCGGTCTCGCATGGACATACGCTCTTCGATGTTTTCAATATTTGACTCAATCTCCTGTATTTGGTCGTCTATTTTCGCCACTTCTTCCTTCGCTGCTGCACGTTCTGTCGACCCCTGTTTGGATGACTTCACGGTTTCTATTTCCTTAGCCCTTTTTTTCTTAAGTTTGTCGACCTTTGCTTCTCCTTCCTCAATCACCATTTTCGCAGAGGGCCCTAGAGCGTCTGTGATCGTTTTAGGCAATTTTCCATTAATATTGCCTTCGGCGTCGTGCAGATTGTGGTATTTGGAATTAGATTTGTTCAGTCGCACCACGACCTCGTTGTATTCATTCAAGGTAGCAGTGAACTTGGTAGTGTCTACACTTGGATACTTGGCATCGATGCGTTCCCAGGCCTCATCGCGCCAATAGGCTTTTTCAGCTAGTATCTGTTCCCCCTCAGTGAACGACGTTTCCGCGGTATTGCCGCTTGGCACTGCACCCTCATCACCTAGATTCACCAATTTGATGTACTCAGATGGGCTGTACCCCCATTTATTCCGTTTGCTCCAAAGATTATCCTGAAAGCTTTTGGATCTTTCTCCTATTTTGGTCTTAACTCTATCCCACCAAGTACTTTGGCCTTCAGTCTTACCTGGGCCAAGCTCGTTCCATTCTTTGGCAGAAAGATTTTCTATGTCGGCTTGACCTTCCTTAGTCAAAGGATCGAAGTCTGCATTCTCAGCCATGTTGAACAATAACTATGTATGTCTACATATTCAACATGATCCCGTCGATGTTAGTTCCTGCAAAATCGCACAGAGAGCCTCGGGGGTTGAAAGCTCTACACAACGTAGATAGAATCACCTTCACTCCATCGGAAGCCAATCCAGGAGAGACTCTCTATGTGAAAATACCAATACTAGGGGAAAACGTCGTCCTCGTCCCGGGTAGTCTCGCGCTCTTGGCTGACCTTACGTTGTCTGGTGGACATGCTAACAATCGCGTGGTGGCTAATGTCGGGCGTTGTCTGGTCTCACGTAGAGTTCTCAAAATAGGAGCTGAAACGATAGAAGACCTTGACCGACCAGATCTTCTACAGACATATTCCGATCTCTATTTGCCCACTATAGAGCGAGATGCGCGCGTGGGACAAGGTATTCAAACAGAGAACACGAACAAGCTACGCTCGAATGCTGGTGACAAAGGCACTTCGGATACTGGAGAAAATTTGCTCCTAGCTGTGTATGGTTCGAAATACCGAATCCCACTAGATGTAGACATCCTGACGCAACATGGAGCTCTTTATCCCTTTGCTCTTCACAAAACCATTTCGCTCGAGTTGACTCTACCACCTGCTAGGGACGTGGTGGTAGGATCAGACACTACCAAGATAGGCACATACAAGCTAAGCAACATCCAGCTAGAGTACGAAGTTGTTGAGAGTGAAATTATCGCCAAGCAAGCGAAAGACGAATATGTCAGTGGCGCCGTCTTCCTGTTCAGGCACGCTGTTCACTTCAAAACCGTACCTATCAACAAAGCGTCCGACACTCTGATATCCCAGCAAGTCGACGTTCCAAGGTTGTCCTTCACTGGACTGCTCCTCCTCTTCGTGGCACAACACGCCCACGGCACACGAGACAGCGAGGCATTTGACTATCCAGGAATCACGAAGGTCGAGATCGATATCAATGGAAGGCCAAACAGGTTCTTTCCTGGAGGCATGCTACCATCAGACTTTTGGGAGGCTGCCAATGGATGGTTCGGCGCTGGCAAAACGTCTATGACCCCGATCAAGTTCTACAATAATAAATTCGCCATCCTGGTTGACTGTCGCACAGTAAATGATCCAGTTGTCCATGGCAATGGCTTGAATCAAACAGGCAGTGGAAAGAACCTCCAGATCCGCATCCATAGGACTGGAGGCAGTGGAACTATGAACATGCACATCTTCGTACTTGCCGATGCTCAGATCACGATATTGAACGGAGCACTGGAAAACGTATCGTACTAGCATGGACGCTTTAGTAACTGAAATCCCATTCAACGCACTCATAGTGGGACCAACGAATTGTGGAAAAACGGTCTTTCTCATAGAGCAGCTTCGTAGAGCATTTCGTGGTAAGTTTGACTACGTAGTACTCATATGCCCCACGTATGCCCACAACACTACCTATCGTGGATTCGCCCATCTAGATCCTCACTTCTTCGTCATGTGCCCCTCACAAGATGCCATCAATGCCGCGCTACGAGTTTGTTCCACCTTTTGGGCAGGAACCAATACTCTTTTGATACTCGACGATTGCGCTGCATCGAAGGATGTAAAGATGAGAACCGATAAGCTCGTGGAGATGGCCTTTTCCGCTCGCCACATAGGCATTTCTATTTGGGTGTTAACTCAACAGTTGACAAGCATATGCAAACCTTTTCGAGAAAACGTGGCGGTGGTCGTGGCCTTTCATACAGCGTCAGCTCTTGATGCCAAAGCACTATTTGAGGACTACGGTGGTGGGTTGAAGGTGGATGAGAGGAAAATGTTGACCTCGGAGCTCAAGACCCACAAGTTCGCTCGCACATGTTTCTGTCTCCGCCATCCTTTCGAAGTAGTATTAGAGCTTCCCGCACCCGAAGCATACTTCAATGGTATACCATAGATGAAGAAATCAAAGAACTACTAGGCGAGTGCGCCATCGTTTGTCCACCGGTCGTACTGGAACATCCATCCAAATCAGAGGATGTCGAAGATCGTAGGGAGGCGCTTAAAATTCTAGCAGCAATGGGTACGACAAAAGAATACCTAGGGCGGGACTTTTCTCTAGGAGATATATCTAAACTATCTGCGAAGGACGTTATACGTTTACATAGTAGGTACCAGGCCGTAGTAGCAAAGCAAATAACGGGTTGTCTAGTAGACGGAGCACTGCGCCTAGCAACTCGTGCAGTTGGGTACGTAGTCCGACTAGACAGCGAACAAGCACTTCTCCTAGATCTACAAGAAGACCACCTAGTTCGCAACGAGATATCTGCTGTGGCCGGCTTGTTGTCTCTTAAAGCAGGTCGCTTTGTAGCTCTAGCTAGTGCCTTGTTCCATGTAGCTGACCACATAGTTCCACCTAGTACACCAAGCAGTCAACCTTTTGAAGACTCGAAGTCTACTGACATACACGATGGAGGAACAACAAGATCGGATAACTGCAGATCCGCCGAAGACTGCGCCTGAAAAAAAGACCAAAGATCCAAGGCGCGTTGCTGCTGGGAAAGCACTGGCAGAAAGCAATCGCCGCGCTAGAGAGGCATTAAGTCGTGAAAGTGAGCGCGAAAAGGAACAAACTATTCATTCTGAAGATAGTAATAGTCGGGACGACGGAAGCTGGTACGATAACGTGTCTGCCAACACTACGCTATCAGCAATTGGCGTAGGCATCGCGTTGGTTGGGCTGTACTATCAGTATAAGGGCAGCAACGACACGACACCCCACACTCATTCCGAAGAAATACACGAAATAAGCGGCAAAGCTAGAAGCAAAGAGTTGCCTTCCATGGAAAATAGCATTTGAACATATCGACAATACAGATACGTGTTCGATGGCAGAAAAAGGCAAAGTGGTAGAAACAGTACTCGACGCTGCTAAGTTGGCTGGAATCAGTAACAACTGGTATTGGTTGGGTTGTAAAAAAGGCGACAAAGGAGTCCATGCTTGGCGATCCTTCATCAAGCATCTTGAATTACGTGAAGTGGACGGCCGTATTGGCTGGTAGTATTGCCGCCAAAAAGTATCTCGAAGATCAAGGGATCGTACCTAAAAATTCGTAAACGATGGTAACGATTATCGCAGCGGTTGCCTTTGCGGCAGCAAGCCTTGGTGCTAAATACCTCGACCAATATATTTCTGGAAGAGACCCAGAGGAGACTAATATAGAGATCGAAAGGCACGATAGAGCCCTTGAGAAATACAAGGCTGACGTGGCCGCTTACGAAGAACGACGAGAAAAACTATCTGACTGGGTCCAAGAGCAGGAACGTAAGAAATACTACGCTGCCAAGGATCTAACCAATACGGACCGCGCCCTTGTGCTATACAATACAGTACACGTGGGGCTGCACCGCATACGTCCACAGGACATGAAGAAGCCTCACTTTCCCGACTACTACAGACCTTCGAGTTCGCAAAGAACTACGGAATTGGCGATCGTAGGTGGTGGGACGCTCGCTATAGGATACATTGCTAGTCGGTTGTTTTAAAATAGTTTTTGGGGCACAAAAAAAGAGTGCTTGCTTTGGAGGAAATTACTAAAAAAATTGGTTCCTAAATTCCATTTAAAGATAAGTATACGTATAGATATCAGAAGTCTCACTCCGTGCTATTAGCAAATCCAAATCCCTCGGCATTCGTACTATTGAGACCATGGACAACGGTAATACTAGTTCATAGGACTCGTACGTTAGCCCCGTTTTCAACGCAGGCGACGTCGTCAACGCATTCGAAAGGGCCAAAGAAAATGGTCAATCTTATGGGTCCGTCGTATCATTCGATTGGGCTCACCTCAGGAACGGACCAAACGGATGCAAATACGTTTCCGTATGCTTCGACGTTGGAGATGGACCTCTTCCCGCGGTCTTTCGGTTCGAAGGGGAAAAGCACGTAGGACAAATAACTCCATACAACGAAGAAGACATAGTCAAGATGAACGCTACATCCAACGGCAACAATAAGATCAAAAAACGCGATCGTCATCCTTGCCTACAATTCCAAAAGTGGAACGACGTCGTACCTACGGAGGACGATGGAATCACGATTAAGAAACGCGATGATGGAGAATTGGATCTCCCTTCCGACGACAAGCTAAGTCCTACTTTCAAACTAGTTGAATACCTAGATTTGGCTTTCGATTGCGAAGTAAGGAAACTTATCGAAGATAAGAAGATCTGCATGTGCAATCTACGTAAACGCAGTCCACCCGAAAAGGATGCCATCATCGTCACTAATAGTAAGATAACTCCAATGATTCAACGATCCATTTCTACGAATTCTACTGTTAATGCTGGATGTCGATTGCCTAATCCTATGATGAGGATGCGAATGAAATGCGATTATAAGACAGGAATATCCAATGGTCAATTCTTCGATAGGAGTAAGGAATACTCTTCGGAAGGTCGCACTATGTACGAATCCCTTGTCGACGAGAATTCTAACATCGTTAACATCAATAATATAAGTAGACTTATTCGACCAGGTTCTATACACGACGGCATTTGCGATGCTAGAAGCGTTTGTGTGAGTGGTATGGGACTTTCATACCTATTGGACGTCGACATCGACATAGTCCGACAACCACCAAAGAAAAACGGGTATACTCAACGCGATGTTTATGCCCACAATACTAAGCCTAGCGCTAGTGTAGATGCGGTCGCAGAAGACGGGTGAACTAATACATGTAGGCAATGTCGCTAGTAAGTGGTTATAGAGCTACTTAAAAAAAAAAAAAAAAAAAAAGGAATAAGAACTTGTTGGATAAGTTCTTATTCCTTTTTTTTTTTTTCGTCTCATGTTGAAAGCTAGAATACATAGATATAGATGGATGCTAAACTTGCGAATATCTTCTATGGCCCTGAAGGATACTGGAAAGGCTACTCTGCAATTGGTAAACTATCGTCGGCATCGAAGGTATCAGAAGACTTAGCCAAGAGTTGGTTGGAGAAACAAGCTATATGGCAAATATACTTACCACCCCCACGACATATTCCACGACCTCATTGGACCGTATCGAAACCAAATGAGGTCCATCAAGCTGATTTGATATTTCTACCTCATGATCGCCCTGGACGTGGAAGGAAACTATATAAGTATGCTTTGGTGGTAATCGATGTGGCTTCTAGATATAAAGAGGCTGAACCTCTGGCATCGAAAGATAGTGGTGAAGTGGCTGCGGCCTTTGAACGAATTTACGAGCGTAGTCCCCTCGAATGGCCAAAGTTATTGCAGGTCGATCCTGGTAGAGAATTCATGGGTCGTATGTCTGAAACCTTAGAACTGCGTGGTACTAGAATTCAACGAGGTGAAGCTGGTAATCATAGGGCACAAAGTTTTGTCGAACGAGCAAATAGAACATTAGCTGAGAGATTGTTTGGATATCAATATGCACAAGAGATGGTACTTACTTCGGAAGGATCAGATGCGCGCAGTAGAGAATGGGTATTGCGACTTCCAAAGGTTATCAAAGCCATGAATAATGAAGTTACTCGACTAACGGATAAAAAGCCTTCGAATTCTGTAGAAGCGCAACGAGTCAACATCGAAACTCCTACATATTCGCGCACCGTTGGATTGAAAGAAGAGCGCCTACCATTCGACGTCTTAGTTCGATATCTCTACGCACCAGGAGAATTGGAAGGGGGTGAAAAACGTAGAGCTACTGATCCTGTGTGGAGTTTACAGATATACGTTATTTCGCGAAGTGTAGTATCTTCGGGACAGCCTGTGCTGTACTACCTTGCGAAGCGAGAAGGGGAGAAGGACGCACCAAAACGTGGATTCGTTCGTGAAGAGCTACAAGTCGTTCCTAGGGATACGGAACTGCCCCCAAAAGATATTCTGTTCGTGCCCAGGCGCTAGACAGCGTACTCTATTGGCTCGGTGTGGATACCATCGGGCAGAACGTATCTTTTGTCGTAGTAAGCTGAGAGCCCAAGTTTCCGCTGTGCATAAGTTGCTATACCTTCTGGCATTAGACGGAAGCCTCGGTTTTCCGCCATGTCAATACTACCCTGGAGTGCTGCTTCGAATCGAGCCCACGAAACGTCGTTGTGCCGCCTAGACATACCTTTGGTGGAATATTTCCTGCTGCCGCCCACATCGACATACCAAGCTTTAGAACATAGTGCAATAGCGCGTTGACCTTCGAATTCTAGTTTGAAGAGTCCTGGTGTGCGACCGCTCCATTTGTCCCAAGCTAACCATTCCTTTCTGTGGGCTGCGAAATCCTCTCGTAGGTCTGATCGTACGACTTCGTCGATGCTGTTTCCAGAGATGGCAATGTACGCGCTGTCCGTATCCATCTGTATGTATTCGAAATCCTTGCGATCGATGTACTTATCAAGGAAGTCATAGTAGAACTCGAGCATGCGAAGTTTGGCAAGCTGATATACCGCGATACCTACTTGGAAAGGGCGTTTGATTCGGATCTGGTCCTTTCTACTCTCGAGTTCGTATGCCTCACCAACCTCTTCCAGGTCTTCGAACCAAACACTTCGCAACGCTTTGTCCACAACCTTCTCGTCTTTGGTATAGGCGATATTAGTTTGTCGCTCCAAAGCCTCAATCAATTTCCCATAGGCGCTATTTCCCAGTAGCTTGAACACATCTGCCAGCAAAGTTTTACTTTTGTCTACATCTCCTGTCCTTCGCGCTTCAGTGACTTGGTCCACGAACCATTCGAAGATTTCTTCGGGTACGTAGTCTATCGTGCGGTAGACAGCAGTGATCTCCGCTCTATGGTCTAGATACCAAAGTAGAAGGGGAGCATAGAGTAGCAACCTCTTTCCAGAGAGACTCCCAACTAGCTTCTTTTCCTCGCCGCGCTTTCTACCCGTCTTCTTAAGGTAGGCCAACATTTGTGGAGGAATTGCTTCCTTGGGGATTTTCTTGTTGTAGAAGAAGGGGGGCATCTCCTCAAATTCCTTCCACAATTCTTTTGGTATCTCGATGTCTACCTCCGCATATCCAAACCACGCATCGTTTCGTAGACGTTCGACAAGGCCTTCGACGGCTGGACCTGGCTCATCATAGTGAACGACCTCTTCTTTTCCACAAGGCATTTCTAGGGCCATAGTAGAAAGATATAGGGCATTGGCATCGTATCCAAGAATCTTACGACAAATTTTAGTTCCTCCCTGATGACTGCGAATCCTAGTCACTCCCGCTTCGTGGCGTCTAGTGAACACTATACTTGGTCCTCCTACGACAGCACTTTTCAGCATATGATAGGCTTCCTCGCATGGAGCATACAACTCGGCTCCACGTTCTACGCTACCTCGAAGCAGAAACTGTAATGAAACTCCTGGAATAGATACTGCGTCTTTTAACATATCTACACCCTTATCATGGTAGAAATTGCGCATCTTCTCGAGAGCCTCTAGAAATGGAATTACATCCAAATTGTTATAGTATCGTAGCCAGTCTTCAAAGATCTTCATTCCCTTATCGTGGAAGGTGCGCTTACAATCATCGAACTCTTCCCTAGATAGTAGGTGTTGCCCTTTTAGCTTTGATCCCCACTCTCGATAATCTGGCAATCCGATGTGAGCCAATTTGTCTGGAGAATCAAACCACTCGTATGGGAAGAAACTCTTTTGCAACTCACATCCATATGCAGTGGTCCAACGTTCATAAGAAGTACCTGGTCCAAGATAATTCATCACATCGAGGAAACGAAATTCTGGGGTTAAGAGAAACATAGTGGTGTTGGCTTTCTTCGCAACCCGGACCTTCTTGCAGGTATCAGCAATAGTTTCTACAAAGTAGTTTCTGATCAAATTAAAATCATATCGACCGGAGTTGAATCCTAGTACAGGAACTTGGTTGGTCCATTCGTCGATCTTCATTCGTCGTTCTTTCGATAGTGTGTCGAAAGAGAATTCGGGCGTCTTGGGACAGAACCGTTCTGCAACGACTTCTCGGATTATCTTCGCTCTTTGCTGGAGTTCTTCGACAAAGGTAGCTATGAGTTCCTTTGGATCGACTCGACAGAGGAAAGTTGGTGTGCGGTCGTATGTGTCGGCAATTGATACTGATATGGGAACATGTACGTTTTCGATGGTCAGGTGGTCTGTTGGTTGTCGCCCTTTTGTCGTGTCGAGATAGGCTTCGAAGTCGTATACTATAGCGTGTGGATAAGCAGTTTGTATTGGAGTTGGAACCGGCTCATTTGTCTTCTTCGTGGAACAACCCCAAGCCTCCACTACTGCATAGCCGGCCTTTCGAAGCTTTGCTGTTCTTTCACAGGTTTTACTGTATAGAGCTCTACCTCTAGGGAAGCATTTTGGGCAGCCGTGGAAGTAGCATCCATGGAATTGGAAGATGGTTTTGGAAAGAGGTTCGTAGCCGTCGACCGGCGCTCCTTCGATCCAACGCTCTCCACCATGTCCACAAGCCGCGTGATGGATGTGCTTCTGGAGTCTTTCAGATTCGCGTTTCAACCAGCGTAGAGCGGCTTTGCTGGCTTTGTTAGAATCGCTCTCTGGCCAGAAGGCTTTTTCGTATGCCGACTGGGGTACTGTGATTGCTTTTCCGGGGCAAACGATCTTCGTTTCCCCACGCCTGCAACGATCTGCGTGGCGTTGAAGGTTCGAGGCTTTTGTGAACCGTTGCTTACAATCGTTGCATACGTAGACGCTCCCTATCTTGTCGATGTTCTTGATGTAGAAGGCATGTCCGTCCTATATCCCAATCGTCATCGTACGCTTGTAGTGGGGTGCATGTCGCGTCAGATGCCAAGCGCCATCCTCCGTAGGTTCGTACACCCAAATACCGATTCCAAAGTGCAATTCGACTTCCTCCAGCTGGTCTAAGGCCGTCTTGGGAACGTCTCGTCTAGGTGCCGCCAAGCCATAGAAGTCCTGAGCGAGTTTTCGAGCTGTGACGCAACACCTACCTGCTCGTGCTCCTTCGTGCATGGCAAGGCAGCGCCACAGGCACAGGTTGTCGTCATATTGATCGAGGGCAAGCATTCCTTTTTTCTGGCGAAGCCATCGTGGCAGTGGGCCCGTTCCCAACAGAGGCTGACGATCGATCACGACTTTGACATCCACGTGAATCCAACGCACAAATGCCCACTGAGTATTTGGACGATTGATGTTGTCAGGATTCAAACGAGCTGTCTCTTCGCTATTGATCCACTCCTCTGCATTGCCTAGGACATTCAACCATGGAGAACCTGGGACTGTCTTCGAGAAGAGCATCACCCGCCCGTCGTTGACATTGCGAATGCGATATGAGTAACCGTAACGTAGGTAGAAGCTAGTTTCTACGTTTGCAGTCAACTTTCCCATGATCCTAGGCGTCAAATCGCCTGCCACACCTTGGAAGAAGCGCCATCGAATAGTGCGCCTACCTTTTTCCTCTCCCTCGAGCGTACCATCTCTCTCGTCGAGAATAGAGGCTGCTTCTCGAGCTAGACTCCGTTCTAGGGGCTCACTACGAGGCTCTTGCAGGAACCGTCGGAAAGCTCGTCGCATATGAGGCAAACGTCTTCGAGGATTCACTATAGTCCTTTCTTCGTCAGCCTTTGCCCTTAGACTTGCCGTGATCTCCTCATCCAACTGTTCGGTTTCACGCGCGCGTTGAGCACGTTTGTGTGGATTTTCAGGATCGCCTCGAAGAGCTGGAAACCTACCTGTTCGATCGGCTCGTTCGATTCTATTCTCCCATTCGAGAGCGCGAACCTCAGCTATTGTCTGGGCGAGCTTGGCTTTGTTGAACTTCGAAGTACCTCGCAACCCAAATTGCTTTGCTTGCGTACGTAGTTCTCCTAGGGTGACCATCTTCTACCTTGCGTGTCGACGAACGTCGATGTCGCGGACAATCGGCGTCGACATACTATATGCTAATGATATCTTTAATAGATTCTAAAGTTTGGATTCTTTTTAGGTGCAAGAATGTCTAGTGACAATTTGGGCGTTGCGAGAGAATTTTCAATCCTTATGATCCCAGTAGTATAGGCGGAGTCAAAACTGATACCACTTTTTGTTGTGCAAGAAAGTCAAAAAGTGAATTAAGTGTCGAAAATAAGCTACTTTTCGAGATTTCGGCGTTTTTTACTAAAATAACGCCGAAATCTCGAAAAATAGCTTATTTTCGACACTTAATTCACTTTTTGACTTTCTTGCACAACAAAAAGTGGTATCATTTTGACTCCGCCTATACTACTCGAGCAAAGCAGCGATCATCTCGCGCGAGTTTTTGCCCATTTGACAGAAAATAAAATAACTATTTGGTACTGGCTATTCACCTGGAGTGTGGTATATACTAGCTCGGTAAATATCCACCACTATTCACCTCTCACTTCGGTGAATAATTGTTAAATATTTCATGTATCCCACAGGTAGCTGAGAGGGTTCATATGGAGGAAGACTCAGAACAGATCCGAATCCAGTTAGACAGGTTTAACAGGAGATATGGTAACTTACCTCGTATTGTTGAAGATGCTGTAAGTTGCATAAAGAGAAGGCGACGAAGATAAAAGATAAATATATTGTACAAGTAAAAAGACTACAAGAAATGTTACTATATGGTCTTGGTGATATTAATACGTTTTAGTTTAAGGTTGTTTTTAGGGTTGTAGAAATATTAGTCAGAACACGTTGGTATGAAACCCTAACAATGCGACATTGTTAAAAGCAGGTCCGTAGCCAGACCAAAATGTTTACCGAGGCACTATTAATTAATACGTCAAGAAATAATCGCTCAATAAAAAGTTAGAATTTAACAACATACCTAAATGTATGGAAACATCTTTTTTTTTTACCGAGGCAACTGCCTCGGTTGCCTCTATACTTGCTACTGGCCTGCAAAATATGTTCATGTACATGTAGATCTATCAAGTTGAATCACATGAAGTTTGTGTTCTGTTTGTTGTGGTATGTCGATACCACAGTTGTTGTGCCCATACAGAAGATTTTAATACATGGCAACCGATCGAGGTTTTTTAGCACACAAAAAAAATGTCAAAAAATGTTAAGTAATCTTAGGAACTATCCATTAATTAAAGATTGTATCATATTTTCCAATATTTTCAGAGTCACTTTTTATTAAGAAAGTGAAGAAATGTTTTTTACAGGTAATAGCTTTGTTGTTTAGTTTTTAGCCCGAACATATGCATGCCAAAGGTACTGTAGCTGGTAAGTGCAGATGCTACTGCTTATTCTTATAAAGGGGCTTTGTTAAATGAACCCAATGTAAAGATTAAACTGTCCACTGTCAAAAATTAAAAATAAATCCTGAGTTCTGTTTGTAAGTAGTTTTCACATTTAGTGTCCATGTTAGAATTGTTACGCTGTAAGACGGAGTCCTCAACCTCTGCATAGAACTGCCCAATTCTTTAATGTTCTCATGCCTGCCTTGCACTGCTATGCAGACTAACATACTCGTGGTTAATGCATGTCAGTCGAGGTTGGTAGGAAATTGGACAGTTTTGTGCAGAGGTCTTGGTGGCAGTTAAATACCCCTGTTTACTGTTACACCTTGTGTGACTCAAGCAACTTTTGTATGATGGGAAAGCATAAAACAAAACTATATAATTTAGTATTCCCGGAAGGTATACAACAATAGCTACACTTTCGCAAAGGATAACAGTTGACAGAGTCTATAAAGAGGAAAGTTGGTCTCACAGCTAGGGCATAAAAGTGTCTGCTTTTTTTATGGTCTTTTTTTTTTACATATTTTTTTTACGTCGTTCTTTTACAGTATTGTCTCCCAACACAACATCCTGGTATTCCGAGGTACTAACAATTATCATGATTGTAAACTGCATGGCAGTACAATAAACACAATAGCAGTCTGTATCACAAAATAACCTTGTGAAACGCATTTGAATATACTCATAAATTTCTGCTATATAAATGAATACCTTTTTTTGTTCTTATTACCCTGGGTTCCAGAGGCTTTGGGAGGCAAGAATAAAAAGAAGAGCCTTGAGAATCTCACTTCCATACGAACATCACGTTCAGAATTTCAACCTCGTCCCTGATTGGATAATCTACAAATGACCAGGTGCAACCGTGAGCACTGAATGTAACAGTAATTTTCATTGGCTTACCAATGGCCCAGCAAAACTGGTTTAACCTGTTTTCTTGGTCTGAAACTCTGCACATGGAAGTGAGATTCTCAATGGCTAACACCAGAGCCTCTACTTTATCTTCTCCTCAAACCTGAACACCATCCTAGGAAGATATTTTTTCAGAGCCCCATCCTTTCCCTTAAAAATAATACAAAATACAATGTAAATAATTCATTTTATTAACTCTACTTAATCTTCATCAATATTCCTATTCAATTTATAATTTCCTCATTCTTATCTAATAATTAATTAATTATTAATGTTATATCTTCATTATTTACAATTTCTAGATCTTTCTAATCACAAATTTTGATATTTTTTTTCATACACACCAATCTATCAAAATATAAATAAATACATATTTCTATTTTATGCTTATCACGGCCAGGGCATGGGACAGGAATACTTCTGTCCTACCGGTATGTTTATTTAATTTGAATCCTTGCAAATACATCCTTGTTTTCAAAAGTGGCCATTTCACCATTTTCCTAGATGTGGCCCATTTCTAGTTTTAGATTTTAGTCTATAATTTGGTGATCTTAGTTATTACATACCAATATGTACTTTGTGCCTATGTACTGTGGCAGGAGCCCATAACCAGGAGCGTCCATATGTCCTATATAGTCGTCACAGCGTTTTTACAATTTGGGCTATTTTTAGATTATTTCCCCCACCAATTAATGGTTGCACTGTGGCGGAACAAAAGATACCTCATTAGCTACTTTTGTTATACCAAACAACATGGCTGCTACACTTTTGTGATTTGATTCCCTTAGGAATAATTGCAACTCAATAATAGGAGGAAACCGTTCTAAAAATAACCTAACTTGTGAAAACGCTGTGACATAGGCCTAGTATGCGGGATGGATGCTCGTAGTTATGGGCTCCTGACTGTAGTCAGCTCTCTAGTGCAAGGATACAAGTGCATTTTCAGTGTTGTTAACCATGAACTGTAGGTATTTTTTTCTTATCTGAGAAAGACCCAATTGCTGGATGTCGCTGGCAGTCGAAGGCCTCAGACAAAGTTTGCAAATTAATAACCAGCAGACAATGTGTTGCTGCACATGTCGACTAGTGTTGTGGGAAAAATTGTCATTATTTTTTTTGCACGTAACATCACATTTAATATTTTCATTCTGGTGGAATGTTCAAAGGATCTCATACACAAAACAAGATGGCCAGCTGAAAAGAAATATATTCTTGCACCAAGCCTGTTATACATGTAGCCACCAATATTTTTTATGACCACATGATTTTGAACACAGCTGAACTTTTAAAGGCTTTTAAAATATTGAACAAATCTTTGTGGCATTAAAAAGCTCTCACTTTTAGTAGCCCTAGATATTTATATATAGCCATTGAAGCTTTACTCCAAGGTCTTAGAATAAGCCTAAAAGGATCGATATGTATCAATTTAAACAAATAATGCAGGACTGATAATTATCTTATGTGGTGCAGGTATAAAAGACCACATTCATAAATGCATATTTCTGTTTCAAAGTTTGTCCACATGTACAAAATAATTATTACCATGTGAAAGAGCATGTCGCCATTAGTGGCCTTGTGAAATTTGAGTGCTTTAGCTTGAAAAGCAATGAAGTTACAGCCATTTATAGATTCGTATGAGAAAACAAGCAATAACTATTCCACACATTGCTCTAAAACTGAACAGTTACTAGTTATAATGTGGTCATTCATGTGGTAGCGTTTCCCCCCAAATTATGCAAATTAGGTGGCACCATTATGAATATGGTCTTTTATGGACAGCAAAACAGATATAATAATATTAATGATACTATTAATAATTATCAATAGGTAAGCTTTGTCTCATCTCATGCCAATCCGATGGCTTCTTCATAGGTGACACCAATATTATTAATAATATGGCCATATATTATAGTGTCAATTATCACCACAGTCTCATGGCACTTTACAAATTACTGACATCTGGTCTGAAATTATGGACTGCTTATATGGCACTGACAGTTGCCATAGTTTATGGGTCCACATAGATCTATTTCAGTAAAGGTTGTCAGAAGAAAAGAGAAATGATGACTAAATTGAATAATAGGCGAGAAACGAAAAGATAACAATAACTTAATCAGAAATTCAAGTGAATACAATGGAGCCAGACAACACAATTGACTCCCATGATTCAACTTGGTCTCACCTTTCCTATTTCCCTTCAACATTGATTGAAATAGGTATATACAGAATGGGCTGAGATTAACACTGTATTCAGTATTAGCATAACTGAAGTACTTCAGTCATACCATTAACTCTCTGATGTGAAAAGAAGAATTTTTGTAACAAATCAAACAAAGATCTTTTCAAAGCCACCATCAAATACAATACAATGAAGTACTAGCTGTCAGAGTTAGCTGGTTACTCTTTGTTGTAATAAATCAAACAAAGATCTTTTCAAAGCCACCATTTTGTAAACTTCATCAAATACAATACAATGAAGTACTAGCTATCAGAGTTAGCTGGTTACTCCCACACTTCATTGTCTTACTGTACATTTAGTACACTAGCTAGCCGGGTGGATATGGAGATTGTGAAGTAATGTTTAATAAACAAGCAGCAGTGTTATCATATTTACAAACAGTCGAGGGTGCAGCCCAAGTTTTTGTAGATCTGATAAAACACTGCTGCAAGTTTATTGAATGGTTTCAAAAACGTTGATGTATAGTCATGTAATTCAGTTATTTTGGTGATATGACCTATTTCGGTAGATAAAATCAAAGTTGAAGTGTAAATGAGGACCATATCTATATCACATTTAGAAACACTCATTAAACATTCATTTCTTTTGTTTTTGCTTCATGAATTATTAATGACTTTTTGAAAGAAACTAAATCAATTTTTGACCTCACCATCAATTACCATTAAAAGCAGTACTTGGGTGAAACTTGTACTAGTATCCAAAGTACTGATTTGTTTGATGGTGATATTAGCAACTGTCAATATGAGATTAGTAAGTGAAAAAGGAAACTCTAGCAGTCATTAACTGGCAGAAAAATTTAGGTTTGTGTCAAAAATGATATTGCTGTTTCATTAAAATGGATACTTGTCTACACTGCAGTATAACACTCAAAATTTTTGTTTTGTAATCAGTATAAGATCTGAGTGCCAAACTTATTATGCAAGAGATATAGCATATTGTTTTCTCGTACAAATAACATCAATTCAATTCACCACAGAACACTCTGTAGTTGTGCGACTGCAGAAAGTTTCAAGACATGTTTTGAAAATTGCATTCAGCTGACTGTCAATTAAACACACAGAGTCTAGTCTCGTACAAAGTTTACAAATGCATAGGTGGTATGCATGACTGATGGCCAGAATCCAAATTTCTAAAGGCGACTTAAAAGTTTCACAGTCACACTTCAACGAAAATGGTAATGCACTGATAGCATGAAACAGTTGAATACAAATCTTGAAAATTAAAATTGGTTTAGATTATATAAACATTGTATATTACTTTTGTATTTTTCTAAGATTATAATCACAGTCCTACGCACGAACATGAGAACCTTATCACAGTAAGAACTACTTGGAACATATAAATCATAAGGCTGACAATAATACTAGTGACAAAAAGGCTGATTATCACAGAACATGATCCATTTCCTTCGACTTTGTTACCACATTCATGGACATATTATTCATAAACATAAGAAAATTAAGCTTTGGGGGGCAGATCTTCTTTTCCCTAAGGAGTGTTGTGTTGTACTAGTTCATGCCTCGGTTTATTGAACAAAAAGTGTGGTTATTTATTTTGCTATTCTTAAAAGAAAATATTTTTAACTGGGATTATGGGAAATACCTTAATATTTAAAGAATATAAAAGTGCTTTTTGGTGTCAATATACAACAAAGTACAAAAAAGGAAATCTAAATATGAAAAGACCAGCTTTGTTGTTTATTTACAAAAACTGCACAATTTATTCAGAAATGAATTTAATTGTTTTTTCTTCAATTTGCCAAGATATGTAGTGCGTTTGTAGATTGGTAAACTCGTAAAATATTCAATAAAATTGACTTACAATGATTAACACATCAACAGTTTGTATACTTTTAAAATATATTCAATATTTTTCGATGTTCCATTGGCGGGTGGAAATGTTAATTTTATGCTGAAACCTGAAGTTGTTCTTTGGTCCGTATTTAAAATAATCTATTCGTTTCTGTTTGAGTCAAGAATATTCCTTTTCCACTTATGATTTCAAAGAAAAAGTAATATATTGGACGGAACAAACGAAGTGCTTAAATCGTTGGACTTTTTAGATGCATTAATTACTCTGCCTGAAAAAAAAACATCCGTTGATTCGACAAGAAATAATTTTCCTTTTTGTTGCCGTTATCTTCGATAGCGAAGTTTTGAAGAAAAACAATAGAATTAGATTGCAGTTACTGCACTTTTTCGGTCCACTTCGTAGATCGCATGAGGGCGGATTCGTCGGATAGTCCTCCCAGGCAAACATTTTGGCAAATGAATACACCACGACGGCATTATATCAGTACATGCTTCCCTGAACTTGCTAATCCGAAGATAATATATTACAGGTTTGAGTGTGCAATTCAAATACGAGAACCACAAAAATACGGCATTCACTTGGTAAGTCATGGAAGAACTATATCCACCACGAAATAGTAAATAAAATCTTATAATCGTATAAGGCATACAGCAGATTACGAAAAGTATGAAGAGGATGAGAATAGTAGTAAAAGCTCTCGTCTTGAAGCTATAGTTTATATCCATACGTCCTGGTCGATGCATTTTGGTAGCCATAACACCGCCTGGGATCGGTGGATGATTTTGAATACGAGTTGAATTTCTTCGCACCGTCCTCAGGATACAGAAATAGCAATAAGCCATGAGTAGAAACGGAATTAAAAACACCGAACACAGATAAAAGATGCCGTAGGTTAACCCTGGTACAGTACTTGAACTTGGATAAGAGAGAGAACACTGTGGCTGACCTGGTGTATAGACATAGCGACCCCATTTAAAGATCGGGGGAATTGCCATAGTGAATGCGACTGCCCATGAAACAGCAATGTATAATTTAGCTTTGTGAGGAGTCAGGGTGTCTTTTCTCCGCACTATTATGAGGTAACGGTCGATACTTATCGTAACAAGCACTAGTGTCGCTTCGGTGACCAGAAACGAGTAAAGCAGCCCATTGATTTGGCAAAATTCTTCACCGAGTATCCATTTCTGAGTTATAATCGTTAGCAGTGCGAACGGCATGCAACAGACGGCGGTCAGAACATCGGCCATCGCTAATGTCGCTAACAATAAATTGATCGCGGATCTCATTGCTGGTTTTTGATAGACGATATAACACACTACGGAATTCCCAAAAACACTCAACACAATCATAGTCACCATCAACAGAGCCAGTGTTACCGCAAAGCCAGTAGCGAAGAATGAAGAAGTCAGAGGAGAGCTAACGCTTGGACCCGTTGTAGAGAAGTTCCATTTTGGAGTCATCGTAATATTCCCCGCATTAGGCACAGTTCCGTTAAAAGTAGATGGTTCTGTTGCAGTCATATTTTCTCAGACATAACAAAAAGCGACTCCCAGGAATCGGTATTCGTCCCGTCGAAGTAAATATCACCTTTACCACTTGATGTCAACAAAACCGTCGTAAAGTTTTGCCCGTCGTCATTTGCCGAAGACTTCACCAACATGATTTAAGTTATTCCAAAATATATGCCCCACAGGGTAGCCATTCTAGAATGAAGTACAGCAAATATTCTTCTCGCTTCCCGTGTTTGCTTTTATACTGTGCCAGTTGACACTTGACGGGAATCTTGTCCGCGCAAGCTTGGTCACCAGGGCACACTGAGACAAATAGAATTTCAGATGAGTTCCCACGAATAAATAGTCTCCTTATCTCGAGAGCCTGATACTCTGGTTACCGTTCTTAGGATTTTCAAAAATTCAATTCCTATCAGAGATCTGTACATATAGAAACATTCTTATTATCTGTATAAGCTGGAAAAACCCTACGCAATTTGAAGGCAATTTATCATTTTTTTACGGGGTGATTTTTGCACTTTCCAAGGGGATGAAGGGATTTGTTTATTGCTCTCTTTTCGTCATACACTCTAATCAAACAGCTATTTATTGAAATGCAAATTTAAAAACTGCAGAAATAAAGAAATTAATTTGGTGTACTTTATTTTTAATTAAAAATCCATTGTGTTAGCCACTGGTTTTGTCGATAATATTTCTATACATGATAACGGAGACAGGAGATTTGGGAAGGGGGAGTGCTCGATAGGGCTGAAGGAGTAGGGAAAAAATCATGTTTTGGTATCAAAATATTATGGCTGGTTTCCTTATAGTCTCCTTCGCAGCCGTCCTTACTCCCCGCTGTGATTATTTTTGTTTTTTCCGTATTTTTGAGAGACTCGAGAAAAACAGAGAAAAACAAGAAAAGCCTACATGGATAATAGAAAGAATGTACTGTAGATAATGAAGAGGTTTATTCCCCTTTACCAGCAGTATTTTATATAGCGGAACGCCTCGCAGCAAATCTCCCCAAATTTGAATCACATCTGCTGTCATGAGATGTTTAAAGACTCGTTTTTTTTAGAGAACTGATCAGTTTGAATTAAAAACGCCGATAACTATTTGGAGTTGGATAGAAAGTAACGGAAGTTGTAACGCTGGGAGATTGGAATACCCTGCAGCTCATAGCGTGCGGCACTATGTCAACAGTAGAGGGTTCCGGGCTATTAACAACGATAACAATATGTTTTCATGGCCCGAAGGATTGACTCAGATACAGATAATACAGTTCTTAACGCCACATAAGCAGAATGGCATACAATAATAAATATATACTTTTTACAAGATCATGAAGAAGAAAAGCTGACGCAGACAAGAATCCGATTTCAAATCTTCCTTACAAGGGACTTTCGCTGCGTACAAAAGAAATCAAAACTATGTCCGTATGGAGAAATACTTTGCCTTTCCCTTAGCCTCTACTGTATTATGTAAAGACACCACCTTCCCTCTCCTTTCGTGTTCCCTACCCCGATCGGCTGTGCAATCAAAACTATGTCCGTATGGAGAAATACTTTGCCTTTCCCTTAGCCTCCCCCTCTCCTTTCGTGTTCCCTTCCCCTTCCCTCCTTAGTCTTGTCGTCCTTGCCCTCTGGGCAAGGTGCAGGTAAATAACCTTTTTAAATATTTTTCCTTAACAAGGATGCACCAAATCGAACCGATTTCGTACGAGTTGGCAAGTTACGGCAATGACTTATGTACTAGTCAATTGAAACTTCGGCCCCCCGACCCCCGGGACATAGCGGGGAATGTAACATTTATACAGTGTTACATTTTGACCTTTTCCCCGCCCATCGGGGACAGTTGGCTGTTACAATACCCGCCCCTATGGCCCCGGCATGTGCTTCAGAATTTTCAATTGGGAGGAGGCATTGATAAATTGAATATATACATAAGCTTCAATCTTTTGTTCCATTATTTGAAAAAAGATACATTTTCTGAAGCACATCACTAGCGGCTCCAGGGGAGGGGTTTCGGGGGTTGCAACACCCACTATAATTCCTGTAAATCACTAAATTCGATTTTAAAATCTCTAGATTAAAAAAAATCCTTTTGCAAACCCCCCTTTCACAAAATCCTGGATCCGCCCCTGTACATTTTCTATTACTATACATGCTTTTCGCACTTTTACAGTCTCCATCATTGTCTTGCAATTGTTTATCAGAAACCGTTGTCTGTAAACAAAAAATCAACAATGCGACAAAAGAATATAAAGGAAATGCCATGCAGCTGCGCGTGTAAAAAGTACGACAAAATCCATTGTTATGTGGCATTGAGCCTCCCTCACATGGGATTTGTCTGTGTTTTAGACTACGAAAACACTGGGTGATAATTATAATTAGTATAAACCAACTAGTGGACTATTACAAATCCTGCATTCTGATTGGCTACGCTACTATAGGTCTATTTGTGATAGCCCATGGTAGAGAAAAACCGCACGCATTTTCACGAAATAATAACATTTTTTAAACTTCAATTTGTTTCTTTCTATTATTTCTACTGTCCGACTAGTTAGTTTATACTAAAACAATTAGACCTCTCGCCCTCATGGGCTACGAGTTAAATAGCCCATTCGGCTGCGCCTCATGGGCTATTGACTCGTAGCCCATTCGGGCTGCGGGTCTAATTGTTAATTAGTATATACCACACCAGTGAATATCACGATTCGCGCGCTCTGATTGGCTACTCAAACAGTGACTATGATTTCATATTCACCTCCGAGCGAAGTAGCGATCACCTCGTCGAGTTTCTATCCATTTGACAGGAAATAAAATAACTATTTGGTGCTGGCTATTCACTAATGTGTGGTATATACTAGCGGCGAGGTAAATATCCACCACGATTCACCGACACTGAGGTGAATAATTGTTAATTATTCTGAAATAAAAGTAGTATGAAGCCTTAGTTTCATTCCATTTTTATGAACAAATTATCTTCCAACCAATAGGAACAGCCAAAAACAATAGCTTCGAAACAGGCACGATTGATAAGGTTCCGAACATACGATTTGCTTTACAAACGACATTTGGAACCGCAGTGCAAATCGTAGTTTTAATAGTTTGAAAAATTGGAGGAAATTAACCGTTTTCCTAACCTTTAAGGCGATTTTCATGTTTCAACCAAACAGATCAAGAATTTTCACGATACAAAATTAACACATTGCCATCTGAATGCCGTTCGGTGTCGTACTTGTTACACGAATCATTACTTATTCTGATATTTTGCCGTGACGCAAACTTTAACAAAACCGGCGAGACCTATCTAGTTACCCGGCTCACTCGATGGAATGAAAGAGTATCGAATCCGAAAATTCAGTACATCCGAAAACTCCAAGTGTATTCGAAAATTCCAAGTGTATTCGAAAATTCCAAGTGTACTCGAAAATTCAAAGTATATCGGAAAATTTAAAGCGTCTCCGAAAGTTTACTAATGTATCCGAAGATTCGAGATGTATAGGAAAACTCAAACTGTAGTCGAAAATTCGAAGTATATCCGAAAATTCAATGTTTCCTGAAGTTCACTAGTGTATCGCAAAATTCAAATAATATCCGAAAATTCGAGATGCAGTGGAAAACCAAGACATAGAAAATTCAAAGTACCACCATAGAATTCAAAGTTGCATCAAACTGGATTCACTGCTAAATTCAATGCGTTCCACAAAATAAAAAGTTTAATTTTGACGGTAATCACCCGCCATAATAAATAATAAACACACAGCGAATCTTTACATCATAGCACAACACCAGTTTTGCACTACAATGTAGCTCGGTAGTCGCCTTTTGTTGTTCGCCTTCCACATGCTTTTCCTCGTCCTCCGAGTCTTCTGAACTTCTCTCACAATATCGTCTTCATCATATTTTTGTTCTAGTACGAATGTATCAATGAAAATCTACTCTAATTCCGAGCGTGTGAAAATTCTACAAATTCTACAAAGAAAACAAGTCGCTACAAGTTTAATAGCCGCACGCAAGACTCAGGTGGGACGAAGTGACGTTTTTATCAAATTTTAATACATTTCTGAACAAAGTACATCTGTTTTTCACTCGGGTTTACCTTTAATAGTGTACAATTCTGCCAGACGTTGGATCAAAAAATAAAATCTGGGCTTTCACTCGGGTCACATGAGATTGAAGATGAAATCCTCTTAGTAATATAAACAAAAGGAAGAATTATTAGCTGAATTTAGCAGTCTTTTGGAGTGACCGGTAGCGCGGTGACTTTCATTCTCTGCTCCACTAGTATATATGTAATTTAATATTTTTATTTTATTTTATTTTTTCTCGTATGTTGACCTTTTAATTTAATTTAAACACTACTTATTCGTTTAACACACTGCATTTGAGCAGGCATATATTCATTGTTTTGAAACCGAGAATTAACCATACATGGTCACTTTCTTTAGTAGTCGGTCAGGTGATTGTAAACTCTCGTCATTTAGCACAGAAAATGTATTCTAATGAATAGGGATCGGGTTGTCATGTAAGAAAGATGGCTCTTGAACAAACTGATTCGTTGCTAAAGCTTCAGTAGGTTGGGTAGTCTCGCAACACTGGAGACCTTGGTCTTTCATTGTCTTCTTTTTTTTGTATTCTTGATTTTTTTTAAGTTTGAAAGTCGGATCTCAGCTTTATTATATCCGCTTTCAACTCGCCATTTTCAACTTCTAGGTCAATAAAGGTGATGACAGCATCTTGATTTCGGTCTTGTATATGTATTATCTTGCTGCACTAATTTGTCTTCCAAATGACTGAGTTTCGTTTTGATGTGACGAGAGTAAGAATTCATTACGCATATCAGTTAGGTCAGCCTCCATGTTACAAATCAAGGTCATTAAAGCAGCGAGAGAGTTCTTATTGCGGGCTAACAATCCTCGTGAAGAATCTCAAGAATTCCGTCTCTTCCGGTTTGAATTTGACTCATGTGTATGTTGCTTTTGGAGTTTCAAGGATATGTTGATCCAAAACTACAGGCTCTTGGGGTTTTTCATTGACTTGTGAACTTGCAGGCTCTGTAATTTGTTTTGTTTTCTTAGTATAACATAAAGTGTTGAACATGTTCATGTTCTCAAGCATGTCGCGCGTGACCTCTGTTTCTTCATTCATTAAGTGCTCTACTTTCATCTGTAATCTGGGAAACTCAATCTTTGCCCATGCCTTGGCACATAGCTATTCCTGTTGTTAAGTAGACGTGGCTGATTATAAGTAAAATCCTTCGACAGCTTGTACCGTTTCCGCTAGGTCAATATCCTCGCTGGAACGAAATAACTTGATCTCAATACTCTCTAATCCAACTTACGGTAAATTTAAATCTCTGACAGTTTTTAAGAGACTCCTAATATTGGTCTTGAAGTGCCTTCACCCAAAATAAGATCAGTTTCTCCTCGGATGTTTTAAATGCAACACAGCGAGCCGATGGCTTATAGATTCCAATATCTATTTCTTCGAATTTTAGGTTTCCGGATCCTGGCCCCTTTACTGGCTTCAGGTCGTCGTACGTGTCGTATATAAAATCACTGGCCATCTGGGTAAAAAAACGCGGTCCTTCGGCTCCGACAATAGCGCCAGTTGAAATATCCTGAGCCTGTTGGAAGGCTTTCGCACGAGTGAAGTTAAATAAAACATTAAACTGGCTTACATTTAAGAGATGGGACTCCAAATTAGAGAGAAAGTTCCTCGCGGGTCCTCCGCCATCTTGCTTTACTGTATTAAATTATGTAAATAAATTAACCTGGCGATTGTTGCGTGACCAGCACAGTGCAATCTGATTGGTGTGAATTTGACCTTTAACGCATGCGCAGAAATTTTGCTACATGAAACAAAACAAAAAAACAAAAAAACAAAAATAACGGCCTGCAGATTTAGACTCGGTGCTGACCACAGGCAGCCCGAGTAATAACGATAAAGTGTCTGAAGACTATAGCCTGTGTTCAGCCGTCCGTCTCCCCTCAAAACTCGGGAAGGGACGTCTGTGCTACACTGTCGTTAATCGTGTTCCGGCATAATTTTGCTAAATTATATCTCGATTTCCATTGGCCGAGAAACACTAAACGGTACACATTGTAGATTTCAGATTGTTCATTTCCTCAGTATGCAAGAGACAAAGAGGGAGGACGCGCTTAGCCTGCTATGCAGACGTATTTTTTCACTCTCATAAATTCGAAGAAAAAAGTAACGTCTGCTTACCCGAGCGCTTAATTAGTTTCCAATATGCAAGCACGACTCAGTACGTTTGTTTAATTTTTCTGCCCAATCAAAGCCATTGTTACAATTTTAGTGAATTGGCGCGCCAGTGAACACTCTCCTATGATTGGTCAATGGCAAATGTATTGTCTGAATTCCTTTTAAATGTAACATTACGTCACTTTCCAGGATATGGAAGGTAAAATCTGATTGGTCCATAACACAATGAGGTGTGCATATTGGAAACTAATTAAGTGCTCGGGTAAGCAGACGTTACTTTTTTCTTCGAATTTATGAGAGTGAAAAAATACATCTGCATAGCAGGCTAGGACGCGCTGGGAAGCGGGGGAAATAAAATAAATTCCCTTCTTCGATAGCCTATACACAGACCTCCGTAATAGAGTTTGAGAACCACGTGAACTCGAGGTTTGAGAAGCAGTCGCGCTCGTAGCAACTCCCCTGACCGCCGAGGCTATTGATATCGCTTCTGGTTGATCGTCTCCCACAGCCATTCGCTTTGTAAAAAGAGCTCTTGAACATGGACTTTCTTTTCGATTGAAGAACTAGACGATATCTGAAGAAGAATTTCGTTTGTTCCCTGCAAATTCTTTCAAACTTCCTAGGCACTTTCTGCATTTATGTTGAGGCCAACTTTTCACTTGAAATTCGAGAGAAATAATTTCTTCTCAGACTTGAAATGCAGCACTGAGTTCCATGAACGATATTCTTATCATTTTTTTCTCGATATTAAAGGGGCCGTCTCACCCACAGTGCTTAGCGCGCTCACATAGCATAGCGGCCATTTTCGATGCCATCGAAATTCAGAGTTTTATGGCAGTGGTCTTAATCTTCTCTACATCTCTGCCATCCTTCCAGCTATCATAAAAAAAATTATACTAGGTTGAACCTTTTTTATTGCTCTTCCTGTTGAGCCTCTTATTTAGTCTTTTAAATTATTTGGTCATGTAAATTTTAGTTTTATTACAGGTGGCCGTAGTTCTCTGATGGATGCCTGAGTCTCGTTCGTCCTCAACAAAAAGGAAACAATTGTCCGTTTGTGTCCAGGATTTCCACCTACAACATGGAGAAGCTATCCTGACCATTAATCTTTATATTTAAAGATATATTAGCGCTTAGTTGGAGTATCTACTATCTTTGAGCCGATTTGGGTTGTTGAACTGACACCGTGGCTGGCTTACGCGACCATATGGCAACAAAACTCCGCTTGGTCGACCCGAAAAGAACTGAGCAGTTTCCTAAAATCATTTTCAGGGCTTTGGCGTTTAACTTGCGGAAACAGGTCTCTCTCTGGTTTCGAAGGACTTTTAGACAGTGATTTCGCCAAGATTTTCGGATTCACCATGTCGATCAAAGTTTATACTCGCACGAAATTTGACAAATAAAGCCGCCGAGATAATAATTTCCCATTCAAGCGTGCTCTCTCTCTTTCTCTCTTCTCTGCAGGGAAAAATAAAATCGAGGAGAGAAACCTCTCGCTTTAATAATTATTAGTATTACCCGGAAAGAGTGTCTCTGTTTATAGCACTGAGATAGTACGGAAGCGACGGGTGAGCGGTAATAGTCAACAAACTATAATAGGCAACGAAACTCCGCTTGGTCGACCCGAAAAGAACTGAGCAATTTCCTAAAATCATTTTGAGGCCGGGCTTCGGCGTTTAACTCTCTCTCTTTGGTTTCGAAGGGCTTTCACGCAGTGATTTCGCCGAGATTTTCGGATCAAAGTTTATACTCGCACGAAATTTGACAACAGAGCCGCCGAGATAATAATTTTCTATTGAAGCGAGCTGTAATTCGTTCACTGTTCTCTCTTGAACTGATTCTCTGCTACTGCCAGCAACGAAATTGGAGATTGCCTGCTAGCAGATATATATATATATATATATATATATATATATCCCTGCAAGTAAAAATAAAACGGAGGAGAGAAACCTCTCGCTTTCATAATTATTAGTCATGATTACCCGGAGAGAGTGTTCTCTACGCTAGCTGTTATAGCACTGAAGGGAAGCGACGGGTGAGCGGTAAATATTATAGTGCAGCCAAATACTGCTGTATAACACTTTTCAATTTGTAAGGTACTATTAGTTTCATCAAGGCAAAATTATCATGTCACCAACATACAGAAATATACGCTCAGTTCGTGAGGTTCCCGCCGTGAACAAGGGATCAAAGTCCCGGATATAAACAATAACAAAGCACGCGAAGCACTGTGGGTGACGAGACGGCCCCTTTAACGGCCGAGCACAGGACACAAAATGACACAGCAATTTCCAAACCAGAGTGAATCGAGCTCGTATTTTCCCACGGAGCCAGAACTAAGGTCAGCATAACCGCTAAGCCAATCAGCACCCGCTATGAGTCGCCAGCCAATCAGCTACTGGTTACAACATTCCTGTAACTATCCACATGACCGATTAACTCATACGGAGGTCTGTGTACAGGCTAGTAGACTACTGCAATGCTGATCATATAAAATTCAAGATGGCGGCGCGCAGGAAATTCAAATGAATTTTATCGACAGGAAAATTGTTGCATAAATGACATCTAGTGTACAATTTACTGGAGACAAACACAGAAACAGACTTAGGCATCCATAACAAACACTTGAGAGCAAACATTGTTTTTCAGCCGAGGTTCCCTTTAATATCGTATAAACCTCGACAAGCGTTGGTTACGGACAAAAAATCAAAATTCAAAAAACATGCTATTTTAGTCAACAACGTGTTTTATGATGCAACATGTCATGCAACAGTATTGACAACTCTAAAAGATGAATGAAGCGATATTTTCATAAATACTTTTAGTGTTGTTTAATTATTTCCCGCAAATGTTCCCGCCAAAATTCAAACTTTCATAACTTTTGATTTCCTTAACCAATTGACATCGGGTTTTTGATTCCTTCATTCTCATCACGAGCAGCTTTTAACAATTAAACGACATTCCGTTTTTAGAGGTAATGGATAGTTATAAGAAATGTATTACAAATGGATAAATGACGTCATTGTGACGTCACAATGGTATTAACGTAGCTTAAAAAATCGGGTTATATTCCTTTTACGATTTTATACCCTCCTACCAAAATTCAATCGTCTGCGTTGAAAACTTTTTTAAACCCATGATAGAACTCATGCCATTTTTATGGTCGTGTGTGCCCATCGTGAAATTGTTGTACTACGCAGACTGGTCTCTTGACTGAAATCCCTGAAGGGGAGCCAAGGAGGTGTACGAGAACGCTAGGGATCTCGCTTCACCGGAGGGCGAGATTACGGTGAGAGGTGGGGGCCAAATCCCTAGAACACCAGCTCACCTGCAAAGAGGGTCTGAATGGGGGTCTACATGTCAGTTGTCAGTTAAAATTTTGGCCATTTGTCAGTTTGCCCTAGTTAATCATTACTAGAGAAAATTTACAATGTTTGACCCACAAAAACACAAATTTGTCAGTTGTCAATAATTTTTCGGTTGTCAGTTGTCAGTAAAAAAAATCGCCCGTTCAAACGAGCGCAACATGTTGATCCAACATCATCCTTCAACATCATCCAACATTGTTGGACGCAACATGTTGCGCTTCGTCTGGACACAATATTGGACAATGTTGGAAGAAGTTTGACTTCGGTCAAACTTTCCAACCAACATCATCCAACATTGTTGGACGCAACATGTTGCGCTTCGTTTGGCACTCTCGTTTGGACACCACGTTGGATGGAGATGGATGAAGTTTGAGTTTAGGCAGAAGGTCAAACCATCCAACATTTCTTTTGTTCTCGTGTTCGATGACCGCAACGGTATGCTGAGTAACAATCTACATTAATTTACTCAGTACTAGTGAATAATTAAATAAGAAAACGTAAGTATGTCTACTACCCATACTGGATTAGTGTAATTTGTGTAATTATGAATACTGCATCATAAACAGTCTTGGATACAGTCATTATTAAATCGTTCTAGATTTGAAGCTGACCTTATTAACATTACTTGATCCGCTTGGTTGAATAATGCAAAATGTGTGCCGGCGAATTACCATATTATAAATAGTATATTTTCGTTCGTTGACAAGAAATAAAGGAAACAATACATAAGTGAACGGTACATGTGATCTGAAAAAGTATCGAAAGTTATTTAAAAAAAATTACCCGTAAATTTAATTCTCGTCCACCTGGTTAAAGGGCCTGGGCTTCAGTGTGACATTATGCAAATCACGCAACGGAAGTTCACATGCAAACATGTCTGACTCGTTGCTGCTACAATATACCTACAAAAATACAACCTCTTAGCAACACTGCAATACCTAAATATCACAGACAGGAAATCCCATGAACTATGCATTGTCCACTTTGCCATGAGGACATCGGCAGCGAAGACGCTTTGCAGTTTCACTACTTGCTTAGTTGTCCAGCGTACTCTGTCTCAGGTGAGGTGGTGGTGAAGTTCTGCGAAATATCTCGAATTTCCACGGTGTTTTGTATGTTTTATATAGGACCTTTATATAGATATGAAAGGTGTTAATTTTTTCACTTTCATTCTTCAGCTGAGGAACCACAAGACAGCCAGGATTCCACGGTGTTGGTGCGCTTTCGGTGGGCAAAAGCTCGACCATGTATTGAACACCAAATTCATCTGATCAGCTCCTTGGTGAGTGACTTTTACTAAGAGATATTAGGCATTTTGAGGAACTTTGTCTGTATCTCATTACCAAAAAATAATTCCTCTACTCGAATCTAAAAGAACTTTATGACGCTAAAAGCTATCGTGAAGTGAGCAGGAGGTGTAAATTAACCCTATTTGGAGATGACTAAAATTTACAACGTCAACGGTTACCGAAGCAGTTTCGATTTCATGCGTTTGTTTACTTTTCGCGCGCTTCTCGTCTCGACGGAGAAATGGACGCTAAAAAGCTAAAGAGACCAGACTTATCCATTTCATCACAGTAAAACACACATCCAAGATCTTTAAGATATTCTTTACGTCTAGGCTGTTTATTGACAAGCTAAAAGACGTATCAGCCATTGTAAAAGCACGCTTTCGATTTCCATACGAAACATCTTTTTGTTTAGTATAATTAAAGTTTCTCGTATGAATACTAAACCAAAACCCAAGTACAGCAGTTTTTACTTCTCTCGTAAACTTATTGGTTTGTATATTTATTTATTTTGATTATGTTTTCATCAGCTCCGTTAGATTTAACAATGTCTGGTGTTTTCATGAAATATTTATTTCAGTGCTTTTGTTTTGTTTGTACATTTCATAATATAATTGCCATTGAAGTCGCTGACTTTTTGAAAGAAGAAGAATATTCTTTCCAACTCCAAGACAATGAAGTTAGTCTAATGTGAAATTCCTGTTTCATTAGCCCTTCGCCCTTTTGAGCAACTATAGAATACCCAATTATTTGGGTCATTAATAATTAATCCTTTTGAAAGTACTTAAAGGTGCTGTTACTGGTAGTCAGTGTTACAGTACTAGGCAATAATAGATGCATTGCATGCAGTTGCATGAACAGGGGATGTTAGGCTGGGCAGCATTTCATGCAACTTGTCTCGCGAAGGTGGATGCAGAGGACAGTGGCACTGCATTTTTATTGGCTGTTCACACAAATCGTTGTGAGACAAGTTGCACTGAGCCATGGGCAACACTTAAAAAACCGTTGAAGCATTGCCACAATCAAGGAGGATTGGAAGGCCTTCCCATGAACACTTGCGCTTGAAAAATTGTCTAGAAGAAGAGAAACTTGAAGTTTCCCACGAGTTTTGTCATTTCCAACTAAATTTCTCCTTGAAGTTTTTTTAACTCTAGAAACTAGAGATGGATTCAACAAAGTCAGAAATATACTTTCTAACTTTACTACATGCTAAACATCTTCAATTTTTCAACTTTTCATACAATCTTCAGGAGCATATTATTTTATAGGACACTTTTCTTGAGAGGTTGTTTGGGATAAATTTCCCGCGAACTCAAGACGTAAATCTTACCCTGAAAGAAATTAACTACAAACCTTTTAGACAACTAACCTTACCTGGAAATTAGCATGGTGGTGCTATGAAGGGCACGCATAGGGAAAGTTTGTTAGTTGAAAGTGGATTGCATAGGCTTAGTGATAGGAGAAAAATACATATTAAATTGATTTTGTAAGTTGTATAAAATGATTAATAGTCTTGCACCAGGTTATATCTCATCACTTTGCCCTCCTTATGTTAGCCAGAGGAGTTATTATGCTCTTCGAACTAGGAATAACTTGTGGTTACCCTCTATACGCACTGAAAAAATGAAGAATTCTTTTCTTTATTCAACTACAAAACAGTGGAATACTCTGCTGAAATCATCCCATGATTGTACTTCTGTAGCTTCTTTTAAAAACGACTTGCTGCGTAATAAATTTTACGTATCTCCTGTTAATAAACTTTTTTATTTAGGGGATCGATATTTATCTATTTTACATACTAGACTGAGACTCAAGAATTGTGGTTTGAATTATTATCTTTATTTAATTAATTGTGTACCGTCACCTTCTTGTGCTTGCGGTGCGTCCAAGGAGGATGTTACACATTTTTTTATGATTTGCCCTTGTTTTGCTGCTCTACGTGTGACAATGCTTACCTCCGTTATGCAGAGTGCCGGCAACGCCTGGTCATCACTTAATTTATCTAAAAGAGTAGATGTTTTACTGAACGGTTTAACAATTTTGTAAGGACTTTCATATGCCAATCTGGACGTTTTAATTAAGAGATGTAATTTGTTATCTTAGTTTTTATTTATTTCTATTTCCTTTCTTGTTGTGTTTGTTCTGTGCTTCTTCGTGGTCAACATTTTATAAATTAATTCACGTGAGCCCCCACGATATGCTTAGAGCTCTTGGGGCAAACGTAAAGCCCAAATATTGTTTAAATAAAAAATAAAAAAATTAGCATGAGCAGTGACATAAATAAATTAAGTGTCTAATTTGTGCAAAGGGCTCCAAAGGGCTCCAGGTTTACAAAGCGGTTGAAAATGCGTATTGTTTACGGTGTTTCGATACCATTCACAAAATGTCGTGCTCACTGGACATATGGTACTCACGCCGATCTTTCGTGAAGCATTTCGCGAACAGTACAAGTGGTATTTATTGTTAATTATACCCCAAAAACAGACGATTCGTTGTTAATCATTTTACTTAAAAACAATTATGATTACCTGAAAAGATAAAGGGCAGAAATAAGTAAATACTTTGGTTTATTCAGTCGCCTGCTCGTACAAAAGCAGCTTTGAGCACGCACTCATTGTTCGAAAATGGTGTGATCAGATTGCGTCAGCAGCGTGCGCGAACCTCTAAAATTGAAAACTTTTCACTCAAATCACAGGTAATTGTCTGCCTATTTCCCCATTTTTCATAGGCTTTCATTGTAAAATAATGGCCAGAAATATGGGGAAGTCAAAGCTAGCCTAAACATATGTCAAAATCCCAGGAAAAACTTTGGTTTTGAGATGCTTTGTGAAAATTGGTGCTGCTGAGGTCCGATCTCCACGAAATTCAACGCAGAATGAATTGCTCACGTGACTGGGAAAATTGATAATATAGTTGCTACGCAAAGGATTGTGGGAAGGCCTTCCAATCCTCCTTGGCCACAATCATTGCACTAATGGTACACTGCACAAGCCTGTGGTTCTTCAGATCAAACAGGCTTACTTCTGAAAACAGGAATTCAGGGGTCATAGCATTAACTTTTATTCAAGCCATAAGCTGTCTATACTAAGTCTAGGAGCTTATCAGCTCAGTGATTGATTGTTCTAAAAAATAAATGGTACTAGAAATAATCTTAGCTTTCTAACCACACATTCAATGTGTTGAGTGGTTCTTGGAAGTTTTGTTCAAGATTAAGGCTACATTGTGGACTCAGAGTCTGGGAACACTGGGTTATCTAGGCTATTATTTGACACTGCATATGATAGTGGCTCATCCAAGAACGTTTTATGGGGCTATGTGCAAAATGGGCATGAGTGATAATTTGACTGAGTGACACTAGTGTTCGCTGTTATTCGTGTTCACTTTTCATTTTATGAATTCAAGTTACATTCTACATTATATTGTAATCATGATACTTGTATGTGAAAATGCTGATAATAGAAAAAAATCTAGATTTTTGAAAAGAATTACGGACCATAGATAAAATAAGTCTCAAAGGTTTCTTTCTCTTTCAATTCAGAAAGCAAGCAGGAGAAGCATTGATTAGAGCTGAGATTCTTGTTGGAATAATAACAGACTAATTTTCCGAAAGAGTGACCTTGTGTAAAGTGCCGTTGGACATCACTGGCTTAACTCATGGTTGAATGAAGAACTGTTTGGCTAAAAGGCTGTTTGTTATTGCTGTAGATTTACACAGAGTTGTGTCTTCAGGCGAACTGAACTAGTAATTTTGTTGAGCTAATAAGTTGATTTCAGTAACTTTTATGGTCTCCATGAGCTTTTCAAAGATAGTCGTGTTAGGCCTTGTTTGTGGTTTGCCCAAAGATTTATTAAAGATTCTTGAGAGGGAACTCAATGGATTGTTGCTGTCAAAAGTTTCTTCTGTGCTGGTACCCATAATTATTTTTGGGCCATGTTGAGTCCGAAGGGAATCCAAAGCGAATTGTGTTGTATCCGTATTGGCTACCATGGGAATTCAAGGGTTTTGGAAAGATAGTGAGCGACTGAAGTTTGGTTGTCTGTGTAATAACTGTGTTTTCTGATCAAGCTCATAAGTGAATCGAAAATGAAGTTGATCTCATTTGAACATCCTTTCAAAATGAGGAAGGCTGGCATTTTCCATTTGTCAATATCTCATATTGTTCCAGACATTTTAAGGTTTTTGCAATATGCAAATGAGATTAACTGTGATGTCATTTGATGGACACAGCCTGGAGACAAATCACAAAATGGAGAATATATCTGTAGCCTGAATTTCAGCCGTCTCCTCTGGTTCGTTCCTCCCGAGAGAGACGTCTGAATCCAATAGCCGATAATGCTGTCCAGTGACGTCAAGGCGGATTAACAATTTAATTTATGCAAATAAAACTGTCAAGGCGGTAAAGAGTTCGTGAGAAATATTTATTTGAGATTATGCCGACCAAAATAAAAGCCTTACCTATATTATATATCTCCATCCCATTTGCTTCTCAAGTGCCTCTTATGTTGTGAAAGCCTTTCCGAAGCAACAAATCGTTATATTATATTTGGAGGCACTTAAGTACAGTTGATCTTTGTCTTTCCGTTGATCTTAAGTTTGTACATGTCTCGCGATCTGCCGTTCGAATCAACACAGCTACGAGATATTACCTATGTAAATGATGCAACAGAAAAGTAGAAAAACATGAAAGGATAATGGAGAATTTTCGAAGAAATACGAAGACTATTTTACGGGAAAGAACAGTTCCTTGAAGAGAGTAGCAACATTCTTTACCACTGCGAGTGTAAACAAATAATCGATTGTCAACAACCCTGCAGACGCGATGCGATAAAATGTACATGTTTACAGTTAGTCGGCCGGTTATTGTGCAGGACACTTTCAATCCATTTCCAGATGTTTTCCTTACTAATTCAAGGTCTTTGCCAAAGACAATCACTCCACTGAAACTCAACGATCAACAATCACGAGTCCAAAGTGAATCCTGCTGTCTTCTCGGCTGATAATTATGATAATTATGTGAAATTATAGAATATGAACCAATCAAAAATTACTACCAGGTTTTCTGGTAGTGACGTCACTGGACGGCATTATCGGCTATTGGATTCAGACGTCTCTCTCGGGAGGAACGAACCAGAGGAGATGGCTGAAATTCAGGCTAATATATCTGCAGATAGTGGGAAAGACCAATTGAAACTTTGCACATGTGTGGCCATACTAAGGAAAATGGCTAACTATGATGTTGTCATGGAAAGCCTCTTGGCCCCAGGCTCCTTTTCACCTTGAACATAAAATTACATTTCTTGCTTCTGTTATATAAAGAAAATAATTTGCTTTAAACCACTCGCATAAAATGCCTAAATATTGATCCCAGAGAGTTTAACAAAGGTGAAATTAGGAAATTGTATTTCTGCATGGAAGAAGCCTGGGGCCAAGAGTATTTCCATGGCAACATCATAATTAGCACAGTGATGTGTATTTTCCTTTGTACCACACATGTGCAATTAAGTTTCAATTGTTTTTACCCACAAGATGTTCTTCATTTTGTGATTTGTCTCCAGGCTTCTGTCTATCAAATGACGTCACAGTTCATCTCATTTGCATATTGCAAAAACCTAAATATCTCCGGAACGAGATGAGATTTTGACAAACAGAAAACACCACCCTTCCTTAATTCAATAGAGTTTTCAAATGACATCAACTAAATTTTCGATTTGTAGGCATTTTAATTATTTTAAACAATGTTCCTTTGTGAAGTACACTAGCATCAAACACACTACCATTTGCACTGGTCACCTATTGGTTAACTCAGTGGTTAAGCTCCGGTCTGTCAAGCGGGAGGTCATTGGTTCAAATTCCAGCTGGACCAATGCTCAGGGTCAAATAACTGAGTAGATTGGTGCTGCCTTTGTGAAACAATCTTGTTCTAAAACTGCAGATGGTTAGACCTTTGCGTCTTCACGGATAAGGACATAAATTTCTAGGCCCCGTGTTGGCCTCAAATTAATATCAGTGTCACCAGACTGTCACGAGTTTAATACTGACATTAAATAAAGTTACTTTGCTTTACTGTACTGTACTTTACTTATGATGCAAATTTTTGATTAGAAAAGGCTAATGTGTTTTTTAATATTAAATACAGCAACAAAAAAGTTCAGCCGCAATGAGCATACTGTATCAGGCAACAATAAAACAAATTCACAAACAGGCCTTTAAATGGAAGGCTTGAAACCCCCAAAATCTCCAAAACAGAATGTCCACGAACATTGTTAACTTATGTTTGACTCGGCTTTCCGGTAAACAAGTTCGTAGTTCTAAAACGGGGGGTGGTCAGGGTATTCATTAGGGTTCGGAGATCGGACAATTCTCCGGTTACTGAGCAAAATTCTCCTGCTACTTTTGCATTTGTTATGAATACAGTTAAATTAACTGCCACCCAATAATGCATTTTGTGTATACTTTAGGACACACTCTCCTGCTATTTCAATCTCCTGCTATTTCAATCTCCTGCTACTTTAAATGTTAATGAATACCCTGGGTGGTAGAAAAGATGAATTGTTTTTTTTCTTCAAGTATTGATGTTTTTTTTCTATTATCAGCATTTTCACATACAAGAATTGTCACAACATATGTAAAAATATTTAACTTCATAAAACGAAAGTGAATGTAAATAAGAACAAAGTGTCAGTCAGTCAAATTGTCACTCATGCCCATTTTGGATACAGCCATTAAATTAGGTAAATGTACTGTAGAGGTTATTATTCGGCTTGGCAGAATTATATAATAAATATCCATTTACCAAAATTATAAAGCAAACAGTAAAATATCTGAAGTTTTAACCAAAGATTGGCAGTGAACACCAATCAACAGTTTCTTTCAGATAACAAGTTACATTAATCAATGTATTTTGTAGATGAAAAGTACTTAGAGGAACGCTTACAAACAGGGCTCAAATTTAAGAGTATGATTTGGGGAGCAAAGTTGCCACTAACACAATAATTTATAGGGGGGAAATCTGAAATATAGGAAATATTAGATAGATACTAGATAGATATATAGATAACACTTTATTTAAAGAGGGTGCACAATTACAGTACTGTAAATACCATATTCTCCCTTGTGGCCCTAACAACAAGGATTGGAAATAACAAAATACAAAGATCACTCTAAAAAAGTTTGAAAGCAAAATATGAAAAAATATAAATATAAATCCTAATTTACTTTAAGTTAGCTAAATATATATCATAGTCCATTAATAAGTTTTACTAACACGAAAATTATCAGGAGTGTACTTAGACATTGAAAATTGAAAGTACAGTTTCTTAAGTGAAATTATTGATTTACAATCTTTAACCCTTTCCCTCCTGTGCCGCCCGTAACCGCCCAATATGAAGCATGTACCTGGAGAAAATTATTGCATCAAACCTAGACATGCTGGAAATACGATGTTGTGATATTATTTCAAGGAATGAATGACTTCAAAGTCAGAGCTATAACAGGGATCGCTTAATTGACTCTCCCACTTTGGAGAAAAACGCATTTGTTTTGGACATCGTTGTTCGTTTCTTCGATTTTCGCGAATTTTGAGGAGCTGAAAATCGGCTCAAAAAAACCTTCCCATTCGCACTTGAAATCAAAAGCAAAAACAAAATCACCACTCAGTCGTTACAGTACCTTGTTTAATCTTTCCAACCAGCAGGTTTGTTTGCACAAAACGCAGCAAACGACTGTGAACCACGCCGATGTTTACACTGCATTTCACTCGACCACATTTATCTGCTCCCACCTCCAATTGCATGCTGGGTAATGGACACAAATTCCACAAGGAGTCCCCCCCTCTGGGACTCCGGTAGGGTTTTTTTTATAAGTCTTTTACCCCTACAACCAAGAGTGGTGATTTGGACTCAAGCCGTTGCTTTAAAGTGACAAAAACACATCCTAATAGGAGATTCCAAGGATTTCATTGAAGATTTTTTTCCTGTGTCTGAAAGCCCAAACACAACGGAAAAACCCTGTGAAATTCCCTTGCAAAGCCTCCTTCCACCTTCATTCTTCTTTGGATTTCCAAGAGGTTTACCCGTTTTCACAAAGCTTATTTAACCGTATTCACACATTGTTTATACTGCCGAGTCCATGTTTGGAGAAACTGATGAAACTCGAAACCATCGACAGGCCTAAAGCACAAGGCGCTGGGGGGAGATATTGGCATGTACTTAAAATCACGTAATCGATGATGTCATTGTTACGTCATTGCCACTAACTGATTTATAGCAACCCACTACCATGTCTGTCTGGGTTTGAGCCAGCGGGCATTAGAAATGAGGGAGATATGGGCATGCACTTAAAATCACGTGACCGCTGATGTCATCGTTATGTCATCACCACTAAGTGTTTTGTGGGAACCCACTACCATGTCTGTCCAAGTTTGAACTGTCTGGCATTAGATATGAGGGAGATATGGGCATGTACTTAAAATCATGTGACCGATAACGTCATCAATACATCATCGCCACTAAGTGATTTGTGGGGATCCAATTGCATGCCTGTCCAAGTTTGAACTGTCTGGCATTAGAAATGAGGAAGATATTGGCATGTACTTAAAATCACGTGACCGATTACGTCATAGTTACGTCATCACCACTAAGTGATTAATAGGGATTCACTACCATGTCTGTCCAGGTTTGAAGTGTCTGGCATTAGAAATGAGGGAGATATGGGCATGTACTTAAAATCACATGACCGATGACGTTATTGTTAGGCCATCACCACTAAGTCATCGATAGGGACCCACTACCATGCCTGTCCAGGTTTGAAGTGTCTGGCATTAGATGGGCACCGTCAATACACCTTCTCCAGCATGACCAAATCTTTTCAAAACCTTGGACTGTCATTCGGAAAGTCAACAGCGAGTCGTTGAGTCACAGAAAAAAACAATGAATAAATTATATTGTATCCACCTAAACCCAATAACTTGTGTGCATCCACGAGTTAAATTACAATTGTGTGTGGAATAAACAACCTATTTATAGCTTGATTACGTCTAGAACCTTCGCTTGATAAATGGCTAATTGTGTTGATGCATGCAGTCTAAGTAGTTCTGGAACCTTCCAATCTGAACAAGGATTGTATGACAAAGTTATTATTTACATGTAGTGTAGCCATGGATCATAATGTTGTAGCTAAATCAAATTGATCTTTAAATCAAAATGCCCTACTGAAATTGAGTTTTTGGGAATCTAACGCTACTAGCCAAATATAACTTGCAAACGTTTTTGACAAATATAAACAGTGCATGACCCGGAGGTCACCTGGCTGGAAGATCGATCAAAGAAAACACGTTTTTTTAGGATGGAACCTATGTGAATATATTATTTCAGTTCATTTTCTCATTCGAGAATTCCGAATACAGAACTTTGAATTCAGCAATACTCATGATTGACTTTAAAACACTTTACTTATAAACTGACCATCTCTATCTACACTCACGCCATTCTGTTCAGCTGAGCTAAGCAAAATGCCGGTATATACTTCATGGTAGTGTTCTGTTCCATATAGTCTCCCTGCATAATACTATAAAACAGTAGAGAAAATAATTATGCAGGGAGACTATATATGGAACGGAATACTACCAATGATGAAGTATATACCAAAATGCCATCGGAGAGTCCCGATGTACACAGAAAATCCCGAAGTACACACCATAAAACGATTAATAAATTAGCTAGGACACACTAACCCTAATAACTCGTGTTCTGCGTTGCGCGCATCCACGAGTTAAAAAGCATAATATTATATAATAATAGAGCACGGTAGTTGGTAAAGCACAGTCTAGAGTGCGGGAGGTCTGTGGTTCGAATCCCAGCCGCGTCCTTGGGCAGGGATGTTTATAAGCCGTTGGCCTTGTCTCCTTCTACTTCTAATCAGTATTTGAAGGGGACATGAAAGAACCTGTTGTACTATTCGAAAAAGAGCAGGGGATTGTCACCCGGTACAGCAGCCTGGCCATTGCACTAACCACACAATCAACATTGTAAACTGCATGGCAGCTATTAGCACCGAAAAGCAGTCTGAAATAATTCACTGACGGGATATGTCAGTAATATGTAAAGCGCCATGAGACTGTGGTGATATATATGGCGCTATATAAATATGGCCATTATTATTATATTATTATTATTATTAACATCACTTTTTGTTAATTGAATTTAGTTGAGTTTTACTGACAAATTTGCTGCTGATGGGAACATTTCAAGGGTAAAATGCATGTTCCCATTAAATTGTAGCTGATCTAGCTGGTTAATTACTATAAGTACTAGTTGTAATATTGTAGTTGCATGTCTTTCTTCATTGTCAGCTTTAACTGACAATGATCAATATCCCACATGTGTATTATTATTTTTGCAGTAATTACCAATATGGGACACTACTGCATGGCCAATATGTTTAAATAGATTATAAAGACTCCAAGATTGTATATTGAGGACAATTAACTAAATATTTTCCCCCCAGCTTTTTTCATTAATTTTTAGATCATCTGACAGTAAGTTTGTTTTTTATGTATTTTTCGTAGGCTGGTTCAGTGACATTAAGATGGAATGAAACTGAAGCACTGTATGAGTCAGCACTGATATGTGTACCTACTGGCCAGCATACGTGCCAGTTAGCTGCCGGAGACAATGTTCTTCCTACTGAGGACTTTGTGGTCACAGAGGACAGTGATGTTATCTATGTTATAACTGCTGATGGTAAGGAGAGCGTATCTAGCTACTAATTATAGACTACTATAACAAAATGAATGCTCTTTCATAATCTTAAGATCAATATTTGCAATGGAGTGGTTCTAATCAGTTAGTCCCAGTCTACTTTATTATGCTTCATTAGAGTGCCCCAAACCCCATTTTAGTTTTATTTATTTTCAAAGTCTAGATGAAAATTGTAGCACTGCCTTAACGTGTTGCCTTGATCACGTGAACACACATCGTGCTGTTCGTGTGCCCAGTTATTTAACTGACTAGACTATAGGCAGTTGTTGTTGTAAGGATTGAAGCAAGCAAGAAGTTTGCACTGAAGTTACGACGAGCGACCACATAATGCATAGTCCACACAAGCAAGTTTTCCTTGACAAGTTTTCCTTGACAGGTTGCCTAGTTCAATAACTGGCACACCAGTTTTTCAACAAGGAGACTAATGTCACGGAAAAACTTGTCATTTTTCGTCGTCTACACGAGCAAATAAAACTTGTCAAGGGAAAACTTGTCAAGGAAAACTTGCTCGTGTGGATTACGCTTAAATTAAACCTAAGGTGCTAAAGAGCCAATAAATAGTTAAACCATTCATAAGTACCTTCAACTCGTGCAAAACCAGAAAACTGATCAATAACTCGGGAAAGATCAGGGGAAATAATTTCCTACAAAAATTGAGGACAAAAGAATAATACAAATTAAAGTTAAATCGGTATATTCTCTGTAAACCAAAAACCTCTTTGCAGAAGTACTCAAAACCTTTCAAAAATTCATAGATGTAGGTATAAAAATTCATAGATGTAGGTATAAAAATAAAAAGGGGTTAGGTGCACTTTAAGGAACTGGGACTTGTTTTTCAGGGGAGATTTTGTGGTAAATTAAAAGAAATGATGAGTGAGTAGTACAGAGATGTAGATACATGTACCGGTAATAGCCTGGCAATAGGCCATTTCTATGGCTGTTTTCAACTTTGGATGGCTACTTTAGTTAGCAAATTTCCACACCACAGAAAACCAGAGTAAAAAAAAAATTGTTTTTTACAATAATAAAATTATTAGAAAACATACTTGAGGAAGTTTCATTAAAAAGCATGACAAAGAGTGACAGCTTTGAAAGAGCCAGCATTGTCTATAACTTTCTTGTGTCAGCACCATTGTCTGGACTCTCATTTACCACCACACATCGACCAATCAGATAGCAAGATTACCGGCTATTGTGGTAAAAATGTAATAATAGACAAGCAGTATATTGAAGATAAACATTGTTGAACTGTGCTTGGCTGGACTCTATAATTCTGCCTGGCCTTGTTATCTAAAAGATAGCTACATCTGAGTGTGTATTATTGTTGTCCAGATGATGCTCCCAATGACCCAGTGGACCCAATTACAGACCATCTTGGGTTTTCGGCCAGGGAAAGCCGAGTTGGCAGAGGTACTTTGCCAGATACAGACCACCCTGAACCTCAAAGTGATGAGTTCAAGGATCTATCTCTTGGTAAAAACAACATAATGATTAGTTAATAGTTTATTTGCAGCAGCATATTAAGGCCCCAGTCCCTCCCCCATTTTGCACCAACCCTCCCCCTCTAATCGGTGACCAGTTCCTAAATTATTTGGAAAGAATTAAGCCACTAGAATTCAACTGAAGATAAATATTTTATCATAACCATTTTCTAAATAGGGAGGATTTTATTTGAGTGAGAAAGTAAAAAAAATATTACCAACACTACAATTTCATGATGTTTTTTTCTTCTGAACCAAATAATTATCCACCAAAACAAAAAGGCAGTGATGCAATTCCTTGTGAACCTAACACAGTTCAAATAACATGTAAAAGACTTGTTTATTTTTCTAAATTTATAACCCACTAATGATCTGGGTTTCAAATTACTATAAAATATTGCACCTTAAAATCTCCTCCGATTATAAACCCTCCTGTTCCTGGTAATTACAATTATGTAGGCCCTTCCAATAATTGTTATAAGTCATAATAAAATTAACATTCAACTATGTATTTTTAATTAGCAGTCTGGAACTGAAAGTGTAGGTATTCAGTGGTATTCAGACCCATTCGAAAATGGTGCCACTTATTCAGAATGCATAAATTTGATATTGTATTTTCTGAAGTCAGAATAAGTTCATGTGAGTAACATTTAGCACTTTGAGAATGAAACGAGAAACAACAAGGCCTTATTAAGTCATGCAGTTCTGACTTCCTAAATCTTGTACAAAATATGAACCTCCGTAACTTCGCAATGCTTTGTGCTGACTGCCCATTATAGACTTTACAAACATACATGTACTTATTTTTTGCATACTCTCTAAAAGTAGCAGTGGTTATTTTAACAACCCAAGTTTGATGCAACCATTTTTCGAATAAGTCTATTTTAATACAGGCATTTAATAAGGGCAAATTAAAGCAGCTTAATTAATTTATTATATGGTAAAATATTGTTTCTTTCATTAATTGTAGAATATACAGAGACATCTCAAACAGAAGAGAGTAATCCCATCGAGCTAAGCCCATTGTACAAAGAACTTCTGCAGCATCAGGTACAGAAATAATTATATTATTTGTCTCCTGACCTACAGTATCAGTGATGGAAATTATAAGAGCAGTTTTTAATTGGGTGTCAAAAAGTAATTACATGTAGGTGATTGCTTTTGAGTTTGATTGGTTAATTATCCATGATTGTGTTTACTTTCCTAGCAATTGGTTCAAGTAAGGTGTGGACCATTAGAAAAGTGAGGGAACACAAAAATCTTGCAAGGCAAAATTATTATTTAAAAATTCATGCACACAGATTACCGGTAAGTCAGAAATTTTTTTCCGTGCTAAACGATGGTGGCACAGTGTTATGTCATCAAAATGCTAGAAATAACATTTCTGGGGCTTCTAGTAATTCTTTTTTTTTCCAGGAAGCATGCCCTCAGACTCCCCTAGCTGGTAATGTGGGTGTCAGGGTTTCACCACAGTGCCACCCCCTGTATTATGTTTGGTGGTGGGGGGCAGATATTATACCTAATCATATCCAAATGTTCCAACCCCCTACCCTCCCCCTGCAAGTGCATTTTAAGGAAACACTCAATGCACAAATACAACAACAACAACTTTGTTATTCATACTTTTGCTACTTTAAATTACATTACTTTGTCTATAAAATTTAATAATTGACAAAAAAAATTTATTGATACTAAAGTGAAAGAAATATTATAAGTGCCTAGTCTAAGAAGCCAAATAAACCATTAGGTTTTCTAGTTGGCCCCTAGCTAAGCTAACTTAAACCCTAACTAACCCTAACTTAATTAAACCCTAACCCTAACTAGCTAAGCTAGTTGGCCCTTAGCTAAATATAAGCCACACCCCCAATTGTTCAAATCGTACACATATATTATCGCATCCACAATGCATTAAATTGTGCAGGAAAATGCGCATCCGAGAACCTGAGATTCAAAATTTTCCAGTGGAGCATATTTCCCCCCGACCCCACTAGAAACTTGATCCTCTGAGCTAGGCATCAGATGTACTAAGCTGCTTCCAGTTCTTGGTCGCTTGTTCAAATAAAGATTGAGAATCCTTGAGAACTACATGTACATTGTATTTAGTGCTATCTTGTGAGAGATCTCTCCTTAGTAAATTTGAAAACTGTTAAAATTAGTAAAAAGAAGACAGCGAAAACATTCCTGCACTACATACATGTACTGTGTGGGCAGAAAAATGTTTTCCTGCAAGGTAAAAATGCCCTACCCCCCATAACTTTTCTAATGGTCCACCCCTAAAATCAATCACAAATTGCTTCAGTTCGTGGTTGGTTCATTGCATTTTTACTTGCTCCCATGATTGACTCTGGTTTTGCTTTAATTTACAACACTCAATCAAAAACTGCTCTAATGGCTGGTGATCAATAATTACCGATTGAATTTTTCCAGCCAAAAATATTAAATGAATATTCATGACTGGTCAGTCAGCCACTGAGAATTCCACTTTCATTCAATGGTTTGAATGCATCAAGGACTGACATACAGCTCCAAACATTCAGGGTTAGATTACATTGGTACATAATACACATGTAGTTAGTATGGAGATACATTGGTACATAATACACATGTAGTTAGTATGGAGATACATTGGTACATAATACACATGTAGTTAGTATGGAGATACATTGGTACATAATACACATGTAGTTAGTATGGAGATACATTGGTACATAATACACATGTAGTTAGTATGGAGATACATTGGTACATAATACACATGTAGTTAGTATGGAGATACATTGGTACATAATACACATGTAGTTAGTATGGAGAATATAATTTTAATTAAAAATAAACTCCATCACAAGAAAGATCACATCAAAATTAGTTTGTTGACTGAGTTTTGGGGACATTAAATGGATCAATATTAACGAGGTGGGGAGCTTTCAAAAATCACAAACTAAGAGGAGACCTCGCAGTATGGTTTGGAGGATACCACCAATGTACTGAACCACCAATGTACCACCAATGTACTGAACCACCAATGTACCACCAATGTACTGAACCACCAATGTACCACCAATGTACTGAACCACCAATGTACCACCAATGTACCACCAATGTACCACCAATGTACTGAACCACCAATGTACTGAACCACCAATGTACCACCAATGTACTGAACCACCAATGTACCACCAATGTACCACCAATGTACTGAACCACCAATGTACTGAACCACCAATGTACCACCAATGTACTGAACCACCAATGTACCACCAATGTACCACCAATGTACCACCAATGTACTGAACCACCAATGTACTGAACCACCAATGTACCACCAATGTACTGAACCACCAATGTACCACCAATGTACCACCAATGTACCACCAATGTACTGAACCACCAATGTACTGAACCACCAATGTACCACCAATGTACCACCAATGTACTGAACCACCAATGTACCACCAATGTACCACCAATGTACCACCAATGTACTGAACCACCAATGTACCACCAATGTACCACCAATGTACTGAACCACCAATGTACCACCAATGTACTGAACCACCAATGTACCACCAATGTACTGAACCACCAATGTACCACCAATGTACTGAACTTTTTGATTTTCAAAAGCTTGCTATTCAGTTGTTATTTACTCAAACATAATTATTTAAACTCGGTAAACATAGTACATGTAATTTCAATGTGGTTTTCATATGGTGCATGGGGTACATTTAAAAAATTATATTTGAATTCAATTAAATTTACACTCTTGAGACTCAGTGCCATTCCTTTATCAGTGAGAGGGCCAGATAGATCATGTATAGTAAAATGGAATAGTGTATGCCTTTGGTTACACATTTACCAATGATATGTTGGACCCATTCATGCAGTTCCTTGATATAGTTCCTCTTAGTTTCACCGATGAGTGCTTCTCTACCCGCCCTTAGAGTTCTGAATGAAGCAAAAATAAATTATTCTAACCCGCCGTTAGAGTTACCACCTGACGGTAAAACTGCGGTTGTTCTGAGGTCAAACCACGGTATTACCGTGGTCATTGGACGTGGTAAAACCGCAGTAAATGCTTCAATAATTCCAGGTGGTACTGCATAGTTATAAACAAAATATTGTAAAATATCACTCAGGCCTGACATTACATGTATAACCTGCTGAAAATAGATATACCAGCTTGCTTATGGTCAATAACTATATATTATATACTTCAACATGTAATGAACACAAAAATAATCCCTCAAGTGTGTAATAAACTATGTTGTTAAAAAAATACTGGCAGTTCTATATTTTTTTATTAAATGAATAATTATATCAGGTACTTATTGACTGAGTTAGGTCGGGCTGGACAGGAAATTATTTGGCTCGAGGTCATGATGTACGGACCGAGCATAGCAAGGTCCGTACAAAATGACCGAGAGCCAAATACTTTCTGTCCGGCCCGACCTAACTCATTCAATAGGTTTTTTATCATATGACCATATTTTTTTGTAGAACAAACCGCAAAACAACAAGAAAAAAATGTGCAGGGCCGGACAGCTTTTTCCGGCCCGCTCACACCATACACGTCCCGCCCTCATCACGTGACTTTTGTAAATGGTTTTGAAAGGAAATCGCATGCGGGGCCGTACAGGTCATATGATAATGTTTTTTATTGTACTATCAGCTTGGTCGTAGTTACCCAAAACATATTTAAATTTAAATCTAATTTGTTTATATATTAATCTTTAATAGCACATTGTATTAGTTAAGCTATAGGAAAAGGTAATGTTTCTAATTTGTAGAGGAAATCATTCCCAAATAGCACTTGCATTCATGTGGGCACAAGTGATATTTTGAAAGAAGTTTCCGTAATTTTTCATTTTTGAAAACATTGTGAGCAGTGTTGTCATTAGAAGCTGGCTACCAGCCATAATGGCCAGCAACTATGAAGGTGATCACCGGCTATATTACTTACATTTATGGAACAAAAAGAACTGCCTATTTTTCACAGCTATCAAATTAAAAACTGAATGACAATCCTGGTGATCAGTGCACTTTATTAAATGGGCTGTGTCAGGCAAAAAGGGCCTGGACGACATAATATGTAAATGCATTTTGAAATTGTACCATGTTTTTTATACTTGTGGTGTGATTACAATATGCATCGCGAGTGCCACATTGTGCTACTAACAAGTAGTGTTGATTTTATGAAATTGACCAGTGAAATTGAAGACGAAATTTATGATATTTTTACACGAGGGTGTGATCACAATTTTAGCAGGCGAAATGATTCCTTATCATCAGACAATTGTTTCAAGGTGTAACTTGTACTATTGCTAAAATCATATATAGAATGACTGCAGAAAATATTTTTTTGGGACAAAAAGTGATCATCTTGTTCATCTTATTTATGTTTTACTCTTTAATGCCAGCAGGTATAAATGAATGTCATACATCAAAATCATCCCTTCTGACAGGATTCCTAATTTTTGTGGTCATATTTGTGATCGGGCCCTTGCATCAAAATCACGTAAATTCACCCCTGATTTTTGTTGTTAATTTCTTGAAACTGACATTTATTGTTAGGAATAAAATGTAGCGCTTCTCGTCAAGAATACAATACAATCTTCAACCTGTTATCCAGGAACACCGTTGTAGGAATTATTTAACTTGAATGTCGTTTGGGCCCTTTTTGCCTGACGCGGCCCAAATGTGATTGTTTGTTGCATATACATGTACTAAACAAACTATGAAGCAAGACGAAGTTATAAACTAACTGCCTCACTAGTTAGCTCAGTGGCTAGAGCACAGTCTAGAGTGTGGGAGATCAGGGGTTCAAATCCTGGCTGCATCCTTGGGCAGGGATGTAGAAGTTGTTGGCCTTGTCTCCTTCCTCTTCTAATATATACGAGGGGGATGTGAAAGGACCTGTTGTGTTATTTCGAGAAAGAGTAGGGGATTGTCTCCCGACACAACAGCCTGGTGTAAGTTCTGAGGTACTAACAATCACTAATGATTGTAACTCTGCACGGCAGAACATTGCACCACAACAGCAGTCCATAATTATTATCATAAAAAATAACCTTGTGAAGCGTATTTGAATTATATCCATATATAATTTGCGCTGTATAAATGAATACCTATTAATAATTTATTATTCACCACTAAAAATGTGTGCCTTGTTGACAAGATGTTAAGAATTACAGTCCATTGTCTGTGTCTGAAATCTGAGCAAATTTACCACAAACATTGTGTTGAGAAAGGGTAATAGTGTACTTTCATCGAAACCACCAACCAAATGAAAATCTCCCTTGTTTTCTTGTTTCCATGACAGGAATGCACTTGCTGTCAGCCAATCAGAATTGAGTAATTGTGTTAGTGTACGTATACTATAATGTGTTATACAGTGAATAGTTCAACTGTGGGCAGTTTAACTATGTAAGGACCATGTGTAGTGTTGTCTATCCGTATTATTTTTATCGGCAATGCCTAATTTCAAGTAAACATTAAGTTTAATGATCATTAATATTATTTGAACCTGAAGGTAGTGACATACTTCTTACCTATGTTTTAGTTTTTTTAAAGATTTACATGATATTGCATGTACACCACAAGATTTTGTAAGCTTTGTTCAGGCAAGTTATTTCATTTATAAATTATATAACGATCACAATGTACGTGGTTTTACAGTGCAGTTTATGTTGAAAGAAAAGTATTACTGGAAGGTTAGATTGAAAAGTAATTTGTTTCACAGAGGCATTTCATTTAATACTGACACCAAAACTTGTGGCACAAATGTCACATCATCTTCCTTTGATTAAAGAAAATATATTAATTGTTTTATCAGTTATAAAAATGTAAAAATAATAGCAACATTTTTCAGGTTTATAGAAAACCCCAGGGGATATAGATATTGTGTTTATTATAGTCAAATGATGTATAGTTAAACATCAGTTAGAATGAATCTGCAAGATTTTTAAAGCTATAATCACATGAATATCTACTTTAAGATCTCTATTTCGAATAAATTGTTACATCAATTGTATGAGTAATGAATTCTTTCCGAGTTCCTACACAGGTTTAATTACATGCTTTACAAATTCACTGATGTTATTTTCTCCATCTCTCCAATCATATGACATTGTAACCTATCTGCCCCACAATCATTAATATTTAATGACTTCCTCAACCATTACTTAACAATGTATGCAGTCAGTGTGGTAATTAATGTGTATGTTATATCTGAGTTCAGTGTAGCAGAAAGTTCTTGCAAATAATACTCAGCAAGGCAGTTTCAACGTTTTTCTTGTAAGTAAAAATAATTGCATTTTTCAAATATCTCTCAAATCTAGAAACTAAATTTGCTAGAATGTAACAGTACTGTTGTATAATTAACTAAATACATCCAGATAGTTTGACTGAGAAACAAATATTGTGAAAGAGTTGTAAACTCTCTGGAAATACTTAAACCTGAAGTTGTTTTATAATTTTGCAGTAATTTGTATTGCAAGGTGTAAGGATTTAAGCTCCTTATTCACACAAATAATAATAAGAAATCTCAAGTTAGTATTTTCCATCTCTCAGAGTTTATGAGGAATATAAACAAACATTGCATGTTTTACTAAATTTACCTTTTAATTAGTGAATTCAGCTATATTACAGGAATGTCCTTCATTGCGTATTACAAAAATTCATAAATGCCCGTGCAAGGATGATTAACAACACATTTCAACTCCATTTTACACCACGTTTTAATAACCTCGTTTTGTTCTCTGACAGGTGCTTCATGGGGAACCATCATGGATCCCAACCAGTGGAAGTCAGTCCCCTGTTACATCTGACCCAGATTTAGAAGCCCTTCTCGCAGAGACTGCTTCAGAAGAAGTACCTCCATTCCTCATCACACAACCTGCACACTTAGAGGAGTTGCGCCGTACAAGCCCTGTGCCAATAAGACCAGGTTTTGGCATGGTAGAGGTGAAAAACCAACCCGAGCAGTCACATGGCAGTGAAGACACAGCTACTGGCAGAGCAGAGCAGGCAAAACAACGTTAGTGATTGTGATTTACCCTGTACTGCTGGCCAGAAAAAGCTTAGTGATTTGCCGTCTACCTGAATACCTACATGTAGCTATATAGTGGTCTGGTTTATTCAGGGGTTTATCCTTTCAGTATATGAAGAGCAAAATATATAATTCATCAGCATTATATGTAGTACATATTAAGTTGCTAATTCTTTAGAGTGGTTTCAATAACTTTGAAAGTATAGGAGGCAGTGAATACAGCCGTCTTGCATCCGGGAACCACAATCAAAACGCGTCCCACGAGAGACACGTCTGCGAGTCGAGGCCAACAATTCCATACTGATGACGTTCCGCGGCCAGGATCTTGTCGCGTTATTTGATTGGCTAGTATATCTTATTACTAGTATAATGTGATAATTCTCACATGGTGCAAACTCGTGTTTCATTTATGAATAAGTTATTCTTGATTAATCCTTCTTTTTCTAACTTTGATCCTTGTAATTTATTTTATTATTTAATTTCTATGAAAGATGAAAATATTTTGAAGGTTAGCAGTTCATTCATTAAAGACATTATTGATAGGTATAATGAAATTGTAAATTGACATAACGTCCGTTATCAATCTTGTTATTATCTCTTCCCTTATTTTTGTAACACTTATCCCATTCTGTATATATCTTAAACACATAGTTTTATTATTATTTTTATTTTATTTTATTGGGTTTATACCGATGTACACGTTGTTTGTATCAAGGTTCCAATAAAAAAAGTATTGTATTGTATTGTCTATACAGGGCTAAAAATAATGGCCGGTCAGTCGCCGGTCAAGATCAGTATTTGGTTGAAACTGTAGTAACATTGACTGGTCAAAATGACCGGCAAGGCAAAGATTTAACCGGACAAGTTCCAATTCTGGCCGGACATTGTCCGATGACCGGCCGTTATTTTTAGCCCTGTCTATAGTATACCTAATAGGTAGTGAATGTTGCCGCTCAGTTAAGGTTACCGGATACCTTCACGGGTCTCTCTCGTTAATAATTTTGTACGCGCGTTGTTTTAAAGAAAACTATAGAAACCTATATACCTCTGTAAAGCTAATGAAGTGCAGAATACGCTGAATGGATTAGTTTAAAAAAATTAATTGTAAAGCAATGCTAAGCCAACAAACGCAAAACTGACAAGGTTTATAAAAGTGAATTAGCAGCCTTCGGGTTAACGCATAAAAACAATTCAACTGCACAATGTCAATCAGCATATGACAGCCTGAAAAAGGGTGTGAGCATTTCGTAATATTGTACTTCATTCAAATGCAATTCATTCCTAAAGTTTTAGTCTTCAATAATGTCCGAGTCGCATTACGCGGGATACTCTACGAGGAAAAATACTTTGAATATTGCTAAACGCTCACACTCTTTTCTTTGTCAGTAACTTATCTGTCTTTTGGCCGAGTTTTATCAAGATCTGACAAGTCTGCATACCCTATTAATTCATTCAAAGAGAGGGGATAAGAAGAAAAACCTAGTCGGAGATTTGGCGTGTAAAGTTTTGTGAACATTTCACACCTCATCAAAGCAAATGTCAACACTTCGAACCAACTAGCCAAAGACTACGCAAGGACCCCTGGAGCTTCAAAGCAGTAGTGAAATTCGCGGGAAATTGGTAAATAGGTCATATTTCATAAGAAACTTTTCGCTCTCACAACAATTCAACAGTTTCTCTCAGTTCGAGAGCCGTTAGGTTTCATTCCCAAAGTTTCACAACAACCTCTCAAGCTCACGATTGAGAAGTCGAGGATTGACAACGGCCCAGGAGTGAACTCATCGCTGCTCGCGTCCTCAGTCTCTTAAAATGACTCAGTGCTGGTTCCTGGTAAGCCAAACGACAGTTTAAGCCTCCTAGCGCTGCTTATATTTGGAGTTGACCCTGAAGTTGAAGGTGGTTCTTCGCTGCCTTTCGCACATTTTTCGAACCACGAGCCTTTGTCGCTGTCCGCGATTACCGAATTCCTCCTTATCGCCGGTTTCCTTACTTTTTCGGTCCAGGGTTCGTTTTATGTTTTACCCAAGAACTTTGCTTTTCTCTTTTGGCAGTTTCCCCATACAAACGATTGATAAAAGACTCTAAATGCACGTTTGTTATTTCGAAGAAGGGAAGCTCGGATAACAGCTCCCGCTAAAAGTCCACGGGGTGCCCGTGGCACGTATAGGGATTATAACGCCTCGGTGATTTATATAGTTTCCTTCTAAATACGTTTTTTCTAAATATCTCGCAAGCTTTTATATCTTTTGAAATAATGTTTTTTTCTAAATTGTAAAACAATCCATAAACTTTCCAAATAATCAATAATATTTGTTAACAAAAAAAACATGCCTTGAAGGTATCCGGTATAAAAATGTCAAGGTGTGTTACATGTAGATGGATCTATTTTGTAGTTCAGGTCTATCGTGCGACTGAAGCCTGTAAAGTGTCGTGTTTTCCCAAAAGTGTCCTAGGGAATTCGTAAATCCGGTGTCCCTACGACACCGGATTTACGTTCAGTTCAGTTTGTCCCGATATCAACGAATTCTCGGCGGTAAATTCCCCGAGTCTACCAATTCACGACATTTTCTTAAGTTTCCCAGCCAGAGAAAAAGCAACAGCTAGACATGCATATGTTAGAGCTCACAGCGTAGAGTCCTTAAAAATGTTCAAAGCGTAAACACGGGAAATCAACTGTATTTGAGATATGCTAATTTGTGTGGTTTGAACTCCGCTCTGTAACTATTTTGATTCGACTTTATCGAAGGTAATAGGAGAAAATTATTTGTTGCTCACCATGTTGATAACAGGAGAGACCTTGATCTTTGGAAAATAGTCATTATCTCCGCCCCAAACTATCAAACTATACGCTCGTGAACACCGAGTCCAATCGACTACACTACTCCAGTGACGCGTGGAGTCATTAACTTATCATCATCATCAAGTTACAAACATATTCTAAATCACTAAACCACTCCAGTGTTTGTGATGCGTGAAGTTGTGAACTTTCATGATCCTCGAGTTACAAAACATGTTTTGGTGAAAACCATGTTGGTAGGTTGTGAAAAACCTGTTGGTACGTTGTTGGATAAACGCACTAAGACGTACGTATCTAGTCGTAAACTTTATTCAATTTGGTGGCTCTTAAAAGAGCCGTTTTTGTGTGTTTGGCATTTTCGTAGCCAGCTGCGAAGTCTTCGAGGATCGAAGGTGATGAAGTAATCGTCTCGTTGTTCGGCTCCTGTATTTTCCACATTGTAAGGGCCTTTAAATAAATGAATTAAGATTGTTTACCCGTCCAGTATAACCATGCGAGTGCCTAACTGCAAACGGCCAATGGTAATTCTTTACTGCTCATGTGAAGAATGCACTGTTTCATGGTACATAATTATGGGTTACATGTTTTTTAGGTGTTATACATAAAAAGGAGAGACACGCGTCACAAAGTGGATCCTCATCCTCATCCTCATCCTCAAATAGTCGGCGGAGCAGCAGAAGTAGTAGTGGCAGCAAGCATTCTTCAAGGAGAGAAAGCCCTCGAAGGTCACAAGTTTGTTTTATGTACAGTTTATTAAAATGGGATATGTCAATTAAATTGAATCTTCAAGTTTCTTCAAAACATAACTACAAAAAGATAGAAGATCAGTTAAAGTAAAGTAACTCATGACAGTCTCGACAGAGTCAGATAAGAGTTTGATAAGTTTGAGGTCAACGGTGCACTTTACTTCAGTATACCTGGAAAGCAAGCCCTGCTAATCCAAGTAGTTATTCTTGTCTTTTGTCATGAGAAAGTTTATCATTTGGGGTTTGACAGTGCCCCTTTAATTGAATGGATTGGGTTGTAATGTTATGTAGTTTTGAATGTCTCAATAACGTATTGACCTTACCATTCATATTTTTCATTACCGTAGCTCTCCCAGTGAACATGGCGATACTATTTCAGAAGGAAGCATTCCCTTACAAGAACAGAGCCTGGAAGAATCCATTCCAGTGGAGTTTACTGGTCCACCAGGAACAGAACCAAGTAACGGCCCTGTTCTAACAACCTCTCCCCCTGATGAAACCCACAGCCATCAATCTACTGTATATGAGTCAATCACGGCCCAGAGTCCAGCAATTCCAGAAGATATTCAACCATCTTCTAGAGCCAGTCCCCTTGGGTCAGCCCAAGATGAGGTTCACATGACAGGACAGATGCCTTTGGAATCTTTAGACAAAAGAACTTCCCTTGCTGAGGTCCGCGTATCTGGGTTTCCACCAGAGAGGAGAGCTCACTCTCTAGAGAGGATAAGACCAGTTGGGTCTGTCGAGACATCAAATCATGGGAATCCTACTTTAGCTTCAGGAGTGCAACCTCGGGCACCAGGTTGTGAACCTTTTGGTTCTGGAGTCGACAACCTTTTTGACCCCACTGTACCCACTACAGCACACTCTGCAGCTGGCTATGGGAGTTATCCAGGCTCTGGTTCGGGTACTTTCGCTGATTGCAAAAGTGGAAGGAACTCAGCTGGAGCTATCCATTCTACGTTTGACCCCACTGTACCCACAACAGCACACTCGGCAGCTGGCTATGGGAGTTATCCAGGCTCTAGCTATGGTACTTTCGCTGATTGCAAAAGTGGAAGGAACTCAGCTGGGGCTATCAGCCCAGTTGGATCTACGCACTTCAGTCACCAACCTACGTTTGACCCCACTGTACCCACTACGGCACACTCGGCAGCTGGCTATAGGAATTATCCAGGCTCTGTTTATGATACCATCGGAAGTGATATTAGACCAGATTCTAGGGAAATTGCTTCAGGATCTCTCCATTATAGAAGCAAACATTCTTCAGGAGATCAAAGCCCAGTTATTCCAGTTCATTCGGCAAGCAAGCCATCCTCCTTAAGAGGGCAAAGTCCAGTGCGGTCGGCGCATTCAGATGGTAGGAACTCTCCTGGATCAACCCGAGCCATCAGCCCAGTTGGATCTACACACTCCAGTCACCATTCAAGACATTCAGCCGACATCCATCCCCCAGAAGGATCAGTCCACTCCAGTGGAAGGAACTCAGCTGGAGCTATCAGCCCAGTGGAATCTACACATTCCAGTGACCATTCAAGACATTCAGCCGTCATCCAGCCCCCAAAAGGATCAGTCCACTCCAGTGGAAGGAACTCAGCTGGTGCTATCAGCCCAGTTGGATCAACATACCCCAAACGTCCAGCCGACACTCATATCCCAGAGGGATCAGTTCACTCCAGTAGAAGGAACTCAACTGGAACTATCAGTCCAGTGGAATCTACACATTCCAGTCACCATTCAAGACATTCAGCCGTCATCCAGCCCCCAAAAGAATCAGTCCACTCCAGTGGAAGGAACTCAGCTGGTGCTATCAGCCCAGTTGGATCAACACACCCCAAACGTCCAGCCGACACTCATACCCCAGAGGGATCAGTCCACTCCAGTGGAATGAGCTCAGCTGGAGCTATCAGCCCAGTGGAATCTACACATTCCAGTCACCATTCAAGACATTCAGCCATCATCCAGCCCCCAGAAGGATCAGTCCACTCCAGTGGAAGGAACTCAGCTGGAAGTCTTGTAGATTCGATTCACTCTAGAGGCAAACAAGATCCAAGCCCACCCGGGTCTGTTCACACTGGTGGAATAAGCCCTCACGGTTCTGTTGTGCAATCTGAAGTTAGTAACCATTCAAACAAAAGAAGCACTCGCCCAGTTTCTTCCCATGGGAGCTCACGCCGATCATCTGGAGAGAAAAGCCCACCAGAGTCACTTCCCAGTCAACATGGCATTCAGTCCATATCTATAAATGACACTAGGTCAAGAAAGTCGTCTGGGTCTGCACGTCCTGAGGAGCATGTTGGATCCAAAAGATCCTCCAGACAAAGTCCTAGGTCCTCTATTAAAAATGGGGATCATACCCCCTCACCACTCTCCCATCGCTCCGCTTCCCCACCCCGTGAGGCCCATTCTATTCCGAGTTTTTCTAGTGCTTTTCAGGCCCTTAATGGTGATAGGGGACCTTTTCACTTGGGGCCTTCTCCCGAGGTTGAAGCCCTCAGACAGGAGAGGGACACTTTGGCACGGGAGCTGAAGCAGAGGACGGCACATTATGAGGCAGAAGTTCAGAGGTTGCAGGCTCATAACGAGGACCTGAGTCAACAGCTTCTTAGTGTTCAGGTATATGTGGGAATATGCATTTTCTCCTTCCTCTTCTAATTTCTAATCACTCTTCTGATCCCCCCCCTCTATGCGTAATAATTGCTTTGGGAATATCACACGGGCATAACCGATGATAAAAACTCGTAAAATGTTAAAGAAATCATCCTACTCGGCTTTAATTCAGGTTTTTTATATTGACATTGAAATACTGGAACATAATAAAAACAAGGCTTGTCAGACTTTTATGGCTCTGGCCTACATTAGAATCTACAAATGGAAATCTCAGTAACGAACCTGGGTACGTACTCTTTCACGTGGTAGTATTCAATCTGCTGCACTATACCCATTCAAATATAATATTGTTTAACACGGTCTCTATATATCATATACAGACTGCGGCAGCTTTGAGCGAACAGGACAACCAGAAACTGAAGGGCTTGGAGCGCATGGCCAGCACTCTGAATCAGAGTCTGGGTGAGAGAGAGACTGAGATCAGCCAGCTACAAGAGCAGGTAGAAGAACTGGAAAAACTGAACAAAGAGATGAAAGATGAGGAGGCCAGCCTCAAGACTGTTAATGAGCTGACCGTGGAAGACTTAAGCAAAGCCAACGAAGATCTAAAAGCAGAGGTACGGCTTATGTAAATGACATTGTAAAAAAGATTCCTTTATATAGCGCAAATTCTATATTAATATATTCAAATGCGCTTCACAAAGACTGCTATTGTGGTGCAGTTTACAGTCGTGAGTGTTTGTTGGTACCTCCAGAATACAAGCTGCTGTGCCGAGGGACAATCCCCTACACATTGTCAATCGATAGAACTTTGGAGTATGTCTGCATAATGTGGTGCGCGCGCAACAGGTAGCCCAAAATCAAAAATCACCAAAAGAGAAAATTCCTTGCACGCAGACAATGCAAACAAATGACATTCTTGTTAACCCTATAAAAGTCCAAAAGGCCGCAACCTAAATGCTATGCTTAAAGTAATCAATGTTGTTCTCTCTTTTTCTAGATAACCGGCATGCGACGAAGGTCGGTCGATTCATCCTCCCATCGCTCCTACCTCAGTAGTGACGACACCAATTCAGAGACACGAAAACTGAACAAGAGCTTGATGGACAAGATAGAACGTCTGGAGACAGAGAAAAGAGAACTGAAGCACAAATATAACCAGACAAAACTCGAACTCGACAAAACCAAAGCCGAAAAGTCCATTAGCGACTTCAAACTGTCTAAAGCTAAAAGCGAAGAAGCGGATCTTATGGATAAATTCAACCGCTATACGTCTTACCAAAGAACGAAACTCACTATGGATTTATCAAAGTCTGCACCAATTTCACCAAAATCCTCCGGTCTTGGAAGTTCGTGGTCCGACACGCACCATGATACGGCTTACAAAGTAGGCTCCTATAACCCTTCCATGGTCAATGGAAGCGTATCACCGAGTAGGCCTAATACCTCCTTTATGGACCGGACTGCCCGCGACTATGGAGTACCTAAACCTGGGACCCCCAACGCGAGAAGGCGCCTACCGGGGTCTCTTGGAGACGAGAGTGACCTCTCTGACGCTTCGGACCTAGATATTTACCGGACCGGACATAACAGGCATCGGACGTTTAGCTCCGAATCGTCGACCTCCTCAACACTCGACTATGATTATGGATTGAATACAAGACATGCTGAGCCTGCAACGTACAGGCCAGCGGTCTATGTTACCCCTGGTGATAGCAAGGTGCAGTTGAGGGAGACTGGTAAGGGGAGACGAGCTCAGAGACCACACTCCTATCGCGCAGGTATTGTTAGTTACTCCAACTCGTGCTTGCTTTTTGGGGGTGTTGGATAACCTTTAGCATTTCACCGGCTCGATGATTGTAGTAGCTGTGAATGAGAATATATTGTAAAAGTCGAGGTCAAGTAACCAGTGCTTTCCATGAAGTTTCCCAACAGAGCCTGAGGGTTCAATCATTGGGTTTTATTTGGATCGTGTACAAACGTAGTACATTGATTACTTGTTCCAATTAAAGTTAGTGCTGCCATAATGTTAAAAATATATAATTTTTCAAATAATTTGCAATTGGTTTCTGGGAAATCTCCACTCCCCCACCCCTTTTTTTTTCAAACTAAATTTAACTGTTTGTCATTAATTACACATGTATACCCAAGGGAGGGGTGGGTGGATAGTTTAATGGTTAATCATTAATTACACATGTATACCCAAGGGAGGGGTGGGTGGATAGTTTAATGGTTAATCATTAATTACACATGTATACCCAAGGGAGGGGTGGGTGGATAGTTTAATGGTTAATCACTAATTACACATGTATACCCAAGGGAGGGGTGGGTGGATAGTTTAATGGTTAATCATTAATTACACATGTATACTCAAGGGAGGGGTGGGTGAATAGTTTAATGGTTAATCATTAATTACACATGTATACCCAAGGGAGGGGTGGGTGGATAGTTTAATGGTTAATCATTAATTACACATGTATACCCAAGGGAGGGGTGGGTGGATAGTTTCTCAGAAACCGTGATCGAGCCCTTCAGTCATACCCAGTTCATAGGAAATCCTTTCTAGAAAAAGGAGTCCCGAATTTTTACGGCTGGCAGCAGGCCTCGAATCTGTTGACTACCCATACGTAACGTCTGTAAGTATTTTGTGATTCTCCCACTTTTGGCAGCCAGTCACAGAATCTCGAGTAAATAACTGCAAACAAAAATAAGATTCATCTTGTCTGCATATCACAACATTATTTACAAACCGTTGTTAAGAGTATACAAGTGATTAATGGCCGATTTCGCGGTTGATACTATTACGCCGGTTACCTTGTGGGGAGCAAGGCGATTTCGGGCAACGCTCAGGTTTCTTAAAAAAAAACACGAAACAAAACAAACCGACTCGTTCCCGAAAATCGCCTCGCTCCCGTGTTTATCCACAGGGTAACCGTCGCGATAGGAGCAATCGCGAAATGGGCCACTGACAACCCCCCTCACTTTCTAACGAACACGCATAACACTAGTTTCAGGCACTCGTTTTTCCACTTCACATATAATTTCTCGTCTGTTTCCAGGTATGGGATCTTTGACAAACATTTACGGTACTACGGACCGTGCCAACTACCATCAAAAATCTGCTACCCATTCCCCCACGCGTCGAGTTGACTTCGAGTCCAGTCTGTCTTCCTCGGATTCGTCTTTTGCAACCACGCCTCGCAAAACCACGCGTACGGTCACGAGCCCTGGGCCCTACTACTCCAAGCCGTTTGCCCCGCGGTCGGCAAGAGATGTTGAACTGGGCATGCGCGTGTTGGTGACAAGAACACGTGGGAATGTAGGACGTGGCGTTGTCAAGTATGTCGGTGCGTTACCAGGACGCCCGGATACTTATGTCGGAGTGGAACTGGAATCTGCTGGTAAGCTTTTGAGTGACGTTCTTGGTGTATTTGATAGAGAGTTTAAGCATCGAGTACGACTACGAGTTTGGCCCGTTGTCGTACTCGTTGTTGCAAAACGTTCATTAAGCAGGAAGGCACTACGAATACGAAAATGAAAGATATTATGGTCTTGAAGCTATTAATTTCCCGCGTTTATCTGAAAGAAGAATGGCCATGTCTTTGAGAAAGCTTCAAGACTGCATCCTCTTGTGCCACAACGGTGATAATTATATTCGATGAAAATGGATTTTGTTTATTGTACATATGAACGAGCCGAGCAATCGTTATTTTGATCACACGGTGTATCCCAAATGTTGTCTTGATTCAACTTTAGAAGCAGAAAGTTGGAGTAATTTCCGTTTTGCCAGGATGGATATTCCCTACTTTGTTCACATTTCTTTGGAGTTCATCTTGCTTGATCTAAAACAGCAATGAAATATGGTTACAACCGCGCTTCGTAATTCAGGAGACAACTGAAGATGGCGAAAACTGCGGCACCAACAAAACCTGGATCGGATCGGATCGGATCGGACCGGATCACGGATCGGATCGGACCGGATCACGGATCGGATCGGATCGGATCCAGGTTTTGTTGGTACCAACAAAACCTGGATCGGAGTAGTAGGGAAAGGCCGATTCTGGCGCAGTTTTCTGGCGCATTGACACTTTCTGGCGCAGCGCCAGTAGTGCCAATTCTCCAGCAGACTTCGCCAGAATATGCCTTTCCCGACTACTGTTTATTTAATGAGCTTGTCCTGATACTTGATGAAACCGGTTAAGAGTGGATTCCAAGAAACCGGTTAAGAGTGGATTCCAAGAATGCGGTTAAGAATGGAATTCCAGGAATGTGATCACGCGATCACCTCGTGACATTGACCACGCCCTAATTGACCACGCCCTTATTGACCACGCCCTAATTGAGCACGCCCTTATTGACCTTGGTCCTAACTATGCTCCCAAAAAGCCTCTGGGTAAAAGGTATCCCCACAGGTAAATGCAACCCACGGCAGCTTCCAGGAATTCGATCAGGTGACCTTAACCATGCCCGTAGTATCCATACCCATTTCATTTCAGTACACTCCCTAGCACTACCCTCTACAGGGCGACAGAGTAGGCTTGTCATAGCTATCTCTTTGAGCTCTCTCCTTGTGGCATCCATGTCTGAGCAATTCTCTAGTACTATTCGTATGTCATCCAAGCTATTCATGGCATACATGCCGTACGTATAATACATGTCGTGTATGTCATCCGGATAGTAGGTGCGCATCCCAGCATTATCCACTACAGGACAATAGGATCTCCTTACGGCTATCTTGTTGAGCATTCTCCTCGTGGCATCTATGTCTAAGGAATTATCTAGCATACAGTATACGTCATCTAGGTCATTCAAGTCAACCATGTCAACCATGTCGTGTGCTTTTGTGCTGTTCACCATCGTACTATACTAGATCGTTATATCTTTAAGTGTCCTGCGTGCCTGACACGTGTGCTTATGTGCTTATGAGGCATGCACATGTTTTTAAAGCGATTATTTATGTATGCACATGAAAGGGGCTTAAAGGAATGGCACATTAGGGTATTATTGGAATGAGTGGCAATAAGAATAACGCACAAAATGTTATGGATATGGAAATACCTGAAATCAATGTGCCGATCTTGAAGCCGGTGGCATATAGTAAGCCAAAAGCATCTAGTAAGTCAACTAAGAATGTTATGGATAATATGAATGCATTCGTTGATGAGATTCTATCACGTGTTCCAGAGGCTAATAAGAAAGTGGATGAACGCATCAAAAAAATAAGGGAGGAAATAAATAAACTATACGATATCAACAAGCCACAATCTAAACCACAACCTAGGCAGTACAAGACTGCAATAAAAGGATTCTTGAAGACATTTAGAATAGAAGGACGAGATCGATTATAAGACCTATGTCGATAGTAATAAACAAAGAGTCATTGATTTAATAAATCAACAAGACAAATCAATAAAGATGAAATTCATACTCACATGTGAGTTCGTAAAAGAAGACGCGAATACGGGATCGTCTATTACTACTATTGGAAATTTCCATTCTAGAATAGAGATAATTACAGAAGCAACGAACGTATCCGATATATTCGATAGTATGACTGAAGAAATAATCGAAAAAATCGAAACATTCCAAAATGAAGGATCTGGATGGAAATTCGCAAGAGTATCATATTTAGACATACATATCGATAAGCATATACCTCTTAAGGCGAATTCATATATGCCTCTTCCTAAGGATTTAGTTATAAAGAAAGCAATTATAAATATGAAAAACGTGGATAACGAATGTTTCAAATGGTGTGTGACTGAAGCGGCATATCCTAGGAATAGAGACAATGAACGTATTACGAAAAGATTGAAGGAGAATTCAGAAAGGTTAGATTGGAGTGGTATCGAATTTCCAGTTTCACTAAGACAGATAGACCATTTCGAAAAGAACAACATACTATATTCAGTAAATGTTTTTGGATATGACAACAATGAAGTATATCCTCTAAGAATTAGCAAGTTCAATAGAGACCAAACTATTAACTTATTAATGATATCAAATGGTGAGATAAATCATTATTGCTGGATTAAAAGTCTTAGCAGACTATTATCATCACAAGTTAATAAGCATCGTCATGAAGTGCATTTTTGTAATAGATGCTTGAACTCATTCAAGTCGGAGGAATCGTTAAACAAGCATATAGAATATTGTTCAGATCATGATGCTGTTAAGATAGAGCTACCAAAAAAGGGAACCATGCTAACGTTCAAGAATTATAATAGATCTATGAGAGTTCCATTCGTAATCTATGCTGATTTTGAATGCTTTACGGAGAGTATATCAACTTGCAGCCCCAATGACAGTGAGAGTTATACAAAACAATACCAGAAGCATAAGCCATCAGGATTTTGCTACTTGATAAAATGTTTCGATGATGACGTATTGAAACCAAAGCTAGTTACGTATACGGCTGAGTTTCATGGTGATGACGTTGCACAGAAATTCGTGGGTTGCCTTGAGAATTCTATAAAAGAAATCTATAATAAATTTAAATTCACTAAGAAGGTATGCATGACAGGAGAAGATGAGATTGCCTATAAGGAAGCCATTAGTTGTCATATCTGTGGTGGAGAGTTAGTAGGTGATAAAGTACTGGATCATTGCCATATAACAGGTAAGTATAGAGGCGCCGCACATAATGATTGTAATATTAATTATCAAATTCCAAAATTCTTTCCTGTCGTATTTCATAACCTATCTGGATATGATGCACATCTTTTTATTAAGAACCTAGGTGTAACGGAAGGTGAGATAGAATGCATACCAAATACGGATGAGAAGTATATTTCATTTACAAAGAAGATAATCGTAGACAGCTTTATGAAGGATGGAAAGAATAAAAATATTACACGAGATATCAGATTCATTGATAGCCTTAAATGTATGCAAATGAGTCTAGCAAATCTTGTAGGTAATCTTGATAAGTCTAGTTGTAAGAATATGAAGAGATTCTATAAAGGAAAGCAGTTAGATTTATTGTTGAGGAAAGGAGTCTATCCTTATGATTATGTAGATAGTTTCGAAAAGTTAGCTGATACGAGTCTTCCACCAATAGAAGCCTTCTACTCAAAGCTGACTGACACATCAATCTCGAAAGAGGATTATGAACATGTAAATAACGTTTGGAAGAATTTCGATATGAAATCTATGAGAGACTATCATGATACGTATCTTAAATCTGATGTCATCTTATTGGCAGATGTATTTGAGAATTTTAGAGATGTATGTTTGAAGAATTATAATCTAGATCCCGCATGGTATTATACATCACCAGGATTATCATGGGATGCCTGTTTGAAAATGACTAAGATTAACTTACAACTATTACATGATATTGATATGATAAATATGGTTGAGAAAGGTATTAGAGGTGGAGTATCAATGATTTCGACCCGCTATAGTATGGCTAATAATAAGTATATGGATAATCACGATTCATCAAAGCCCTCGAAATACATTCAATACCTAGATGCGAATAATTTATATGGGTGGGCAATGAGTAGGAAATTACCAACACATAAATTCAAATGGATGTGCAAGATGGAGTTGAAGAAGTGGGATAAATATCCTTCCATATTAGAAGTAGATCTAGAGTATCCAACAGATCATCACAATCTACACAATGACTATCCTTTAGCTCCAGAAAGACTGATGATAAGTGAGGTAGAGAAATTGATTCCGAATCTGAATAATAAATCCAAATACATTATTCACCACGATACGCTGAAACTATATGAGAGCTTAGGATTAAAAATTACTAAGATCCATAGAGGTATAACATTTAGTGAGAGTGCTTGGATGGCTCCATACATAAACTTGAATACGGAGCTACGTAAGGAAGCTAAGAATGAGTTCGAAAAAGACTTCTTCAAATTGATGAACAACTCAACCTTTGGTAAGACTATGGAAAACATACGTAATAGAGTTGACATCCAACTTGTTACGTCTGAGAATAAGGTAAAGAAATTAGTATCCAAACCAAATTATCAACATAGAACTATATTCTCTGAGAACTTGGTAGCCATACATATGAAAAGAATAAAGGTAGTATTTGACAAACCAATATACTTAGGTATGTCTATCTTAGATATTAGTAAGTCACTAATGTATGACTTTCACTATAATTATATTAAACCTAAGTATCATGAGAAAGCGAAACTCCTTTTCACAGATACAGACAGCTTGATGTATGAAATAGAAACGAAAGATTTCTACAAGGATATAGAAAGCGACGTACTATTAAATTTCGATACAAGTAACTATCCAAATGATCATCCATCAGGTATAGGAACAGAAGTCAATAAAAAAGTTATAGGAATGTTCAAGGATGAAGTAGGTGGTAAGATTATTACTGAGTTCGTTGGACTGAGGGCAAAATTATATGCATTCAAATACTGTGACATAGAGGAGAAGAAGTGTAAGGGTATTAAGAAAGCAGTTATTAAGAATAATATCACGTTTGACAATTATAAAATGTGCTTATTCGATGGTATTCCTCAGATGAGAAAGATGAATGTAATCAGAAGTCACTTACATGAAATTTATACAGAAGAAGTCAATAAGGTAGCACTATCTAGAGATGATGATAAACGAAATATCAATCCTGATGGTATTAATACTTTAGCACATGGTTATAAGAAATTATGAAATCCCTTGGGGTAGTACAGACGAAAAATAAATTGATAGTATGAGCTGTATGAATACAATAATATCATCAATATAAGCTCATAAACGCATAATTCACTTCAAAACACTGTTTGATGGTAGTTCAGTATCATGTGGTACGGTTTGTAATTCTTCTCTTACGAAACCTCGTTTTGGACCTGCTATTAAGAAGTATAAGACAGGTTGATTTGTAGAGATGATACTACGTGAAATGTCATACATATCTAGACTCCATATTGGATCAGTTGATCTATATCTATCACCACCTTCAAGTTCACCTGGAGCATATAAGTATCTAACCTTCACTCCTGCTGGTAATATCTTTTCATCTAATCCGACAGGCCTTTTATATTTATCTTCTTTATTTTCAACTTCTTTAGAGCTTATTGATTTTATAGGTTCTTTACCAGTAATTCTTCTAACGGAACTATTAATAGTTTTCAGAACACCAGGTAATATCTTAACCCACTTTCTTGATCGATCATTTTCCATTATCATTTCCTGAGCATATTGGTGACTAAATAGTTTTTCAGAGATAGTTCTATTAGCTCTTTCAACTAATGATTGTGCTCTATGATTACCAGCTTCACTTCTTTGAATTTTAATATTATGTTTTTTCATTTCACCCATGAATTCTGTTCCAGGATCTACCATTAATGTTTGAGGCCATTTCAATTTTCTAGAATAGATCTTAGTAAAAGCTTTCGATACTTCTGTTGAATATTTAGATGTTAAGGGTTCGGCATCAACGTATCTAGAAGCTATGTCGACAACAACCAAAGCATATTTATAAGTCCTTCTATTGACAGTATCATGTGGAAGGAATAATAGATCAGCTTGATGGATCTGATTAGGTTTTGATATATCCCAGTGAGGTCTTGGAACGTATGTGGGAGCTGGTAAGTATATTTGCCAAATCGATTGTTTCTCAAGCCACTTTTTTGCAAGGTCTTCACTTACACTAGCAGCCTGTGCTAATTTATGAATAGCCGAATATCCTTTCCAATAACCATTCGTTGAATAATATATTTTACTAAACATATATAAATAAGAGAATAGTTTATTCCTTATAGTATTATGTCGCAACAAACGATTTCAGAAAAGCTAAGTGTCAGTCATATTTATAAACACCCATTTGGATTGAAAGCAGAAAGTAGTCTAAATCGTATAACTATGAATCCATCTTCTGCAAGTCCTGGAGAAACTCTATATGTCAATATTCCACAATTATCAGAGAATGTCGTTATTATTCCTGGTAGCATAGCTATACTATTTGATATTGTCACTATGGGGCATGTAAACAAGAGACTTGTTAATAATATAGGTAGGAACCTAATATATAGACAAAAGGTAATATTTGGTGGAGAAACTATTCAGGATACGCAACGTCATGATCTTTTCCACACATATCATGATTTATACTTATCAACAGAAGAACGTGAAAATAGAATAAAACAAGGTATATCTTCTGAAGCCATGAGAAAGATGCGAGCAGGTGCTGGTGATAAACCCTCTGATGTTGCTAAGGATACTGCTCTAGCAGCAATACACGGCACTAAGTATAAGATCCCACTTGACCACTCTATTTTAAATAATCATGGAGTATTCTATCCAAAGGCACTACCCCATCCACTAATATTTGAGATTACACTAGCCCCAGTTGCAGAAGTATTAGTATATTCAGATACCATAATAGCTCCTAATTATAAACTTACGAATATAGAAATGGAGTATTCATGTATTTCGAGTGAATTACTTGCGGGTGAGGCTGCATCAACATATCGAGGAGGTAGAGGCTTCTTCTATGAGAACATAATTCTATATAAGACATTCAATATCAAGACAACGGATATCGTTATCAATGAACATATTAATTTACCACGAAGGTCTATGACTGGGGTATTATTCTTGTTTATGGAAATGTATACTGCAGGTACAAGAGATTCCGAAAAGTTCGCTAACCCAAAGATCACATCTGTAATTATCGATATTGATGGAATGCCAAATCGTCTATACTCAAAAGGTATGCTACCATCAGATCTGTGGGATTCTATAAGGAAACGCTTTCCAGGATTGGAAGGTGTAAAACAAAATGACTTCTATGCTAGTGATAAGTTTGCATTGTGGGTTGATTTGAGAACTTTCGCAGATAATGATGTTCATGGAGGAGGGTTGACACTGAATAATACACGAGATGGCGTAAGACTAGAGATTAGGAGAAAGTCTGGATCTTCTGCTGTTACCTGTTACATGTTCGTAGTGGCTGATGCTCTATTCACTCTTATGAATAACGAACTCCAATCAATTATGTATTAAGAGATTGAGTATTAATATATGTATATGGAAAAATTGAATGATAAGACACCTTTTCACTGTATTATTACAGGACCAACAGAATGTGGAAAGACAAAATATCTAATAGACCTTCTTAGAGGATCCTTTCGTTATATATTCGAATACATAATACTATTTTGCCCAACGTATGTGAATAATAAGACATATCATGGATTTGCAAAAGGTGATCCTAGATTTATTGTCTTATCACCTGATGCAAGTAATGTAGATGAGATAAATGATTTACTATCGTATTGCCAACAATTATTTACAGGTACTAATACATTAATAATATTAGACGATTGTGCTTTTAGTAAAGATCTAAAACAGCGTTCTAATAAGTTTATTAATCTAGGGTTTTCAGGTAGACATGAAGGAATATCCGTTTGGGTATTAACTCAACAACTAACCTCAATAGCTAAACCATTTCGTGAAAACGTAGCTTGTGTCGTAGCATTTCATAGTTCATGTCAAACGTCAACTAAAACATTATTTGAAGAGTGTGGAGGAGATATGGATAATGAAGATCGTAAGAAATTCGTAAAGTTACTAAAGTCTGAAAAGTATTCTAGGATATGTTTTTGTTTACGATATCCATTCCAGTGCTATCTTGAGATACCTAATGCAATAGACTTAAAGGATAGTTAACATATATGATTATAATGTCGCTAGTAATCAAGAGATTCGAAAATGTTGAACTTAATACGTCTATTGATGCTTTCATAGATAGTAAGCAGAATGTTTATTTCAAAGGGAAAGATATTGCTAGAGCACTGGGTTATGAGAGAGCTAGGGATGCAATAACACGTCACGTAGATGAAGAAGATAAAATAGAATATAGAAAATTACAAGGGCCGCGTTTCACGGCCCTTCAAAGGGGTGGGCGTTTCGCCCACCCCTTGAATAATGTGCATCCACAAACTATTTTCATAAAAGAACCTGGCTTGTACTCCCTCATCTTTGGATCCAAATTAGATTCAGCAAAAACATTCAAAAGATGGGTATTCTCTAAAGTGTTACCATCTATCAGAAAGTATGGATACTATAAAATATTTGACAATCCTAATACACTAACATTCAAGATAGAAGATGAGTATGACCTACACACAAAAGTAGTTAGTTATATTAGACGATTCTATCCTAATGTCATAATGACAGCTGGATTGGGTGAATTGCAAGATAGTTCAACTAAACGAATCGATTCTTATAAGAAAGGATATATGAAAGGGCAACCAGATATCATAATAAATAATTGTCACAAAACTTACAAAGGTTTATGTATCGAATTTAAAACCCCTACTGGTAATGGTATCCTATCTAATTCACAAAAGAACTTATTAGAGAAGTATGAAGAGAATGAGTTCAAGTGCTTAGTATCAAATGATTATGATCTAATAATAAAAGATCTAAATGATTATCTAAAAGATATTAGAATAAAATGTAAATATTGCAATAGGAAATTCTGCACAAGTGAAACACTAAGAAATCATAAAAAGTACTTCCACAGAATAAATATAGACTAGGGGTAACGTTTCATTACCCCCCGAATGATATGCTTTCATGCATTTTTGAGACTCGTATGAGCAACATCGTTGCATTCTTGCGTGTTTGACACCAATTTATTTCCAGCCTGTACTACCATAAGGATTTGCACTCGCATATGAGAGAGTTTAACTCTTCTATTTTCTTTATAGTCATCTCTTACCGTAGAGATGACTATCAATAAAATAGAAGAGTTAAACTCTCTCTTAAGTTTAGATACTATAGATGATAAATTGAGTATAAGTACGATGACAACAGTGTGCAAGTTCAATGTAAAATTCAATACTGAGAACATACATAGGTATCTAAAGTTGAATAAGGATGCCATAGTTTCCATCAACTATAACAACAAAGGTATTCAGCTAGTGAGATCTTTGCTGAATGAAAAGAAAAAGGTTAAGAAGAGTTTCCTAAATCAAATAACTATTATTATAAGATCAAATTATGATGATAAATATATAAATATGAAGTTGTTCAATAATGGATCAATACAGATGACAGGTTGTAAAAGTATCAATGGTACTATTGAAGCTCTTAATAAAATGTGTATAGAATTGAGAAAGAAACCTTTTGTTGATTGTCCAAAACTTTTGAACATTAATAATATCTACGATTTTAAGATCAGCATGATCAATTGTTTGATGAATATTGGGTTCAGAATAGATAGAAAAAGACTATATGATTATCTAATGGCAAGAGACGTAGAGGCATTTTTGAATCTTGACAGGCATGCGTGCGTCAATATTAAGCTTGATAATGATATGGGAAAAGAGACATCCATTTTTGTATTTACGAGTGGTTCCATTATCATTACTGGAGCAACAACTGCAAAGCAAATTAATGATGCATTTAGATACATTTCAATTCTCCTGCTTAGCAACTACGCGGAGTTCATCTTAATTGTTGGATATGGATCTTACTCGTTGGATACATAAACGATAGTTGACAATTATAATATATGGAATCAATCATTGAAGAGTATATTGATGTTAATGAAGAAGATATCCAACCAATAAAGGCTCCAAAGGAGAAGAAGGTAAGATTCAAGAAGGAGCCAATAGTAATCCCAACAGATATAGACGATAAAAGGGAATCCTTAGCAATCCTAGCAGTGTTGGGAACTATCAATGAATTCGTTGGAGTCAATATGAGTCTTGGCGATGTTAAGAAGTTGTCGGTAAAAGATGTTGAGAAGTATTATAATAGGTACCAAGTCATAGTTGGTAATAAAGTTACTAATGGTTTAGTAGATACCGCTATAAAAGCTACTGTGGAAATAATCTCCCACATGGTTACTATAGATAATAATGAAGAATTATGCAAAGATCTACAAACTAATGAGTTAGTCAAACAAGAATTATCGAATGCCGCTGGATATATAGTATTGAAGGGGGGTAGAATAGTAGCCCTAGCAAGTGGTTTACTTCAAATAGCGAAACACATTAAGATTTCCCCTGAGACAACTATTGAGAGTAAATTGGTTTAAACATTAAAACATATTATTTATAATATGTCGAACGATAAGATATTTGATGATGACTATATCGAACAAATTACTAAGGAGGTAAGGAATAATAAATCAACTCCGAAAGATCCTAAGAAGGTCGAAGCTGGAAAGAAGTTAGCAGAATACCGTAAGAAAGCTAAGAAAGAGGTAAATACGGATGAGGTAGATCCTAAGTCTTACGTACCTGAGTTATCATTTACGACAGTATTAACGATAGTTGGTATTGGCCTAACTGCTACAGACTTGTATTTTAGATATAGGAATAACAAAGTTGGAGAACCTAACATAATAGAAGAAATAAGACCACCTACAAAGTCATCCATTCATAATATAGGTATGTAGCGAATTGATTTAAACCTATGGTAAGATATGTAAGTATCATGGTAGAAAATAAACTTGTTAAAACATTTACGGATGCTGCCGTTGTAGTTGGACTTTCAGCTGGTGTTGGTTACCTAAGCAAAAAGATGATGAAAGAATCATTCCTAAATGATCCCTCGTCAAGTATCACGAATTATGGTAAGTGGGTCTTAGTCTTATCTGGAAGTATGTATCTGAAAGAGTATCTCGAAGATAAGAAGATATTACCAAAGTCACTTTAACAAATGTACATATTATATAATATAGATGGCAACTATAGCAATAATGATTGGTGGAGCTATTTTAAATGCAACGACATTCGTGGGAGGATCGTATCTAGCAAAGTACCTATCAGGTAACAATTCAGATGAAGAACGAATTAGACACGATAAGGCTCTAGAAAAATATCAACGCGATATGGGTAAGTGGCAGAAAAGAAGACAAGAATATCAAGATTGGTTATCAGAAAAATATCAAAGCAAAATCCACGCAGATGATAATGACAAAGAGACTGATAACGCTTTTAGACTATATGCTCAAACACATCCTGATTTTAATTTGAATGAACCACAATTATCTAACTATTATAAACCAAGTAATAATCAGAAACAATATGAAATGGCATACGTGGGAGGTGGTATTATGGCTATAACATATATAGCTACTAAACTAGTATAAAAATATATTACATATTATAAAATATAGAAATGGACATCGACCCAACAGAAGAAATTCCAGATGATAAGAATCCTTTTGATCATGATAATATTGGTTATGATGATGACGACTATAATGCTTATGAAATGACTCAAATAACATCAACTAATTTGCCTCACCATCACACTATTGAAGAAACATCGTTTTGGGATGGTGACTCTAAAACACAATTAATAACTAAGGAAGATAAGATGAACTTTGCTTGGGAAAGGATTCAAGGTAAGTATCCTAGTGTCAATCCAAATAAAGCCCCATTCCTTGCTACTATTGATGAATATGATAGAGTCATGGTAAAGACTAAGAGACTAGGTGGAAAATATTATCCTCTGTTTAATGCGGCAGGCGAAATAAACGGAAAATTACCTAAAACAATTACTAGAAATCTCGGCCCACCTGCTGCAAAAATTGTAGACGACATCAATGAAAAGATATTAAAATCTAAACAAAAAGTCAAACAATTAGAACAAGATATAGACAACATTTCTCAAGCTGAAACTGAAGTCGTCAAAGAAAGGTTAAATAAATCGCTTCGAGAACAGATTATGGAAAAAGAAGATGAGATCGAACAGATGGAACATATGAACGAAGTAATAGAAGGGCGCATGTCTCTAAGAGATCGTATAAAAGCTATATTTAAAAAATATGGCTTTACAGTCATTGCTATCCTAACAGCTGTTGGGGTTGTCATTGGAGTAATCGTTAACAGCCTAACAAGCGGACTATCATCTGTTGCAAAAGGTATTGGAAATGGTTTGAAAACTATTGGAAAGAAATTAGGTGAATTATTGCCTGGAATGATTGGAGCAATTGCATCCTTTATTTTTAGAACAGCTGGAGAAGTCATTAGCTTTTTGGCTAAAAATGCATGGCTCCTTATTGTAGCTGTAGTTGTCTATTTCGTAGAAAGGTATAAAAATAAAAGATAGACTACATAGTATAATGGTAGTACTATATATCGAAAAAACGAAATGTGATGAGACTATATATCTCGAGAACCCAATCCAAGTTAGGAGGCATATTTCACTGATTAGTTGTAATTTTAACGATTTATATGATCTTATGAGTGAAGGCATAGTTTCTGATACACAAGGTAATGTAAGACTTCGTATTCCTCAAGGAGACTATAACGTAGAAAGTTTTAAGATTGCTATAAGTAATGCTATTTCCATTGGTGAAAAGCCAATCAATATAGAAATTTCAAATGGTAAAGCCTACTTTATTCCTACAGTCGATGTCATACTAAATGAGAGCCTAGTTAGACTACTTACTATTAATAAGAATTTAAAAATAAGATCTCGAAATGAGTTTCAGATTATGAAGATCAATTCCATATATATTCATTGCGATCTCATTGACCCCACACAAGTCATAAAAGAAACTGAATATTCACAAATCTTAACGTCATTGGAACTAAATAAAAAAGGAGAAAGGATATCCTATAATCCTAATAATTCTCCTAATATTAGAATTAGAGAGGTTGACTACATTAATAGCATACGATTATGGATAACAGATGGTAATCATAATATGATAAGTCCTAAAATATATCCAATGCAGCTTGTGTTAGAAGTTATTTAGAAAGATAAAAAGATTATACATGTATAATGGTAGTACTATATATTGAAAAGATGAAAGCTGATGAGACCATATACTTGAAGTATCCTATCGAAGTTGGAAGATCCATTTCTCTGATTAGCTGTAATTTCTACAACGACTTGAATGATCTCCTAGAAGAAGGTACACTCACTAATGTACAAGGTATCGTAAGATTAATTTTCACTCCAGGAAATCCCACCGAGAAATCAATCAAAGAATTAGTAGCTTTCATGCGTGAAAGGCTGCCAAAGGCTTTCAAATCGATCACTATAGAAACATCAGGGGATAAGACCTATCTCATTGCTAATGAAGATCTCATACTAAATGAAAGTCTAGCTAAATTACTTACTATTAAAAGGAGCATAAAATCAGGGTCTCGAAATGAGATCCAGATTATGAGGAGCTTTGACTTCATATACATTCATTGTGACCTTATCAATCCAACACAAGTCATAAAAGGAACCAAATACTCACAAATCTTAACATCATTGGAACTAGGTAAAAAAGGAGAAAGAACATCCCACAATCCTAATAATTCTCCTAATATTAGAATTAGAGAGGTTGACTACATTAATAGCATACGATTATGGATAACGGATAGTAATCATAATATGATAACCTCTGGAATATATCCAATGCGGATAGTGTTAGAAATCGTTTAAACGAAAGATGATACTATTAACCATATGGTTGACTACGATTCGATTTACCCAGATATACCACTACAAGTCACTGGAGAAAACTTTAGACTTCATAAGGTAAATACGGTCCTATCAGAATTAGGAGCTGAAATAAAATATTATGAAAAGGTACGAAAGAAATATGTTAGAATACGAGGAATAACCCACAATCTTTCTGTAGGTGCTGGCTTACTTTCAGTTATCTTAACGAGTTCTGCAGTAGCGACTTCTTTGACAGGGTTTGGTGCTGTCATTGGACTCCCAGTAGGAGTGGTTGGTGGTTTGTGTGGTCTAGTTTCAGCTTCTTCTGCAACAGCTACTAAAGCTCTAACCAAGAAGGTGTCCAAACACGAAAAAACAGTAATGTTAGGAAAGGCAAAACTAAACACAATACGTGACCTAGTATCGAAAGCATTAAATGATAACAAGATCAGTGATACAGAATTCGAATTGATTATGGTTGAATTTAATAAGTATGAAGACTTGAAATGTGAGATCCGACAAAATACTCGAAAAGAGGAATTAAAAAAAAGAACCAACACTATAGAGAAAAAAAGAACCGATACACAGAAGATACGAGAGGAAGTAAAACAGGAACTATTAAAACGACTAGAGAAATAACACACTCCTATGATGTAACACCTTATGGAGGTTTCATCCATAAACTTAGATATGAAAAATACTAAATGATATAAAACATTGTCTCATATCATAAATATGGCTTCAAAGAAATTGATTGAAATATGGAATAGTTTCAAACAGCGCTATCCTAATGCTGACCTAAGTAGATTCTATAAGGAATCCACAGAAGAATATGGTACTACTTATTATAATGTATACTTCAGAGGACCAAAAATGGATCATGGTATGTGGGGTGATAAGGAATTCATTGACAATCCTAATTCTTTGACGAATGCTGATAAGAAGGCTATGAGAATAGCTCTAGAACCACCAACATCATTTCCAGATTCCTTATTACCAACTATGCATAAGTATCCAATCCCTGGAATCTCATTTACACAACCAGCTTTGGATATTGCACCATCATTGAAAGAAATGAAGATATACGTTTCCCCAACTCAGTACTTTATTATAAAGTTTAGAAACATCTTCAAAGATTGTACAGTGACTTTCAAATCTGCTAAACAGTCAAGACATTGGTTGAGTAAACCCGACTTTGGATATTGGCCACAACAATTAAACTTTGCTGTATGGTGTGCTACTTCTGGTTGTGGAATAAGTCTACAAGAACAGTATCCTCCAGTTGTTCAAGGATTCATCAAGTTTCATGTTTACTATACTATACGAAGAATTCTATATGAGTTGGGAACACCATTACCAGATGATCATATTTTCATTCAAACAAATAACCGTCATAGTAAGGTTACTTTCGAACGGTTATGTAATGAATTCGATATTCCTTCCAATCCAGACTTCAGGTGGAAAGGAGGACGCAATAATGGACTTGGTGATATATTCCTATATTATTCAGGTGAGGGTTATGAAAACGTTCATGAAATTCGTGGATACGACATAGATGCTAACTTATATCCCAATCCAGATGGAGAACTATTCTCTGATGAGGGTGGTAAGGTTGACCAAGGAAATCTCATTTCATTTATCCGTAATGATGACCACGATGGTAAACAATATTCTTGGTTTGTTCCAAATAAAGATAGTGGATTAACAATAGCTGGTATGGGTAGATTAAATAGATCAGCAGAGGCTTTTGTTTACTGCATATTAGGTTCACAAGTGGACACACGATCAAGTATTATTGGTACTGGTGGAAGTGCTATTGAGACACAACAGGAAATGCTATCACTTTTTGAAAGCGCTGTAATTGAAGGCAACATATCAATGAGTATACAACGATATCAACTAGCTGTTCAAGGAGCAAAATTGAGACTAGACTTAGCCATTGCTCCAGGAATATGGTTAATGCCATCTAATCTCATTATAAATACACAAAGTGTAGTAGGATACAATAATAAATTATTGAAAGCTACAAATGATATGACATTTGGAGCTAACGACTCAGTAAATAAAAAAGTAGAACCTACAATATTAAAGCATAATGTTGGTAAAGTTAAACTGCCACACCAATATGGCAATAAACCAATAGTGAAGCCTATAATAAAGAAACCACAAATAATACTTACATCATCCTCTCATGAAACTAATTTAATTGTACTAACAATAGCAACAGCAGGAGTAGGTTGGTATCTATTTACCTAAGTGTTTCTTCATATGAACATACTTACTACCAAGTTTAATCAACGCATTACAATCAGGACAAATATATTCTTTTTGTTGCCATTTCTTACGTCTCGACTTTTGCATATCCTTTAGTTCGGATTCTGACATTTTCTCTTTCTTTCGTTTATAAGACGATTTCTTACAATCTTCTGGTAGTTCATCTCTTTCTATATATTTGAATATATATCTACACTTATCTATCTTCGATATACCACTCTTACAATTATTTAATCCTTCACAAACCATCTTGACTATACCAGCATTGATTCCAAGATGTTGTTGAATAGCATACATACTATTGAAGTACGTTACTTTATCTGTATCACAATTGGTAGTTTTTATGCTCTTCTTATTCTTATGATTATCTTTAACGAATGAATAATCTCTTTTACTAATCTTTCCATTAATGATGACTTCATTAATAGGAGGTATTTCTTTATTATCACTCATCTCAATAATACATTATAACGTTGTCTCTTTAAGTGTCAGACAAGCTCATTTCTATATGGCTCTATTGCTTTATAAACTTTAGATATAGTGGTTTCTGACACTAGGAACTTATTAGCTATCTCTTTCTTCGTAATTGCTAAATTATTTATATTTATTGTTAATAGGATACATCCAATAGCTATAGAAAGTGGTGTGTGCATTATTGCAATATTTAGCTTTTGAACGTTTCTTACGATTTTCACAACTTGATCTATAAGTTCTCGTTTAAAGTTAAGGATCTTGCAGAATCGTAGAATAAAGTCATCAGGAGAGCTATACTCTAATTTTCTCAAGGATTTGATATTTTTAGCTAATTTCATAAAGACCTTGCATCCCTTTGCTATATCTTTATGATTTAGTTTAAATAGTATAGCTATTTCTTTTGATGATCTAGTGCTATTATTCTTTTTGCATGCAAAGAGAACACAATTTGCAATAACACTTTTTCTATTTATTCCTCTTATAATGACACTCTTTTTTATATTAGCATCATTCAAATAGTGTTGCGAATTTATTTCTTTGAAGATAATTTTAGCATCGTCCACAATACATTTTAGAATACCAATGCTTCTACATTTCTCTTCGATATCTTTGAAAACCATATACAGACTCCTCTCTCTATACGGCATTTGCAACCACCTATTTAGTGTTTGTAGTTTACCATATTTATTACCACTGATACTCGTACCGAGAGATGATTGGGGTAAGAGTGCATTGATTGGTCCGCTGCATCTATTCATACCTGAACTGTCGTTTCCTTCATACGTAGTCCATTCAGGATTGTTATCTAGGATGTATTCTTGCACTTGACCACATTTGATACAGACATTTATACCTTTTTGCTTGTCCCTTATTATTTCGGTACATCTTGTGTTCTTTGGCTCATCATCTTCTTCTTCACACATGTCGAAATAGTATAACGCATCCGATGTATAAGTAGAATTGAATCTTTCCATTTCTAAATTTAGAAAATGGAAAGATTCAATTCTACTTATACTGCTTGATAATTCGTAATTGCCTATCTTGTCCTTGCTTTAGTTGTTCAAGTCGTTCTAATTGTTCAATTTGCTTTTGCTTTAGTTGATTGATTTGCTCTTGCTTAAATTGTTCGATTCGCTCTAACTGTTTATTTTGCTCTTGTTTAAATTGTTCAATTAGATCTTGTTTGGGTCGTTCAATTCGTTCTAGCTGTTCAATTATCTCTTGTTTAGGTTGTTCAATTTGCTCTAACTGTTCAATTGTCTTTTGATTGGGTAGTACGATTTGCTCTAATTGTTTGGGTTGTTGCTCTTCCTCGAGTCGTTTCTCTTTCCTGCGTTGTCTAACTCGTGCATTTCGTTTGTCTTTCTTAAGTTGTTCCTCAGATTTTTTAGGTTGCTCTTCCTCAATTTGTTCTATCAATTCGGTTTGATTGTCTTCTTCGGATTGCTCTTCCTCGATTTGTTCTATCAGTTCGATTTGGTCGTCTTCTTCGGATTGGTCGTCTTCTTCGGATTGGTCGTCTTCTTCGGATTGGTTGTCTTCTTCGGATTGCTCCAACTCTTCTTCAGATTGATTGTCTTCTTCGGATTGATTGTCTTCTTCGTGTCGTTCTTGTTTGAGTTGCTCTTCCTTGACTCGTTTCTCTTTCTTGAGTTGTTGCTTTTGTGGTTTAGGTTGTTTATCTTTCTTGAGTTGTTGCTTTTGTGGTTTAGATTGCTCTTCCTTATTCATTTCTTCTAAGCGTTCATATCGTTGCTTTTCTTCATCTCGCTCTTCGAAGTATTGATTAGTTTCCTTTTTGATCTCTAGACCTAACTGCCTAGACCCTTTATGTAATTCTTTTACTGATAGACCACTAGATACAGGGTCTAAACCAAATATGCTAATATGCTCATTTATTAATTTATTATTCATATCATAAGCAGATTCAACGTCATCATAAACAGATGCGAAATCGTCTCTTTGTTTTCTACTTTCTAATATTTTTTCTTTGTCTCTCATCTTTTGGTTGTTCCTTCTGATATAATAAATATTTATTGAGCTTACGAATACCATTATCTAGTTCTGATAATTTATACTTGAGTTCGTTCTTCATTTCTATCATTCTATTGTATCCTTCCATAATCGTCCTCACTATTTTCATTTCATTATCTTTTATTACTACTTTTTCTAAGGATGCGATGTCACTCTTTGATAATGTGTGCTTGTCTTTTGGCTTACTCTTTGGTGGCATACATTCATCTTTTGGTTTACTGCTTTTATTAATTAGTGTAGTATCTAGACTATGTTCTTCTATGAAGTCCTTCAATCCTAATTTGATGGACTCTAATTCTTCTTCCAGAATCTTTTCATTGTTCGATTCTATCTCTAAATCTTCCTTAATTCGTACCATAATCTCTTTCTTTCCTTTTCTCTTACTCCTTTCTACTTTCTCCATAGATCTAGATGCTGAGGAAATCTTCTTTCTTACTTCTTTTAATTCGTCTTCTTTTTTGGATTTTGCTTTTTCGATATCTTTGTATCCTTTTATGATTCCCTCCATTTCAATATTATTATTAAACATCACCTACTTATATAGTTTGAGCATATTAAATTATGGGAGTAGTCAAGGTCAAGGTCAATAAGGGCGTGCTAAATTAGGGCGTGGTCAATAAGGGCGTGGTCAATAAGGGCGTGGCCAATAAGGGCGTGGCCAATAAGGGCGTGGTCAATTAGGGCGTGGTCAATGTCACGAGGTGATCACGTGATCACATTCCTGGAATTCCATTCTTAACCGCATTCTTGGAATCCACTCTTAACCGGTTTCTTGGAATCCACTCTTAACCGGTTTCATCAAGTATCAGGACAAGCTCATTAAATAAACAGTAGTCGGGAAAGGCATATTCTGGCGAAGTCTGCTGGAGAATTGGCACTACTGGCGCTGCGCCAGAAAGTGTCAATGCGCCAGAAAACTGCGCCAGAATCGGCCTTTCCCTACTACTATCGGACCGGCTCAGATCGGAATTATATTTTTCCCGCCACAACAATTACGACCCGTTTCGTTTATATATCACGTTTTATTTTTTTGCTTTGACAGCTAAGTATAAAATACATATGTTTATCTTTATATTTTGCCCTTTGACAGTCATTTCCTCCGGCATTTCCCCCGAATTTCAAGTGAAACCTTTCGTGGTGTGAGTCAGTAGTTCAATTCTATGAAGCTTAGTCCGGCGTGTCGATTTCATTGACACAAGAATGCGACCTAAACAGTTTTTTTATGAAAGGACTCCAAACAGTTTAATTGTTCCACACACAAAAAAAAAGAGAAAATCATGAATAATACACAATATTGTCTTCCCTGAACTGGTTCCCTTTTTGTTTGGCCGTTTCCTAGCCCGAGTACTCGTTTGAATACAACCTCTGCGCTTTTGCTGTCTAGACCAGTTAACACTCCTGGATCGATTCCCCTGTAATGTGGAGAAAAAAATAAACATTTAGAAAGTTAAACTGTAACTCACATTGTAAAAATTCCTGTCAAATTATCATCGAAGCTTTAAATGTATGCGAATGTCTGCTGGTACACTGATCCGTTTCGCCATGTCCATGATACACTTTGATTTATGGCCGGGTTTCGTTTATGCATCTTCACGATCGAACCACTGGTAGTCGTACTCGTCTTGGATGCTTTAGCTCTGTGATGTTGTTGTTGCGGTGTCTTGCCAGCTGTGTAAACCGTATTACGACCCTTTTCTGTTACTGTGCGACTACTGCAACCGAGGTCACTAGAGAATGAGAACAAATCACATCGCAGAACAAAAACAATTGCAAGCATTCCAACTTACAAGCACATCCACGCGATCTTCTTCATTCGAAAGACTTCGACTTCAAAACGAGTCCACCAAATTCGCTTTTACCGGATGGAAACTCGAGCAAGTTAGTTGAAATACTTTTATCTTGTACTCGACACTGATTGGCTCAAATAACCGTAAAAGTTGGAATGCTTTGTTTAGGTTCTGCAGTATGATTCTCATTGGCTAAGGGGACTCCGGTTACAGTAACGGCATAGTAAATCTCGCCATAAGCCCCAAAGTGTTTGAAATCTTGTTCATCCATTTTTGGGTAATTCACTGGTCGTAATTACAAACCCTTGAGTTGAGGCAATGGAAATGAGCAGGAGCTCCTGAAATGAGTAATCACATTGAATTTGTTTATTTTTCAATACATTTTCAGGCATCAGGCATTTGGTCCTTGCAATCTTAGGGAAATATATTTTAATAAGTGAAGCTGATATAAAAACAGCAAAAGGGACTAGAATTAGCTCGTCATTGAAATATGATTCCTTAAAGTGCCTATGAAATGATTTATTTTATTTTATATGATTTTAGAGATTTATTTACATTTCTATAACTCCACCAAAAGTTTATGTAAGAAATAAGTTAACCAGCTAAACCGTTTTCTGTGACCCACTTCAGCCAAATTTCATGCGACAAATTTTAATGGGGCCTGGGACTCAATTGTGACGTATAAGTACAGTCGCTTTTTTCAAAAGTATTTACGTCACAATTGACCCAGGCCCCATAAAATTTGTCGCATGAAATTTGGTTGAAGTCACGGACCTAATTTACGTTTTGACGGCGTGAAATTTGAACCATAAATGTCACCACATTCGTCAGGGGATAAAATTAAGTTCTGACAAGGGGGAAACTATTGAAGATAGTTTGGCAAATTTGGGAAAAAGTATTTTCATTTCATAGGCATTTTAATAAGCGAAAATTTCTGTCGATATTTTTCTATGTCGGTCATTTTGTCTTCCAGTTCGACCTTCACATCAATAATAACTGGCTAGGGCTTATTTGCACTTTAAAGTTGTACGGCCATGGAATGTTTCGGAGTCGTACACTGCAGGAAAGACTTTCGAATTTTCCTTTGGTATCAAAGCCTGACGCCTCCGTACCAAGTGAACTTCTTTGATTACATTGTAACGGGAATACCATCAACGATTTAAAAATATATTTCAAATTATTATTGTTATTTTACAGATGGCAAACATGATGGTTCATTCGATGGTCATCGCTTCTTTAAATGGTGAGCAAAATAAGTATGGATTCTTATGACGCGTAATGTGTAATAGTAAATAACTTTACTAAAGTGTGAGTTCCTCCAGACGACCAGTGGATGTCTACTAATAGCCTGTTCCAGGTTCTCAGATAGTGGGAAGGTGGCGAAAGAAAAAGCGAGGCGAAAAAAAGAATAGGGAAACAAGCTAATATAGTAAGGGTGCATTCGATGGACTCGAATACATGGAATTATCAATCAAATCAGGCTGATATAAGCACATTTTGACTGCTGTACCTTGGATATCATATATCAGGACCTCTTTGTACCTTACAGTGCAAATTTTGCCTTAAGCAGTGATCTCGAGACGTTATTCCATCTATTATTATTCCGGAGTAGACTTTCATTTTATTTACACTTTTCTTAATGGTATTACAATTAGGTGAATAAAAGAAACATAATGAGAAACGAGAGACGAGTACTAAAATACATAGAATGAAGATAGGATGGAAGTGCGCAGACTGAAATAGCCTGTTGGCTTTCATGTCAAACTCTGCTTATCGTGTGAAAAACAACAAAGACAAACATAATACGAATTATTTTCAGTATCACTAAATTCGCATTTACTAATTGGTGTTTTGTCTCGTGCAGCACACCCAAGAGAGGGATCTTCGTTTGCTTCAACAAGGTTGTCATGTGTTACGGCTAAGTCACGCAACCACTCATCAACAGCACGTGATGCGTTACTAGTCAGTTGTATTCGTGATGATAGTGACGTATAGTCGACATGAACCTTCAAGTTTCTTTCAAACGAAAAACACCCTGAGATAGAAGAGAAATACCATGTGAATGTCCTGATATGGTTTTCAGACATTTTTCGATAGAGGATGGCAAAGATTAAAGTAGATTACAAAAGCTTATTCTTAGAACATTGATTTCGGTTTCAGTGAACCGATTTCAAGTTGCTGTAAATAGTAGTATTTTTCATCCACTCGAATCGTTGTCATCCTTCATCAAACTATTGTCTCAGATTTCCTCCAGTACCTCTTGACAGCACACTCTACTAATCTGAGTAGTTTGTCATTTGATAGTGCCCCCCGTGTGGAACGCGAGTACCGACGTTCAACAGCTTACCCACCCCTCCCTTGGGTGTCATGTGTAATTAATGATTAACCATTAAATTTAGGGTGAAACAGGGGGGAGGGGTGGGGGTTTACCAGAGACCGTAATTGATCCCAAATTTCAAAGTATGCTGTTGTACAGAACGTGTGGAATAGTCTTCAGTTTGTTCTGTAGTTTTAAACTTAATTTGCACTGGAAACAACAAGGGAGCATGGCATACCACAGGCAACCCAAGCTCTAATTGTGTGTATTTGTCAGTATAATATAGGGGAACTACTAAACGGGAAAGAGAGGAGATCCGAAAAGGAAAATAGGCCCAAATCGCTAATAAACTATCGCTAATAACCTATCAATAGTAGTAAAATTCGTGATTTTCCCCGTTTAGTAGTTCCCTATATTATACTGACAAATACACACAATTAGAGCTTGGGTTGCCTGTGGGTTCAGCAGCCATCTTGAAATCCTTTATTACAATGCGACCATCCGCTGACAATAATTAATGTCGGCGCTCACGAGGGACGTCGTGCCAAGCGAGTGAGCGGCACTTCGTTCTCGCATAGTTAATAGAGTGGAATGGTTAGGAAACCCGGCAAACTTCAAAAGGGCTAACAAAGGCGCTGCGATTTAGGTTGGAAGGGGTAAGACAAAAGATTGTGCACGATCATAGTTCATTAGCGTTCCCTGAACGACTGAACTCACACGTTTCTATTGTCTGATTGATTAACATGTTGGAATTTCTATTGTGTTTTGTGCACGGTGGTGGTTGAAAAAAGCTCCCTGAGTTTCCTAACCATTCCACTCTATTAACTATGGTTCTCGTGAACGCCAACATTAATTATTGTCAGCGGAAAGTCGCATTGTAATAAAGAATTTCAAGATGGCGGCTAAACACTTAGTCTGCCGTGCTCCCTTGGAAACATTAACCAGTTTCCAGAGTATGGAAATACAATGTTGGAAATTCCAATTTACAGCATTTGCCCTGTTTTTTTTCCAGGTTTTTCTCTTCTTTTTTTTTCTGGTTTTTCCATACTTTTGAAATTGGTTGGATTTTCCAGCTACGCCTCTCGGGTTTCAATTGTTTTCTAAATATTTGGAATCCCCTGATGAAACACGAACAATGAGTGTTTGAAATTACTTCTCATGCGAATGCAAAACCGACAATTTACATGCGCTTCTTTTCAAACTTCATTAGAAAGTATTGTTTACCGTTTGACTGTTGTATCTAATTATTCAATAGTTGGCTTATTATTCTTTTTTGATGGCAGTGATTTCAACTAGCGTACTAGTAGTATAGTGGACTAGAGTTAGTACAAGCAGTCTGAAGGGTAGAGGCTCGAACTCCAGTGGAGGCAGACTTTTTCTTTCTATGTCATTCTTTATTTCTTTACTTCTTCGCTCCTTACTTGTAGTTTATCAGTATGTAATTAGTTAGTGGTTCATGAATATGATGATTAAGAAATATTGATCACTAGGGTTGGAAATCTGATCAAACACTAATGCATTTGTTTCATTGGATGTCAAGATGCATCCACCTGACGAAGCTTCGAAGAAGGGTTTCACCGGGTATCAAGACCCATGCATGTGACCAAATACAGTTGCTCCATTGGATGACTCTCATGAATTATTAATGAGTTTGAGAACCCCTGATGAAAGACTCCAATTCGTGTTTGACATAGTTCGTGAAGTACTTTAACTCGAGGTCTATTCAGTCTCCAAACATATATCTGACGATCTCTTCTAAAGTCTTTTTAAAAGCGTTTTCTTCGTGCCTCGAGTCTTTTTAGCATGTTTTCTTAACTTAACAACTTGTAACTTATATCTTACTCATCGTAAACCATACGTAGCATATCCATGCACTGAAACAAAAACTATGCTGTATATGTTAGGGTTCAGGGTTTATTACTGCCCACAAAGTTGGGAGAATAATCTCAAATCTTACTCAAACAGCAGCTTACATACCGTAGGTATTTGTAAAAATGTACGACAAGTAAAAATATAGAAGTGTACATTTAAAGAGTTTCTTATATTCTTTTGTTTACTGGGAGCAAACAGTCCGCTAACAGTGAGGCACTGTTAGGGTTTTAGGATTATGGATTATTAGGGTTTTCAGAGTAGGGATACGGATTATTGGCAACTAAATAAAAGGATTGCGGATTATTTGGGTTGGATTTTAGGATTAAGGATTATTATTACATCGATGACTTACGAATATTTACGTTTACAAAATAAGGATACCGATTATTTCCTAAATTTACCCAGTTTTACGGATTACTCAGACCCCCCCCCTAACAGGGCCTCAACAGTCACATGCTGATATATCACTTCGACAACCAATGAATTGCGCGCGCGTGATCCCATAGGGAAGACTACTGGACAGCAAACAAACTTCTAAACGCTGTTTTAGAAAGATCTACAATCGATTGGTTTTGTTACTAACACTACCGATCTCGTAGAAGGTCCTTTAAATACCTAGTCCGATTATTTTGCCGTCTGGTACAACCACTGCAAAAGGGCCATTGGGCTGCGAGTTGGCACATTCCCAGATCAGGTTATTTTTAGAACACCAGAGGTGAATATATCCAATACCCCCGACCGGAAGGACGATACAATGCTTTTTTTTCACAATGGTGAGGTTTTCTCATCGTATGTAATTTCATCATTTTAGGAAGCATTGTTTGCGTAGGCTTCTCGGTTTCCCCCAAGGGAACACGCTGGTAATGGCTCTTGCTGTATACCAGCGCCCTCATCAGGTGATGTTTGTTCGAACGAGGGCCGGGATCCGGGGTGGCAAGTGGATGCGATGACACGAAATGTCAAGAGGAATTATCAGAGCCGAGCAACATAATTCCCCCTAACTCCGGTGGGTGTGGTAACGCGGACCAGCGGACTTTTGTTTACGTTTTCTTTTTAGTCGAATAAACGTATGAAGTTCTGGCGTTATGAATAAAAATTGAACTAAGAAAAGCATTTAAGATTTACACATGTTGGTTCTTTTCAGTAGTCGAATAGTCAGTCTGACGTAATGTTGACGGGAATTTTGCAAATTATATTACCCTTAAAGTACGCATAAATTTGGCTCCTGCATTTGTAAAATGACTGCATCAGCAAATTACTATTTCAAAACGAATATTTTCCAAAGCATATGCATTCGTAAAGTCGGTCGGGGCGACTGTTCAAGTGTGTGTTAACGGCTACAGTTCGACACCATATATACTGTACTGACTCGCCTAAAAGGCAATTTTTATCCCTAAAAGGAGCGGCGAGCGCGCCGTCAGTTCAATAGTCGCCCATATGTTTATTACTCGGGCTGCCTGTGGCAGCACCGAGTCTTAAAATGCAAGCCGTTCTTTTTTTTTTTATTCAGTGCAGCAAGCTTTCTGCGCATGCGTTAAAGGTTAAATTCACACCAATCGGATTGCACTGTGCTGGTCACGCAACAATCGCCAGATTAATTTATTTACATAATTTAATACAGTAAATCAAGATGGTGGAGGACCCGCGAGCAACTTTCTCTCTAACTTGGAGTCCCATCTCTCAAATGTAAGCCAGTTTAATGTTTTATTTAACTTCACTCGTGCGAAAGCCTTCCAACAGGCTCAGGATATTTCAACTGGCGCTCTTGTTTGAGGTACGTTTCGTAGGTAATAAACACTCAGCACAGAAATAATTTATGATGACCGAAGCAGTTATTCAACTCTCAAGCTAAACAAGACTCCTCTCACGGCCGAGGTTTTGGTTCGAGAAATTAAAGGCTTCCAACAGTTCCCTTTATAGTTCTGTAATATAATGAGCAGACTGTAGTTTTGGGAAGGAGGGTAAAAGCTTTTAAATAGAGATAAACAAAACGGGCATTTCAGTTAATAATCTTTAATCCAACAAATACTGATATGGACGCGATCAGCGAGCTGCGATAAAGAGCCGGCGCAGGGTAGAAAGAACAGTAGAGAAATATAGTGATAGCTCCATCATCGGTGGACAGGATATACATTTGAGACACTCATCTATTAGTACTCTGAACCTGCAGAACAGCAGACTAAATTAGGACCGAATTCGTATTTTTTTCGATCAAAAAAAGAATCAATGCCTTCAGTAAGATTCCCAGTCATATCAGTAATGGTGACTACCAAGCATTGTTGCTGGGGGAGATGTAATAAGAGTGACTCTAGATGTGAAAAACCTTCATAAATCCGGCGCTCAAAGAGATATGTCTCGGAGAATGAAGCATCGATCGGTACACCGCTAGTAGAGGTTTCTCATCTTTTCTCGGCCTTTTTGATCACTCACAGGAGAAGCTTTTCTGTTCCAAAACCTTTACAGCAAATTCAGTGAGAAATGTCAGCGTTGGATAAATGTTTGTACAAGAGACCTTAAAAGCACAGAACAACGAGACTAGGTCTGGCAATGAAACGTAAGTGGCTATAAATTACTGAAACCCTGACTATACCCACCAGTAAACAATGAGAAGGAACTACTGTTCAACCATTAAGTTTACTTGAATTTATCAGTTCGATTCTAAATACATTTTGGAAGCAAATACATCTACAATGCTCGGCGTGTCTAAAACGCAGGTAACGGGTAGCGGGTAACCGGTAACGGGTAACGGCTAGGTTAAATTTATTTGTTCAGTAGAACAATACAAAAATTGTCCGGTGTTATTTTTTTAAAAAGAAGAAAAATACTCGCTTTGATATATAGAGATTACTTCATGGTTGGTTCGCTTGTACGATTTTTATTCACGAGTTGTGAAATAATCACAAACGAACGAGCGAGTCCTCGAGCGAGTGAGTTTGTGATTCTTTCACAACAAGTGAATAAAATCGTACAAGCGAACCAACCATAAAGTTATTTGTTTATTTTATAAGTACAATCAATAGTCAATATGAGTTTTATTCACTCAAAAGTATAAAAGTTCAACATTTTCTTTTCAAAGTTTTTGCAAAATAAAAAAAAAGGAAATTTGGCTTATTTCCTTTTCCTTTTTTCTTTAGCTCTTTCTGTTTGGAGAGAAGGACTTTCCTTGTCTTCTCAAATACGAGGTCATTCATGATACTGGCGGAGTAGCTTTTCTTCTTCAGGTGTCGCTCAAAACTTGCTAATAAACTACGGAGCGAAGAAGGCTCGTAGTCTTTCCCATCTTTTGTCCTGACCGAAATGACAAACTCACATGTATTCGTTCAGCTCCACAGCTGGAATTTCTTCAATTTTTCGAAACTCATTCTTGGTTTCTAAAAACTTTTGAAGAAGCTTTATGTCTCGTTGTGTTTTTTGTACAGTGGCTTTGTTTTCTTGTCCTGAAATAAAATCAGCAACCGAACCGGCGTCAACAAATCTTTCCGACATATTGAACTTTGATCAAAGGCGGCTTGCCAGCTATCGCGCCAAGGATTAGTACGATCATTTTTCACTAGTGAAGAAACATCGTTCGTCCAATCAGAAGCCGCGAACGATGTTTTTTCACTAGTGAAAAATGATCGTTCGCGTCGCTTATTGGCTCTGCCTAAAAACAGAACGACTGTTTCATCACTGTCATTTCTGTGAATAAATCTCAGAATAAACACCGTTATCCTGACCAGTGATAACCATGATCGGAAATCGATGTGTGGCTGAGGTAAGCAGCTGTTAGTGGGGCGGCTAGCGTTACGCGACGACCCAGGCTAAGAACGGCTCTGAAGGAGTTACAATCATGGATAAAAAATGTTGGGACAGTCAACAAAAAATATTTTTCTCTTTGTTACATGTTGAATACATGTTTTTGCATTATCCCTTGGGATCAATTAGGAGTTCTATAAATGCCACTCCTTCACATGTTCATACCACTTGACGTCGCATTTCAGCAGCGGCCTTAGTTTTCCTTGACATATTGTAGCTTTTTTATAGCTTGAGTTAATAGTACGTAAAACTGTCTCTCAGTACGTATACAATTGCAATAACTTGTAATAAACGATGCCGTCAGCTGTGCGGTAATATTGTTCCTAAAAGTATATTAATAGGATGCTTTAAACCTTTAGACTCCAGAGGTAGAGGTGAATTTGCACTGGTTTGGAGAATACGTTACCGGGTTTTTCCTCAACTGGGGGGTTTTTATCCCGGTTTTTCGTATCCGGCAATTCACCATCTAAAATCTAGCTCGCAATTGTACTATTATTATTGTACTGGACTACTGTTATTAGTTATAACACCAATTACTGCTGTAACCTTAATGTAATAAACGATGCTGTCAGCTGTGCGGCTCCCTCCAAACGTTATCATTATTCTAATGTAGAAAATAGAAATACTTTCTATTTGGCTGAGCGTAGCGAAAGAAAATAGAATTACTATTATATGAAAATAAAAATTAATATCTAACGCAAAGTTAACACAGTTGCAGCTTCCCAAACCAGTGAAGCAATTTTCAGATTGAAGGTGTTCAAAGGGGGGCCGGAGTGGGAGTTAAATGAATGGACAGTCTATTAAAGCGACCAGAGTCCACAATCATTGTCCAAGATTGTAGTTTCATGGCGGCACAGTAAGAAAGTACGGAGGTCTGTGTACAGGCTATAACTGAGAAAGCTAAGATACGGATTTCGACGTAGATTGTTATAACCAATTCTTGCATCGATTAACCACATACTTGGGCACAATGTTCATGGATAATCTATCTTCCATATTCCCGAAGTAGATATTAAGCAAGCGATTAATTTAATGATAAAATTTTGGGAGACGTTTTGGTGATCTTTGTAATAAAATTGGATCGCTTTAAAATGCATCGGACAACATAAAGACACAGAGACTGATCAATACAATAAGTAAACTTTATTCTGCAGTCAACAGTTCAAATCTGCCTTATCGATTTGAGTAAAACTCGTCCAATCACTGATCATAATATATTACTGGAAAAATCGAACCATTTACGTCACGTCCGGATCCTTCAGTTTTAATGCAAACATTTTAGAGTAGAACATTTCTCTAAATGTATTACTCTGTAAAATGGAGTGTTTGTAAAAAATATCAATTTATACATTCACAGACATTTTGTAAAAGTAAAGTCTGTATATTGCTCATATTTTACAACTGACAGTTTACATAGTTCTTCAAAGTCTGCATGTAACTGGGCCGGTTCGAGTTTTCCAGTGTATTTAAAAAAGTGTATGTTCCAAACTAAACCGTACGTATACTGACGAGTAACCGTGGTTGCTGGTGCAGCGCGTAAGATACTCAGTTGTCGACTGATTGCGCATTGGATTATACATGGAGCTATTTCTTACGTCCTGGCTGGTATTTCGTTTCGTTTACACATAATCAGTCTACGCTGATAATGGTGTACCTAAGCAGACATTTGTCTCTTTTTTCCATACACACCGTAAACGGGTGCCAGATAATATTTTTGTACTTATATAATTTCAAAAAAAAATTCATCTATTAAACCGTTACCTGTTACCCGCTACCCGCTACCCGTTACCCGCTACCCGCTACCCGTTACCTGCGTTTTAGACACGCCGCTACAATGCTTTGATTTATTTTCTGAGCACAAATGAAGTTAATTTCTTTCGGAGCTGCAGGTATTAAATTTGAAAACTCGATAAATGCAAACAATAATATAATGGTTTGAAAGAGCACACCAACATAAGCAAGATTGCCGAATTTTAGGATGCTATCAGTTCATAGTTTTAATGTATAATATATGCTCTTCCAGCCATAACAGCTTTGGTCTCCGATGAGTTTTATTGAAGAATTTCCTATCTCCATTCGCCGATGAATGCACTCGGCACGCGGCTACATTCTTTTGTTTTTGCCTTAATACAGGAAAACCTCACCTTTGTAACTTTTCAATGTTAAGGTGAAAGATGAGTTTGGGATACAGTTTAAATAGGACTTGACAGTCTATATAGTAAGCATGTCTCGTTGGTTGGCCAGCGAAGATGCAAAACTCGCTTGACAAGATCGACGTTTGTCGCTTAGTTTCAATCCTCTGTCAGTTCAGCCAAAGTTTAAGCTGTTCGACAGTATAATCATCAGGTTCTCTTTCAAAATATGGTCCAGGAAAGCAGTCATTTCTGGTAGAATAGACAGAGGACGAACTGAAGTGCTAGTCAATTCTTGTAAGTTGATACAAGAAAAGCGGTTTGTTTGTTTGTCTGAGTCTTGGCGGGGGGTCTAGACTTGTGACGTAATTACCGCGCTAATAATAATAATATAAATATATCACAATAAATCTTTATTTAAACACGGTATAAATATACATCAGCGTAGCTGCTTTTCAGATAGCCGTGAGGGATGCACTAAAATAAATATATAGTAACTAATATCACTAATTATATAGGTGTAGTAAAAACAAGACAAATACTTAAATAATTGTTTTACAATAAGTACTAATGCTAACGTATAATCGAATTTCCTTAAATATAATAAAATTGAAAGATAAAAATTATTTTTTACTAAGAGATGCTTTAAAAGCGTCTAAAGATACAGAGTCTTTTATGGCCTTAGGTAATTGTTCCACAGTAGGGCACCACTGTAACTGAAACTGGTTTTTAGGTATTCACGAGTAGGGCGTGGTATAGAATAATTATTCTGACTAACACTTCTTAAAACGTAGTGTGTGGACATTGATCTACTTGTAAATAACTCTGATAAATAGTCAGGACATAAACCGTGATGGATTTTATACATCATAATTGCCATATGTTTATTTCTTCTAGTTTGTAGATCATCCCGCTCCGCTATTAGCGTGCGTAACATGAATAAGTAGAGGTCAACTTCTTTAATTTACATACACGAGAAAAACAAAAATATTAAATTACATATATATACTAGGGGAGCAGAGAATGAATGTCACCGCGCTACCGGCCACTCCTAAAGACTGCTAAATTCAGCTAATAATTATTCCCTTCGGTTATTACTAAAAGGATTTCAAATGAAAGTGTATTTCATCTTCAATCTCATGTGGCCCGAGTAAAAGCCCAGATGGGCTCTTGTTGCAAATAAACCAACAAACGACATGTCACACATGACTGTAATAAGATTAATGAAGCTAAATCCTATCTACAATAAGACAAAAGACAGTCTATAATGAAATTAAACTGATAAGTAAACAGTAAAATATACTCGATAATCATACAGCATTCCTTTGTCACCAGATCAAGTTATACCTTAGTGGCAGGGAGGTCTGAAATTGTCGAAATTTAAGCTCGTTGCTGTCTCAAATTCGGTCAGACTTTGCGTGTGTTTATTCTTGGAGGATTTATACTTCCTAAATTAAGTCGAATTCACCAGATGGATTTGTATGTCAAACCCGAGATCCGAGAGAGGCGAAGTCGCGATTACCTATACGCGCAGGCCGCTAAGGCGAATGTTAAGGCATCGAACGTTCTATGCGAGAAACTACAAGCTCTAGAACTCCAACAGCACAGAGAAATGGTTAGAATGGAGAACAAAAAACACAGAATGAAGTCTTCACTGAGTATGCCATGCCTAGGAAACAGTAACATTATACGGGCCCGGCCTCCTGTGTCTCTGCCAGCATCTCCCATTACTAGCCCTAGATATAGCGAGGTCAACTCGTCTAACCTTCGACAAGTCAAATCTTCAATGTCAAAGGCTCCTGGTGAAGTTAAAGTTAACAACGTGGCTGTTGTCAGAGCAAAATCTGAAGGAAGCCTTACTGAAGTGACGTCATCAGCTGCTCAAACAGTGAAGGTACTCAATGACGCGGGTCATAGATCGCTACGAAGGTTTGTTACATCGCAGGGGCTCCAATATAGGAGGGTGTTATCTAGAGAAAGGGAAGCGGTCCCTGTGGCGTTAAACAGGTTTAGGAAGCTAAGTGCTGACAGCATCCCCCTTGTGATGATTGACGAGCACAAAGATTTAGACGAGCGGATAAAAAGCTTCCACCGAAGTCTTCAGGCGTGCAAGAGAGAGGAATTTAATCGGGAGGATAGCGAAAGTGTTTCCGAAGAGCCGCCGATCATGCCGAAGTTGTCCTCGTCAAGGTCTAAGTCATTGCCGTGTTTGTTCCCGAGTTTGAGTTACCATAATGTGATGAACACGAATTCGTCGTCCAAGATGGGCATGTTTGATGAGCTGAAGGCGTGTAGGTACTTAAGAGTGCCGGTACAGGGTGAGTTGAGTGTGGAGCAGATTTTTAACAAAGGAACAGAACCGTAATAACTCTGGCGAAGTGAAGCGCTCGGGTCGAACACAGCCAAGTTATTGCATTACACAAATCCGATGGAAATTCCTTCTGCAAATAAGAAGTATCGTGGGCTCTAGTTGATTCTTAAAAAAAATATTGCTTTTGTTATTTCTTTTAATCTGATTGGTTGATAGCAGCCTCGTCTTTGCCAACAAAAAAACTAAAGTTTAGTCTACAAACAATAGACTTGACCTTCGTGCGGGAGAGGGGAGGTGCTCTTTCAAGTGAAGCGGGCGCTAAGTATGGGTTAAACAATGAACGCCACTCAGGGCTTTCTAGATAGTACTTATTATACATAGTGAAGTACTATATAATATTTCACTGGTGAGGTTGTAAAACAATGAAAAACCAAAGGCCTCGCCAGTTGAATACTATATAGTACTTCACTATGCATAATTAAAATCTTTTTACCCCACTGAATTTCCCTGTGCTTCAGAGCCCATGCTACTTGCCTCATTGAGACACTATGGAATATAGAACACTAAAATACTCGGCGCTGAGTGGGTGTGACCATATTCTAAGCCACAGGTGTTCTGGTTCGATTAGAGCAAAAGGAACCAAAATATTTTTAAACGTTAGGTTGTTCGTTCTTCTGTCTTGCTTTACTCGTGGTAATGAAAAACTCTTAAAACTGAATACCAAGTGAAGAAGAAAGGAACTGAGACGTATTAATGTTAGTTGATAGTTTTCTTCTTGTTAAATGAGAACTGAACCCTAAATGAACGCAACGACTAAATAAAGATGTATTCGAAAGAAATAAGTTCTTCTATTTTATTTCTCTGTGTTGCGCATCTATGAAGAGGAAATCTGAAAACTTTCCTCAACCTCCGCTATGTACAGTCTTGTAATTGTGACGTCAGGTAAGGGAATACAGTTTTACCGTGCTGTTCCCGGCATTGAAAAGCTGGACAAACAGCTTATAACTGCGGACCATTGTGTTTTATTTGTGCTGGAGGTGTGATTGTTTTTCCTTGGTATGTGTGACGTACGATATGGAGAAATGAGCCGCCACACAATCACTTGAAAACTATTTTTTTCTTCATAGACGCGCAATACAGAGAAATAAAATATCAGAACTTATTTCTTTAGAATACAAATGTTATAGACCTTGGGTTGATTTTAGGGTTCAGTTTCCCTTTAAGAGACCTTGGCCTCGATTAATCACAGCGCCGATAGTATTCATTAACATAACCCAGCCACCGTCTATATTGGCAAACTCGCCATCTGATTGGCTAGCCAGGCGTCGTCTATTGGCAAACTCGCCATCTGATTGGCTAGCAAGGCGCCGTCTATTGGCAAACTCGCCATCTGATTGGCTAGCCAGGCGCCGTCTATTGGCAAACTCGCTATCTGATTGGCTAGTAAGGCGCCGTCCATCGATCACTAGTCGATCATGCATGCGCTGGAGACAAAAATTACTTATTTTTGCTAGCTTTTTGACAGTTTTCCCAATCGCTAAGTTGATAGAACGGTGGCTTGGTGCTGCCAACTGTCTGCCGATAGAAACCTCGAGCTCGCAGTCGAATTGTTAATTAGTTCGTCTTTTTTAAACAATCTCGTTCTCAAACGATACTGCAAATGGTTAGACCTTCACGTCTTCTCGGATAAGGTGCCATGCACGTCGGCCTCAGTTTATCAGTCTCGTCAGTCTGTCAAGAGTTACCGACATTAAATAAAGTTGTTTTACTTTTACTTTACTTTTACTCTCAATTTCGTGTAATGCCAGTGTCATCAAAACGCAGTCTCCATGAACATTGATGAGCACAGTTCATCGATCCACCCCCTGATAGTGCATGCTCTTGGTCTGGGCTGGTCGTTGTTGCCAATACAAAGTTTTGCTATTGAAAGAATCTAAAAGAAATAGAAGCGAAAATATATTGTTTTATCAGCCTAAAAAAATATTTTATATTATTATTCAGTTCCTTAGTATCTCGAATTCTGATTGGTTGATTCACCTGCAAATAACTGCGCGTAAATCAATCTCGTTCCCAAAGCCCGCGATCTTCTGGTTGGTCACCGCTGGCCGAAAAACGCGCGGGCTCTGGGAACGAGATTACGCACAAATAAGCGTTTGCATGCAGATATTGTTGTGAGCATGCGCAGTGCTGTTCAACAACAAATCCAACATGGCCGCTCGGTTTCCAGAATGTTCAGAGGAGGAAATTGCGAGCATTTTGGATGACAAAGGTAACAAAAACACTAAATAATAAAACAATTATTGGAACTCCGACTATCTCAAAATATGATGAATTGTCTGTGTCTCGCTACTAGTTATTTGCCTCTGCCTTCGGCATCGGCAAATGGCTGGCAGCTCGCCACAGACAATTCATCATATTTTTCTCAGCCTCGTCCAATAATTGCTTTTAGTATATACCACACCAGGGAATATCACTTTTCGCGCGCTCTGATACTCAAACAGTGAATATGATTTCATATTCACCTCTGAGCAAAGCAGCGATCATCTCGCGCGAGTTTTTGTCCATTTGACAGAAAATAAAATAACTATTTGGTGCTGGCTATTCACCTCAGTGTTGGTGAATAGTGGTGATATTTACCTCGCCGAAGCGGCTCGGTAAATATCCACCACTATTCACCTCCACTTCGGTGAATAATTGTTAAATAACTTATGATTTATTTATCATAATTTGTTTATGACGCGTACTCCTCTGTGCGCAAGCTGACTCTCGACACCAGACTCTTCTCTTATTTCTTACTGCGCATGCTCGACGAAGTCATGCGCAGTAAGAGATAAGAGAAGAGTCGGGTCGAGAATGGCTGATAATCCGGAATGACATTCTCTAGGACCCCCTCTAGGGTTAGTGTCAACAAATCGCATCCATATTTCCATTGTCAGTAGTACTCTTATTGATCATAGATTACGGTAGAAAATGTTTAAAACCCAATCGGAACAACGAGCACATCGAGTTGTTTGAGTGTAATGTTTGTGAGGCCAACCGAGGCAGTTGCCTCGGTAAAAAATAGTAATTATTTTTTTAATCATCAATAATCATCATCATCATCATCATCATTACAATAAGAACGAAACAGCTGTCTATGGCTGCAATCTAGTCCGAGCGCTTTTCATGTCAGGCCTAGCTAACCGTAGTGCTTTGTGTTGGAATTTTACGTTGTATATCAGCTTTGCTGTAGTCTTCGGACTTTTCATTCGTTATTTTTCATATTTTTGGCTGCATAGGTCCTCACTTCGGATCCAACGTATTTTTACAGGATGTTTGTTCACGGTATTTGCTTATATTTTTTCTATTATTTATTTAATGATTGTATTATTTCTATGATTATCGTTAGGAATTACTATTTTGAAATAAAAGAAATCTCTTGTAGTTGAGGGGTCCAATGGTATTCAGTACTTCTCCAGTGAGCTTGCAAGAGATACAAAGCAACGACCTTCCACGAGTTACGAGACTCGTATTGGCGTTCTTTCCCGCCATTTCCTGTCGATATTTTCTTTGGTTTGGTCGCCATTTTCATTTTAGTGCCTTGGTAAACATTTTTGTCTGGCTACGGGCCTGGAAGGGCTTCACTTTTCTAATGGCCCGTCCCCAGCTTAAGCCCTGGTTTCAAGCTGAGAACTAAGATAACTGACTGTTGTGGGAAGCGAGGTACAACTGACATTTTCTGTGCTAACTCAGGTTTTTATTTGGTATGTCGATTTTGTAAACATACCTCACTGTATTCCTCTCTGCTGCTAAATGGTTTTGTGACGTCATCTAGCACGTGACCAAACTGACGAATATCCTCTTCATATTCACGTCCGATCCCATTGTTACAGTAACGGGCTTTGCTAAAATCGCCAAGCTGTGCAGTTATTGGTGGTATCTTAAAAGAGAAAGTGAGAAACCCGTCAATCATTGTGAATTTTCGCACGCAAACCCAAATTTGGGGATGCAACCAGGGGATTTAAGTTAGTTGGCACACAGCCAAGTACTCGAGTGTAGGTCCTGGTGCGAGAATCAATGCGTGCAATGCTTTGTGTGCCGTTAAGGTTGTCTGTAATGGCAGAGCGCGCCATTTATGTTGGCTAGTTGTCTTTTTAGTGGTTGTTAATAAATAAATAAATAAATAGATAGATAGATAGATAGATAGATAGATAGATAGATAGATAGATAGATAGACAGACAGACAGACAGACAGACAGACAGATAGACAGATAGACAGATAGACAGATAGACAGATAGACAGACAGACAGACAGATAGATAGATAGATAGATAGATAGTGACCTTGGGTAGTTAGCTTGTCTGTAATAGTATTCGACAGAATCTGGAGACTCGAAAACGGTGAAGAATGTAGTAAATTACGGGAGCTCAAATTAGTTGCGGCCAGTCCACTCCAGTTATCTATTCAATTAATGATAAGACGATTACCAGGATGCTACCCATGCAGCCAATCAAATCCAAGCCTGTGCAGACTTACCCCAGCGCGTTCCCTTATTAGGATACTATTTCCCGTAATGCTTCCGTGGCACACATGATACTGGTGAAGATACTCGATGGCTGTGATGGTATCCATGGCAACGTAAAGAACGAGACTTAAGCTTACAGGAGCCTTCTTTGTGAGATAAGTTGAGAGAGTGAACTGGGACGAGTATTCGTAACACAACACCCTAAAATAGTAAGAGAATAGTTGTTAGTAAGGGACCGGACATTATTTAGCGGTGGGGGGGGGGGGGGGGGGGCTACTAGATCTGCATTGTGGCTTGCCCAAAACATTACATTGTGACACTGACATTAGACTAGACATTAGACAACTTTATTTATCCACGGAGATCCAACAGAGTATAACACCTGGTTTACATGGATGCCGTTCTATAATAAAATAGAAGTAGATAAAAACGTGGTTAAAATATAATTAACCGGACATCAGAAGGCTACCACGGTCATTCCTTAGACGGGTCTTAAAAGCCCGCAAACACTTAATTTGTCGAGTAGCTTTTGGCAATTCGTTCCATAAAGAAGCACCCTTGTATCGTAGGCTCTTTTTCAGATAATTTGTTTTGGGGGCACTGCAGACACTGCAGTTCTCTGGTCTCACAAAATAATGACCCTCCCCTTCGATAAGCCTATAAATATATATAACCTATAAAATAGGAGCATAGAAAAATTTGACCCCCCCTCCCCCCCCCCCCCCCTAAATGGGAGCATAAAAAATTGTGACACCCCTCCTATAAATCTAGTATATACCACACCAGTGAATATCACTTTTCGCGCGCTCTGATTGGCTACTCAAACCACAGGCTAACCATCCTCTCATTTTGTGTATTTGTCACTGATGTTAATCCATTTGTTGATTTAACGCGCGCTCATAATACAGCTCGGGCTTCCTGTCGGCTCAGGTTTGTTTACATATAGCTCGGGCTTCCTGTGGCTCATCTCGCTAACTACATATGTATTTTTATTTTTATGGATTAACATCAGTGACAAATACACAAAATGAGAGGATGGTTAGCCTGTGCTCAAAGCAGCGATCATCTCACGCGAGTTTTTGTCCATTTGACAGAAAATAAAATAACTATTTGGTGCTGGCTATTCACCTGGAGTGCGGTATATACTAATTAACAATTATTCACCGAAGTGGAGGTGAATAGTCACCTCTACTTCGGTGAATAATTGTTAAATATATGTCCTTGGACATTATCTGATCCTCGAAGCTGTTCTCTTCTCGGATCAGATAATGTACGCGGACGAAATATCAGGGCACATTTTGACTACGCCAAAAATATGTTATTGTTAATGTAACGCTTATTGCACTTTATACAATAAACAGTGCAAAGCGCGTGCTCTAATTGGTCTAAAGCCATGATCTATTAGATTACAGATGCACAGATGACGTCATGTTTGCAATGGTAATTGTGTATCCTTTTTCTCTAATAAAACGTATAGATACATGTCTCGCCCTTGCTCCGAGGGTTTTTCTCCGGGTTCTCAGGTTTTCCTCCCTCCACAAAAATTCCAATTCGATCTGTGGATTACCCGGGTCCAGGCATGGTTGTTTGAGGTACCGTTAGAAATTCAAAGTTTGCACAAATGACGTCAAAACGTGACGATAGCAATCACGTGACTCGACTGCGTCTCTTAGTGTACCTCTTGATCTCGTCACGTTATGACGTCATCTGCAGACGCACGGCAAAATGACATGTATTTATTAAATGTATAATTTATAGACAAGGTTGTCAAATTGTTTTAAGAACTTACAATCCATCTTCTTCCAGAGGAGCTGTCGCCTCATTGTGTCGCAGATTTAGAGAGTTCACTGTCAAATTGAAAAATATAAATGCAACATGTATGTTATACTCAGGAAAAACGCCGATCAAATTCTGGTTCAACACAGGTGAAATGGATCACACAAGTGAAATGGGTCTTGTGCGGGATACAGTCACGTGGTAGCAAACAAATCTGACTTCATTTATTTCAAGGCACTTGTACGAGATCGGTAGTGTTATTAGTAAAACTTGTATGCAAATGCTATTTTCCACCTCCAATCGATTGTCGATCTTTCTCTAAAACAGCGTTTTAAAGTTGTTTTCCATCCAGTAAAGCCTTTCCTATGGGATCACGAGCTCAATTCATTGGTTATTGAAGTGATATATCAGCACGTGACTGTTTCTAGTAAAGCCTTTCCTATGGGATCACGAGCTCAATTCATTGGTTATTGAAGTGATATATCAGCATGTGACTGTTTCTAGTAAAGCCTTTCCTATGGGATCACGAGCTCAATTCATTGGTTATTGAAGTGATATTTCAACACGTATCCTGTATATGGCCTATACATAGACATAGGGTAGGGATAGTTTCTATTGAGCATCTGCGTGACAAAATCATGTACCATTTATTATTACTATAATATACCATGTCAGCGCTCTCTAAGCCATTAGTAACCCTGCTCTACCTCTCGAGTCCCAGCGGTAGGTCATAAGATTAGGATGGCCGCCATCTTGAAACACCACGTGAAGAACATTGACCTCATGCTGCCAGGCCTCTTCCTGATCTTTTGGGAAGCATTTGATGAGGAATTTGGGACGGGATTTGTCTGCACTTTGAGCTGGAGTTACAACATAAATCTGTAAAATTGTCGAAAAATAAAATTATTTGGTAAACGTAACGGGGTTGGCGAACTGTTAAAATGTTTCTAGGTTTTTACTGAAAAGCATACAACGGAGACTATCGTAATACAGGACGACCCATTAACGTCATATATTCGTGATACAGCGTTTACCCAAACCGGGTTATTTTCATATTTCATTTCTCATCTCGGCATGTTGTTAACGAAACTAAGATGCCTCGTTATTGATCAACCAACATGGCTGCAACAAAATTAATCATGTGAATTAAAATGACGCAAACGCTTGTGATTGGCTAGCGGAAACGAATTCGGGGGAAACGCATTCTAAAATAACAGATGTAAAAACGCTACATCATCGACGTAGTGTGGGACATGGGCCCCGGTGTAATGTTAAGTGGAAATTAATGAGTTAACCTTCTTTCGAGCTAAATTAAGTGAGGGCAACTTACAACTGCTTGATTGCTTGGATTGTTAGCGTCCTGAATGGGTGACATGTCTTCTACAGTAAGCGTAAGCCTACCATCCATGTTTGTTTTATTTTCGCTTTCTCGCACGTCAGGTTGAAGTTGAATAGATTTGCAGTCTTCGTTCAAGGGCCTTGTGCTGAGTTCATTTAAGGATTCAGAGCCACCCACGCCTGTGGAATGGTTTCGATGGCTTCGGACTTTATCTATATTTGGAATGAAGACATGAAAAGGGTTCAACAGTTATACCATCATTGAAAAAAACAACCATTGTTCATAGAAAAAAACAGGGGGAAAACATGGAAAACCAGGGGGGAAACATGGAAAATCAGGGGGAAAACCATGGAAAAACCACGGAAAACATGGAAAACCACGGAAAAACATGGAAACAATATGGAAAAAGCATCATGGGAAATTGCTGTAAATTGGAATTTCCAAGGTTATTGTATAAAATACCATGGAAATCCGAATGTTCTGTCTTTCGTTCATGCGCAGAAAGGTGTGAAAAGTGTCTGGTGTGGAGACTGTTTTGGTGAGAACTACGCATGCGTGGTTTGATTGACAGCCGTTTACACCTTTGTTTTAAATATCTACTAACTCGGCCACTGATTGGTTTGAATCACTGTTACACGTCACAATACCTGTATCTGCTACAGATGATAACACTTCGTTAAACCGTGTAGTCATCTTCCGCCGCACATGCGTCATGGAGAACGTATAGAGAATGGGATTAATGGATGAATTTACGGGTAGCACGAAAACGGCAATCCAGACATACGCATCTCCTTTGGGGTCCTTAAAACTACCAAACAGAGACAGAATCCCGATTATTATCACAGGCATCCAGCAGCAGAAATCGCTCATGACAATAAAGAAGAGTCTCTCGGCTTTAGCGGATTCCTTTTTCATTGTTTTGGAAGCAGAACTGTTTATTACTCGCATGGCAATGTAGAAAATCCAGGTGTAAGCGATAAGGATGAACATGAAAGAGGCGAAGTTCATGACGATGAAGAACGTAACTGAATACTCCCAACCCGCTGGACGGTTCCTAGACAGCTGTAAAGGTAAACACACAGCAGAGCGACCGTAAAAACCATGGTTTTCTTCATAAAAGTATGGAATACCAGTTATTGGTAGAATGGAAATAAGAGAGCCGAACATCCACACGAAACTACAGACAAGGTACGCCCTCCTGCGTGAAAGTGTGCGGCGCGATTTCAACGCAAAAACAATAGAAATGAGTCGATCCCAGGTGATGAGTGTCAGCATGAGGACAGACACTTCGCTTGACAGCATCGACAAGGCACCGGCAAACTGACACAACAAGCCTTTCCTCCATTCTATATCGTGTTTGAAGTATTCTCCCTTCCACTCCGTGTCCTTTGCAGCGATAATCAGCAAGTATACACCCATTAAGAAATCTGCACATGCTAGGTTAAGGAGTAGGAAGGATTGTACTTTGTTGTCCTCGCGTACTCGATTCCTCCATATAATGACAAACAGGTTGCCTAGGAATGCCATGATTCCTAGAATCCACACACCTGCTCGAATTCCGGTGTTTTTCATCAAGTCGTCACAACTTGAAAGTTCGCTGCTTGGGGAATCACAACTTACTAGAGATTCTCCGATTGAGTTTTTGGCGTAGCAACACATGATGAAGCTATCAGAGGTCCTGAAGCCAAGAAAATAATACATTAAGTATACTGACAATCTCATTCTCCAGTAACATCTCTTGTAATTTTTCAGTTTAGATTTGTTATTTGTTTCTCATCAAATCAGTTGTATGTATTTAGGGACTAGTCAGAAATTAGCAGGGGGAGGGTGGTGGAGAAACGGGGAGCGTAATAATTTTTTGGACCCCCATAAATGGAGTCATAAAAAAATGGGCAACCGAAAAAGGGTTGGTTACAGGGGGAAAGGTCGAAATATTCATATTTATTGTCCGAGGAGGGTTATATATATGTTTTGATTGCATTCTCCACCCCTTAGATAAGTGTTTTCAATTTTAGATATTTTGTAATTGAGGGATAATTAGTGTTTACCCACGTTAAATAAAGGCTTTATTATTATTGCTACTATTAATATTAATTATCACAGGTATCATTCATTATGATTATTATTATTATTATTATTATTACTACTACTATTATTACAACTTCTCAGCATAACATAACACACCTAACTTACGAAAGGGCTCAACACAACATTTACAACAAATTATGGCAAAGCGTCAACGGGATTACAAAGCTGCCGTTTTCAGTTCTTACTTCGATCAGACAGTTTCCAAAAAAGGTTGAGAGCTGGGGAAAACGCACAAATAACATTTTAAAAATTACTTAGAATTTACTCTTTAGAATGTCCTATCCTGAAGAAAAGAAAATACGAAACATCAGTGCAGATATCAACATATAAAAGGTTTACTCCTTACAAGTATCGCAGCCTCTTCAGTCTGTGGAAAGCATCTGGAGATATCTCAGATTCCACCATATTATTTCCATCAAGAAACCTAACAAGCAAAACATGATCGCATGAGCTTGCTTTACTAAATTGACTTGTATTGTTGTCTATAGTTAGCTATGTTTGCGTAGTTCTGGACGTGTTAACTCCAAATAATTATACTTAGAGTGCTGACAAGGAGTAAACAAAGATTGGGGTGCCTGTGGTTACTTGTCATACTTACAGTTGTTCTAGCGAGTCGAGTCCAGTGAAAGTACTTTTAGTGATTCGTTTGATTTTGTTGTTATTTAACCATCTGAAATACCGAGAATAATGGTAAGATAAGGATGTCATCAATTAACAATGCAGCAGAGTTTTAGATCCGCTTAGAAAATTTGTCAAGCAACTTTAGTAGTACCGAAGGGTAGATCAATGTAGCATACAATTTTATAAGGTAGCTCGGCTACACTCACAGACTTCGTAGTCTTCCTAGATTTGCGAAAACCTCATCTTGAACAGTCGTTATGGAATTGTTGTGCAAGTACCTACAAAGTAAAAAGGATTGTTTAAAGTCTGAAGGAGTGAATGATGCCACAAATGGCACAGAAATTAATTTAAAACCGGAATATAATTTTGCTTTAAAGTTTAGCTTACAGAAATGTTAAGTTTTCCAGGCCACCGAAGACACCAGCTTCTAGCGTTGTTAACTTGTTTCGCCGGAAGCTCCTGTTTAAACAAGAGACCACAATTAAGCTACATCTAATTTCTATAAATTCCACAGCTAACTGTGGAAAAGAATGCCTAAAGGGAATCTCAACTGAAAAACAATGTTTGCTTTCGAGTGGTTCTTATGGCTGCCTAAATCTATTGCTGCGTTTGGCTTGTAAATTTGTTTCGTAACTTGTACTCCATCAAACTCATTTGAATTTGCCGCGCGCCGCCATCTTGGATTTGACGACTTCACACGGTTGGTCCTATTGCTACATGGCAAAACACCTATTGATTATTGACAACAGGGGCGGAGTTTTATGGACAGGAATATCGGTCCATAAATGTCATCTAGTGTACAATTTACAGGAGAAGAATGCAGCAATATATTTAGGCAGCAATATAAGGAACATTTGAGAGCAAACATTGTTATTCAGTGGAGGTCCCTTTAAGAGTTAGAGAAAAGACACTTATTGAGTAATTAACAGAACTATAGTACTAGTCATTCGTCATGGCCGTGCGGCACAAGCCTTACAGAATGTTTAACTTTCGTAGTCCAGAGAAACCACCATTGGAAAGGCTCTCCATTTCGTTATCGCCAAGGTCTCTGAAAAAAAGGGGTAAAACACTTGTATGAAATAATAGGGATTTGAGAGTGTTACAGTAAGGCGGGAGAGTGAAACACACGCCAGGTAAACCGACGTTATTAAGCAGTCTTAGCCTATTTTGAAAATAAACCCCTGTTAAACTACCCTGGGTTCTAGAGGCTCGAAGGGATAAATTTAAAAATAGGAGGCAGAAGCAAAGAGAGAAGTAGCCTGATTTTCAGACGGTACGAGGTCGTCCGCTCACTTCCTCCTCCTCCCCGTCTGATGGACTTCATAGACTTTCATGTTCCTGACGTCATAATTTCAACCAATCAGAACGAACTTTGCACTTTTAGCAAAGTCTGGAATTTAAGGAATGTTCTCGCATATTTTTCTAATTGGGGAAGAACTTGAGCAGTGTGTCGACCGAAGTGGTAAAGTTTTCAGAATTTCGAAGCTATATCCAGAAGATAGCATTGGAATAGTTCATTCATCGAAACGATGTGAATCTACGTACGGGCTTTAATTTGGTAAATCACTAATGTTCCTCCGCTTATAAATCTCATGCATTTAATAGATCTGAAACATTCTCCTAGGTTTGTGGCTTTTAGAAGACCAAATCTTTCATGAAATACTATCATTTTTCTGCAGGGGTGAACACACATACTGAGTATATTATGGAAAAAGTTTCATGGCACTTGGGTGAATATTTTTGTACACACTTCCGTAAGTTCATGTACGGCAATGGCATCTAAACTTTGCACAAAAAGTCCGGTTAAAACAATATCTGAAACAAAAAAAACTACACTAGGATAACTTTAGGGTCTTGTGTGACTAATCGGCATTCATATCAAGCTTCAAAACGTATTAAAAATAAAAGTAAAAGCGTAATAAACTTTATGGCATGGAATTGAGGCTGATATTTCTTGTATGCATTCTCAACACTGTCCTGCAAATACTGCATGCAAACTTCCGTTTAAAAAGTTCCTGCTCTCCAAAGAAGCACAGCAGCTCAAACAGGATACGATTCTGAGAAATCTACAGAAGTTTGAAGCTGTAGAATGTTTTTCCAGTGCATGAAAGCTGATAGATACAACTAATAAAAGCCGCTACTACACGACTGTTCTACACTTTACGCTTCAAATCTTACGTGTGTTCGTATTGGCTTATTGTAAAATCAAAGGTTGATGACGTCAAGAACATGAAAGTCTATGAAGTCCATCAGATGGGGAGGGGGAGGAAGTGAGCGGACGACCTCGTACCGTCTGAAAATCAGGCTAAGAGAGAAGAGGAGAGGAGAGAAAATCCGTTGAGAATCTCACTTCCATGCGCTGAGTTTCAATTCAATAAAACATGTCAAACCGGCAAATATTAGTTGCATTATTTGAACCTCATCTCTGATTGGTTAATCCATTCATTACCAGACGCGTCCAGGGGTGCTGGAAGTAACGGTAATTATCATTGGCTTATGATAATTACCGTTACTTGATAATTACCGTTACTTCCAGCACCCCTGGACGCGTCTGGTAATGAATGGATTAACCAATCAGAGATGAGGTTCAAATTATGCAACTAATATTTGCATGGAAGCGAGATTCTCAACGGATTTGATCAGAGGCCCGTCTCTCCTTCTCTCTCCTCATTTCTTCGAGCCTTTGTAAACCAGAGTCCTGTTAAACAATACTGGATGACAGGGTACACAAGCTCACTCTAAACAACCCTGTCCTTTCTCTTTTGAAAACAGAGTTCTTCCTAAGTATTTGTTAAGTCGTAAAGAACACTGAAAATTGCAAAATTCACGTCTAAAATGAGCCATATGACGGCTATGACAAACGCTTTTCAGTCCTTAGTGCAGATGCATCAACTACCGTACTTTGTTTCTTCGCTTCGTTTATAGAATAATAAGACATGCATTTGACGTTTATAATTCCCAGGGTATACTGGCTACTTATATCTTATTAGGCAGTTTGGTGGATATTTTTACGAGTCATGCAGTCTTTAAATAAAATACAAATTGGCAAGTAAAAATATCCGCCATACTATACTATCTAATAAGATATTTATTATCTAACTTTTTCTCTCTAAACAAATTCAATTGCGAGTTTCCTTGAGCGGTACAAATAACTACTGTACAATATCACAGGATATTTGGCTTTCTCGGATGTTATCTGGACTCTACACGTACTGAGTGGAGTTACTACTTACAGTGTTTTTAAGTTGTCGAGTCCAGTCATTGCTCTCCGTGATACTCGTTTAATAAAATTACCGTTCAGTCTTCTGCAATATTACAAAGGAATTGAGTTATTTTCTGATTATATAAAAGAAAAAAATGAATACGACTTTTTTCAAAAAGCTCGGAAAGCAATCATAATTGATCAATAAAATATTGTTTTTCAATTTTAAAATAACAATGGGTACTGAGGACTGCATTCATCTGGTTTATTTTGTCATCTGCTATTTTCTATTAATATAAAATTCAAAATAATCGACTTGGCTCAGTTTCCAAGTTGTGTATCTTATGCAGTTAGTATATCACGTGGTTGTACTGGATGGCTTCATTTATTGCACTTGTACGAGATCGGTCGGTGTTATGATCAAAACCTGTTGGTAAATGTTAATCGTGTAAGGCCATGGTGAATGTAAGGACAAGTGGCATAGTTTTTTCCACAACGAAAAGAGCCAGATGGAAGAGCAGATTTGTTAGATATATTATGTAGTTGCGATCACGAAGGTTAGGACAGAGTCCTTGGACTTGTTCACTTATTACTGTTTTTGGTTGATCAGATCTCTCCGCTAGATCCAACGTACCACCAACATAATTGTCGTATACGGTTTTTGCTAGCTTTCATTAGAATTACATATCCAATCGATTGTCGATCTTTCTGCGTTTTGAAGTTTGTTTGCCATCCAGTAAAGCCTTTCCAATGGTAACACGAGCGCAATTAATTCCGCGTTATTGAAGTGATACACCAGCACGTTACTGTTTCCAGTAAAGCCTTTCCAATGGGAACAGGAGCGCAATTAATTCCGCGTTATTGAAGTGATATACCAGCACGTTACTGTTTCCAGTAAAGCCTTTCCATTGGGAACAGGAGCGCAATTAATTCCGCGTTATTGAAGTGATGTACCAGCACCAGCACGTTACTGTTTCCAGTAAAGCCTTTCCAATGGGAACAGGAGCGCAATTAATTCCGCGTTATTGAAGTGATATACCAGCACGTTACTGTTTCCAGTAAAGCCTTTCCAATGGGAACAGGAGCGCAATTAATTCCGCGTTATTGAAGTGATAAACCAGCACGTTACTGTTTCCAGTAAAGCCTTTCCAATGGAACACGAGCGCAATTAATTCCGCGTTATTGAAGTGATATACCAGCACGTTACTGTTTCCAGTAAAGCCTTTCCAATGGGAACAGGAGCGCAATTAATTCCGCGTTATTGAAGTGATATACCAGCACGTTACTGTTTCCAGTAAAGCCTTTCCAATGGAACACGAGCGCAATTAATTCCGCGTTATTGAAGTGATATACCAACACGTTACTGTTTCCAGTAAAGCCTTTCCAATGGTAACACGAGCGCAATTAATTCCGCGTTATTGAAGTGATACACCAGCACGTTACTGTTTCCAGTAAAGCCTTTCCAATGGGAACAGGAGCGCAATTAATTCCGCGTTATTGAAGTGATATACCAGCACGTTACTGTTTCCAGTAAAGCCTTTCCAATGGAACACGAGCGCAATTAATTCCGCGTTATTGAAGTGATATACCAACACGTTACTGTTTCCAGTAAAGCCTTTCCAATGGAACACGAGCGCAATTAATTCCGCGTTATTGAAGTGATATACCAGCACGTTACTGTTTCCAGTAAAGCCTTTCCAATGGAACACGAGCGCAATTAATTCCGCGTTATTGAAGTGATATACCAACACGTTACTGTTTCCAGTAAAGCCTTTCCAATGGAACACGAGCGCAATTAATTCCGCGTTATTGAAGTGATATACCAACACGTTACTGTTTCCAGTAAAGCCTTTCCAATGGAACACGAGCGCAATTAATTTCCGCGTTATTGAAGTGATATACCAGCACGTTACTGTTTCCAGTAAAGCCTTTCCAATGGGAACAGGAGCGCAATTAATTCCGCGTTATTGAAGTGATATACCAGCACGTTACTGTTTCCAGTAAAGCCTTTCCATTGGGAACAGGAGCGCAATTAATTCCGCGTTATTGAAGTGATGTACCAGCACCAGCACGTTACTGTTTCCAGTAAAGCCTTTCCAATGGGAACAGGAGCGCAATTAATTCCGCGTTATTGAAGTGATATACCAGCACGTTACTGTTTCCAGTAAAGCCTTTCCAATGGGAACAGGAGCGCAATTAATTCCGCGTTATTGAAGTGATAAACCAGCACGTTACTGTTTCCAGTAAAGCCTTTCCAATGGAACACGAGCGCAATTAATTCCGCGTTATTGAAGTGATATACCAGCACGTTACTGTTTCCAGTAAAGCCTTTCCAATGGGAACAGGAGCGCAATTAATTCCGCGTTATTGAAGTGATATACCAGCATGTTACTGTTCCCAGTAAAGCCTTTCCAATGGGAACAGGAGCGCAATTAATTCCGCGTTATTGAAGTGATGTACCAGCACCAGCACGTTACTGTTTCCTGCAAAAGGCCTATTTATCGGCGCACGCCCGGATGTTTTTTTTAAATATTTCCTGAATTTATAACATAACAACTTCCAGTGACTGGTAGTCATTTAAAAGCACGATAAGACGTATTATAGTGTTGGTAGTAACTTACAGTGTTTGTAGAGACTTAAGGTTTGTTAAAGCATTTTCCTCCAGTTTCAAAATGACATTTCTACTAAGATCGCTGAAGAGAGGGAAAGAAAAGAACAAATTATTTAAGCGGTTGTCAAAACCAGTTCAGTTTCGGCACTTGGAGTTGAGGTCTCATTCCGGCTAGTCAGGACTAGAATATTACGCCAAGTACATCATGTGCATAGAGGGTGGTCACCGCCAGAGATTTGTTTGTGTCCTCAGTGCTTTTTTCCCCTCCCAATTTTTGGAGACGGAACCGCTATTTCACGTGGTCATCTCAGCCACGAGGGCTTCACCATTTTGCGTTTTTTTTGGGGGGGGGACACTCCATCACTCATCACCAAATCGCGACTGCAGTACTCTTTTACACAGAGAACGCAGTCTTTCGCACCAATCTCGCCTATTCAGGTACATCTCAGTTTTCAGTCACCAATCTTTTCCAGTAAGACTGTCGCATTGTTCACTGACTCCCGGTAAATCACTTAGCTTATTAGGTGCGTTACTGTGACGCTACTTTTCAGTTGCTTTTTTTTCAGTTTAACGAAAGGGGGCCCGGGCTTTTGTGTTAGTGCGGGTATTCGCACCCGGACATCAAACAGGAGTCTAATGCGCAGCGCGAGGGGGGAAGGGCAAGAGAATGTTTTTTGTTTTATTGTTTGTTTAATGTAGGTATTTGCACAAAACATCAAAAAGGAGTTTAATGCACAACCTGAGGGGTGACGGGCCATGTGACGGGACGATGGGAAGGAAAGGGACTGAAACCTTGGTTTTTGTGTTAGTGCAGGTATGCCCGGACATCGTACAGGAAGGGGGAGGGAAAAGTAATGAGAGGGGGGGGGGGGGGGGGGGGTGGTTAGGTAGGGTAAAATTGTTGAAGAAACCAAGGTGAAAGGAGGCCATGGGTTGGAAGAGATTAAGGGACAAACGGATTGAAAAAATGCAAGAAATGATGCAGGTGAAAGAAATAAAATGTTTGTTTTTTTTATATAAAGAAAAGGAGCCGGAAGGACTGGATATGCTGTGGTGGGGTGAACACTGGGTACACTGTCACCACGTTTCTTCTCCTTCAATTACCCATTTCTTGTTTATTTTCCTCTAGTCTAGGCTCTTTCTGCACTATTTCTCCACCAATTATTTTATTCATAATTCACATAGTGTACCCAGTGTTCACCCCACCACAGGATATCCAGTCCTTCCGGCTCCTTTTCTTTATATAAAAAAAAGCATTTTATTTCTTTCACCTGCATCATTTCTTGCATTTTTTCAATCCGTTACTCCCTTAATCTCTTCCAACCCATGGCCTCCTTTCACCTTGGTTTCTTCAACAATTTTACCCTACCTAACCACCCCCCCCCCCTCTCATTACTTTTCCCTCCCCCTTCCTGTACGATGTCCGGGCATACCTGCACTAACACAAAAACCAAGGTTTCAGTCCCTTTCCTTCCCATCGTCCCGTCACCTGGCCCGTCACCCCTCAGGTTGTGCATTAAACTCCTTTTTGATGTTTTGTGCAAATACCTACATTAAACAAACAATAAAACAAAAACCATTATTTTGCCCTTCCCCCCTCGCGCTGCGCATTAGACTCCTGTTTGATGTCTGGGTGCGAATACCCGCACTAACACAAAAACTAACCCCCTCTGGCTACGCCCCTGCACCGTCCCCAATGTAGAGAGCCAGGCAGAATTTTACACCTTGAGAAGAATCACTGCATTGACCAGGATGCCTTACACCAAATGCGCCTTATTTCTATGTTATGTGTGTGTGAATATTTTGCGTTAAGTTGAACATGATAAAATAACAAACATAAACAGGTGTCCATTACCAGGATTGTTCCTATGTTACGGGCTGGGCCCCCAGCACAGGAGTAGATGTGGCTATATTTAGAATTCGAATTCCCGCGTTGAAAGTGAGAAGAATGATAATGAATAATAATGAGAAGTGACGTATAGCTATCTGATTGGCTAAGACAACATGGCCTTTGTTTATTTCGCGCGAAATGTAATTCTAAATATAGCCACATATACTCCTGTGCTGGGAACAAAACCAATGGAGAAGATGGACGCTCCATGGTTTGAGCCTCATTTCAACAACATGAGCGCTTTTAAAGTTGCCATGGCTACCACTTATTTAACATACATGTATTGCAGAGTATTGAGATTCCTGATTCCATCTCGTCTTAGTCGACTTATTGTATTGTTGGAGAACAATCTGTGATGAGAAATAATATTTTGATTGGTATAGCTAGTAGAAAATGTGCCTTGAAGTATTTCGCGATTTAACTCTATTGAGTATTTCACTGGACGAATTAACCTTCCGCCTTTTTAAAAACCACCGGGTTTGCTCAGTAGTTAAGCTCCAGTCTCTCCCGCTTAGCTCAGTGGTTAGGCGCCGCAGTCTGACGTGTGGGAGGTCGAGGGCCTGGGTCGAGGGGTCTTAAATAACAGCAGAAAGTGCTGGTTTTATATAATCTCGAACAGTAAACGGTTAGACCTTCACGTCTTCTAGTGCGAGGACGTAAAATAGAGCGGTTTACCATTCAGCGTCGAAAGTAATAAGTGATTGCGTTTGCTTAGCCTTTCTGTTGTCTGTGAAAGATGTTTTGTGATTATCAGCCAATCAAGTTCTAAACTAAAACCAAACATTGTTTTGATCTATCACGCAATCAATTTTCGTTTCAGCGAGAGTTACCCACGATCGCGTTTACTTTTCCTTGTTCCAGAATGACGCCAGTTTGAGATTGGCTCATTGTGGTTTTACTTGCTTTTGTGATTACTTTGGTTTTGGTTTTACGACAAAAACCACTCTAACTATACACCACATTCACAAGGGCGTGGTCTCTGTATTTTAACAGTTTAGCCACATGTACAATGTATGGAAAACAAAAGCCTTGTCGTGCAAACGAGCAAAAGGTACAGAGATTTGTATGAGAATAACCATGTGGGCCTTTACAGCCTCGCTTTCGTGTTTTGTACATTAAAATAACAATAACTCGACAGCAATTTGAAACATTGCTTTCAAACTGTAGTCAATTACTAATTTAGGTAGATCTTTCATGTGGTAGCAATAGTTTCTCTGTACACATTAATCTTCCAATTTATGCAAATTAGGTGAAGGCCATTGTGAATGAGGTCTATATAAAGCCCGATTCCGAACGTCGAACTTTTCATGCGCCGAACCAAATTAGATCAATAGAAGCCGCCAAATTATCGTTTGTTTCAATTGCGTTCGGCGCATGAAAAGTTCGGCGTTTGAATCGGGCCTAAGGTGGCTTTACTTTAAACTTTCTATTTAACTAGAAAATGACTGAGATATTAAGTATGTCTCACATGGCTGCAGTTTGTCGTGGTAGGTTTCCAGGAACGCTGAGTAAAGTCTTGAGTGATTCCACGATGGTACCTTGGTCACCTGGCATGGCAAAACATCGACAGCCTGGGGGACAGTCTGGCACGATAAGAATGCAAAAATGTAAAATATAGCGGAATATGGCCGATTCCGGCATTATTGTTTCCAAAATGGCTTTAAAGTTCTTGCATACCAAAAACAAGACGTTCGTGAAAATCGTGAGTGGCGAGTAAATATTAGAATATAATTGGTTAAATTACTGATTCACGTACGGTTATAAATTATCAAATTTAGTAAAATAAGCCACATGAAACGCGCGCTCTGATTGGTCGAGCCTGTTTCTATAACTCTTTAGTAGAAACCAACTAGTGTTCTAATACAAATCCTGCAATCTGATTGGGCGAGCCTTTTTGTTAAAATAGAAACTTTGAGCTTGTAGTCTAATTGTTAAACTATAAACAGAGTAATGTTGCGCGCGCTCTTGGGCTAGTAGGGGTTTTACATTTTATCAAATTAGAATATGGTCACGTGACCCACTCAGCCAATCAGAGTCCATCATTTGCTCGCTCTTAATCCCATAGAAACTAAATTAGTATGCTCTAAGAACTTAGAGAATACTAATAAAGGGCTTTCTTAATGAATGCAAGACATTCTAAAGGCCATAAACCACTCGCGTTCATTATCTATAACCTGTACTTAGACGAGCGATTTGTTGTATTGTTTTTCATAAAGGAAAAGGGCAACAAATCCGTGTTTCCATAGAGTTATATTGAAACACTTGTGGAAGTTTGGAAAAAAACTAGAAATAGCAGTGGAAACACTCGCCCTTTGGGCGCATTCCTCATTCTCCCAAAGTTCCACAACTGTTTCTCTAATGACACACGGTAAATGTTCGCTAACTGTTTCTATAATGACACACGGTAAATGTTCTCTAAGGACACGTTCTTCTGGGACATTTTCAGACTATTCCTAACAACGAACGAACAATGTTGCTTATATATATTAATAAAACAAAACAAAAATCCCAAATGATGTACTAAATGTGGCGACTTCTTTCTACATTTGGAGAGATGAATATATGCACGATTTCGATGTATTCTGATTTCATAATAGCAGCCGAAATGTCCCACAAGAACGCGCCCTATATGAAACATTAAGTACTCACCTTGGATACAAATTGTCTTGTGACCTTTTGTTCCTAAGTAGACAAGAGAAAGGCTCAAGAAACACCTTAACATTGTAAGAAAACAGAAACTGGGTTTCAATTCGTGCGCACATGCACTTTACGTATTAACAGGATGTACAAAACCGCTGTCGGCGGTACAACAAGCCAACAAGCCAACAAACAAAGACTGCACCAAAGGCTAATAAATAAACAACAACGACAACAAAAAACAAAAAACAATACAAAAGATAAAGACATGGAGAATACCAGGAAAGCATAAGTGTGGCAATTTCGACAAACGTTAAGAGTGTAATTACTTTTGCTAGCATTGTAATGTGCTTTGAATCCCGTGCGTACAATATTCCCGTTCGACTTGAACTCAATCCTCAGTTTATTTGAGGTTGACTTGATAAATGCGGGATATTCCTCTCCACAGTATCGTCCAATCCTAGGCGAGGTCTCCAGGCCCCCGTCTCTCACCTCCACGTAGTCACTGTCACATGATACACGACCCTCCAATGAAAACGCAAGAAATTTGAGACTGATGACGTAATCTGTTGGGACCGCGATTAGCCATGTACAGCGGCTGTTGTTGGTGTAATACCCCGGATAATAAGGTGACGTAATGTAGCCGGTAGGTTTGGTAAGTATTTGGTTACAAGCTGAAAGGTAGGAATAGCAAGAACCGTTAATAAAAAAAATCAAATCTACTAAAATTTTGTTTGAATCCTCTAATAAAGAATAAATCGAATACAATTGCTAAACATTAAACACGTGTAACCATTCAAGATGGTGGCTAAAATTTTAAACCATGCAGATAGAGCGGTTTTCAATTGAGTGTCGAAAAGTAATTGCTTTCGAATTTCATTGGTTAGTTATCGCCTCGTGATTGGTTGAAGTAAAATCGATCGTGAATTACTACATTTTGTGATTGGTTCACTGATTTTTTACTTGCTCCTGTGATTGGCTCACTGGGTTTGAGTTTATGACACTCAATTGAAAACCGCTCTAAATCTAGTTTAATTAAACAGGTTTGTTTGGTGCATAGTTAATAGAGTGGAATGGTTGGGAAACCCGGCAAACTTCAAAGCGGCTAACAAAGGCACTGCGATTTAGGTTGGAAGGAGGTAAGACAAAAGATTGTGTACGGTCATAGTTCATTAGCGTCGCCTGAACGACTAAACCTACACGTTTCTATTGGCTGATCTATTGATCTATTGATCTATTGTGCACGGTCACGGTTGAAAAAAGCGAAGAAAGACATATAACAAAGAAGGTCGCGGATGCACCAAATTAATACCGCATTCCTACAAAATATAGTTAATAGAGTGGCTATTAAACCCACGACCAAGCCCTCGACTCATGACATACTAGCAGTCAGTCAGGCTAGTGAACTGCATGGTGGTATTCTGTTCGTAACACCAGGGACAACATGTGTCTACCTTGAACCGTAGGTTGTGGAACATTTTCACAGTAGTCCTTCCCCACGTATAGCCCTCCAATGGAGATAAATCCAACAAGGGAACCTGCTGTTAACTTGAGCTGGTCACATTAAGAAAGAAAAACATTAAATAAAATATCTGAACGAAACGTCTACAACTTTTGATGATACCTATAAAAATCGTCTAAAAAGGTTGTGCCATTGAATTCCATCCATGCTTTCAGGAAGCGACCCATTCAGTTGTTTTGACCTGCCGTCCCACCATAGGAGGTTTGTGTTTTTAATACTGTTAGCCACTGAAAAAGTCTGTTTTCTATGATTTTATCACCTCCTTCAGGTTCACTTATTTCTTTAGCTTGGAAATACGTCTCATATTTTAGTGTGAAATCGTTAAATTTCAGTCCATTTTGAGGAGCTTGGGAACGAGATGGAGCGCAAGGGAGCACGGTTCACCCTTCTCGTGGTCCTTTACGCTATCTCTAAGCACTTCCCATGGTCCTTTGCTCTCTAATATCTCTCTTCAAAAACAGTGCATGTGTACGAGGCAGCCATTTGATAGCAATAGGACGTGATGGCGTCACATACTACAACTACCAGAACTCTTTGCACGAATCCTTCTGTTCCTCTAATTTTAAAAAGTTTTTTTCAAGCGATCCTACTGGGGTTCGAACTCATAACCCTTTGCGTGTAGTGCAGAGTAGCGCAGAGGTCATCACCATTACACTAAGCCCGTCTACCGCCGTTCGGAATGTGACGAATGTTTATCTTTATCCTTGACTGGTCACGAGAATTACGATTATCGTAGTTTCAGCGACCAATAACAATTTACGATAATCGTAATTTCAAACTCGAGATCATGTTGCCTATAGAAGTTACCCTGTGATATTATTTTTACCTTGTAGCGACGGTTAGTTCCTAGTGACACTTGCCCGTACCGCCATACGTTGCCAGTGTCATTGTCATCCATCCATATCGGTCTTTCAAAATAATCGTCCTCAAACTGCTGATATACCCACAATGCATTGGTGCCACGTCCGCGAATTTTGTACTTGAATTTCAGGCATGCGCCGTAGCCTTCTGTTGAACTGTTGAACCACGGACTCACGAATATGGCTGAGCCGATCTTACGTGAAGAATTACTGTAAACAGTAAGCCTTTCTCCTGGAAATAATTACAAGAAAATTGAACCTTGATTCAGCTTTTCTTATTTCTACAAGCAAATAACGATCATTCAATCATCATAGATTAGATTCTCACCTCCACGTTGGTTGGAGATGGTTGTATTGAATACTTTAACGTTTCCCACAATTCCTTTCCTTGCCGAAGGCCAGGCTACAATATTACCTATGACGTCATCGTATCCATAAGACATATGTGTCACGTGATCATCCTCCATGACGTAATCCCATATATTAAGGAAACCCAGCCTGGTTAGAATCTGGCTTGAATTATTTGAGATGGAGTGGCCGATGGTGATGTTACCTCCTCCTTGAAGCAAAAAGAGTGTTAAAAATCATGCTAAGGTAGCTTTAGAGAATGAAGCGATCAGTCTTTACAGCCGAGCCCATGACCAGGGGCATCCATCCCATATATGGCACAGCGTTTTCACAAGTTAGGTTATTTTTAGAACGGTTTCCCGCTATTAGACTTGGGTAGCAATCATACCTAAGGGAATAAAATCACAAAAGCATAGCAGCCATGTTGGTAGTATAACAAAAGTAACTAATGAGGCATCTTTTGTTCCGCCACTGGTGCAACCCACTAATTGGCGGGGAAAATAATCTAAAAATAGCCCAACTTGTGAAAACACTGTGACACCTATATAGGAGATATGGACACTCCTGGTCTTTATCAAGAGCTGAGCCAGGTTTACTATTGTTTGGGTATTTTTTTGTTTTGTTAGACGTAAATGAGCCATCTATTTCTACTAAGAATGTTCAAACAGTATCATGTTACTACGGCATGCAACACAACATTTGGAACTCAATATAGAGAGCAAATTTCGTTTAATTAATATTCTTAAAATGTGAGCTACACGACCTGGTATGCTCTGGTTGGCGTAGACCGGCGTTCCCTGCGATGCCTCTCGATGTCCATCCTTGTAGGCCAACCACGTGCCTGATTCTGATGTCCACGTGATACACACGTGATGCCAATGGTCATCGTTTACTAACACTCCAGTTTTTCTGGGGTTTAAAAAGTATGGCCCGTGTGAGATACCGGGGGGGTGGGGGGAGGGGGGGGGGTGGGGTACTCCCTATATTGGACTATACGTAGAGGCTCCGCCCGATAGGGGTACCTTTTCAGGCTGGAGGTATATAAAAGGGTAGGGAAAACTGTCATTTAGGTATTTACAATACAATACTTTATTGACAACTCCCCATAGGGGTTTTTCAGTGACAATTGATCCAATAAATAATAAATTAATTATATAATTATAATTATATATGTACAAACTATTAAAAATATACTATATAAAATACAAAAACTAGAATAAAAACTTAAATATATATAGTTGGCCTAAATAAACTCAAGACAAAAATTGTTTTAAAAGATATGATTTAAGAGTACGTTTAAAACTCAGTACAGAAGGACTTAATTTAATTTTAGGGCAAATAGCGTTCCATAAGCTGACAATACGATAATAAAAAGACCTCTGGCCAGTTGCTGTTTTACAAAGTGGTATATTCAGCTGTTGTGAATTACGGGTCACTCGACCACTGATACTACCTCTAGAAATAAATTGATTACATAAATAATTAGGTGCAAGACCAGTCATGCACTTAAACGCCATAACGGCGTCTCTTAAATATAGGTTGGATTTTACAGGGATCCATTTAAGGCTCTTCAGAGCAGGTGTTACGTGATCATATTTTCTAGTGTTATAAACTATACGAGCTGCAAAATTTTGAATGCCTTGCAGCTTCTTTATATTAGTGTCAGTGGTGTTTGCCCAAACTGAAGAACAGTAGTATAATTTGCTAAATACTAAAGAATTAATTATAGTAATAAGTGTATCTTTCCTAAATGCATGTTTTACACGACTTATTTGTCCCAATGCGGACATGCATGAGGAGACAGTTTTAATGGTATGTTCATTGAAGGTGAGATTTTTGTCAAAAATCACTCCGAGATCTTTTACAGTCTCTGAGGGTTCAAGGTCTTTTCCCAATAGTGATAGGCGAAATTCCGTGATTTTTGCTGTCATCTGTCTACTTCCATATATAATTAGCTTGGTCTTATCAGGGTTTAAAAGCAGTCCATTATCAAAGCACCAGTTACGAATGCTGACAAGGTCTTCATTCATAGCAGCTATGGAATTTCCAGAGTCCTGAGGTCGAAATGACATATATAACTTAGTGTCGTCGACGTAGCACTCAGTTAGACAGTTTTTTGGAGTAGATGGTAAATCATTTACGTAAATACCAAAAAGCATTGGCCCCAAAATGCTACCTTGTGGGACTCCGCTAGCCAACGGTAGTGGATCAGAGATCTTAGTATTGATACGGACAACTTGGATTCTGTTAGATAGGTAGCTCAAGCTAGAACCAGTTGAGAGCAGATTTTGAGGCACCCATATCTTGAAGTTTGTCAAGCAAGATTTTATGACTGATGCTGTCAAAAGCTTTACTCATATCCAGCAGGACCACAGCTGTTGTTTTCTTTTGATCGATGGCACTTAGGATCATGTCTGTTGTGTGGATCAGTGAAGTCTCAGTTGAATGCCGCTTTTTATTGCCGCTTTGTTTTGTTGACAATCGTTCATTTGATACTAAATTAAATACGGCATGAATTGATTTAATGCAGTTCTCTCACATATCTTTGATAAGATAGGCAATAAAGATATGGGTCAGTTATTGTCAGGTTTTTCGTGATCGCCTTGTTTTTGGATGGGAGTCACTTCTGCAGTCTTCCAAACAGATGGAAATACACCACTTGCGAGTGAATCACTTATGATGGACGTAAGAGTTGGAAGAATAGCAGGAAGGCAGTTCTTAATTACACGTAGTGAGATTTTGTCAATCCCAGGGGCTTTTCCAGTTGGCATTGAGTTAATAACCTTTTCAATTTCGCTGCATTCCACTGTTCTGAATGTGAATTGTTCTGATAGAGGATAACACTTTGGAACAAAGGATGGTTGCGTAAGGTCGTAATTGCATTCTTTGGCCAGTGACTGAATTTTATGGATGGTATTTTGACCTATTGAAGTAAAATATTTATTAAACTCATTTGCGACCAATTTGTCCTCTTTGCTGTAAGTCTTACGATTAACTGATTTTTTAGGAATAAATGATCGTATAGTTTTCCAAATGCAGCCCATATTGTTGGAATTGTTCCTGATTTGGGTTTCAGCATATTCTTGTTCTGCAAATCTTAATTCACGTTTGACTTCCCTTTTAAAGTTTTTATAGCCAGCCCATGCTAACGGGTCGTTTGTTTTCCTCGCCAGCTTCCGCCAGTGGTCTCTCGTCTTCATTAATGCGCGAATTTCCTCAGTAACACAAGGATTCGGCCGACTCCGTATCTTAACTTCTTTAATGGGCGCATGTGAATCAAGTACATTATCAAATATTAAATGGAATGCGTTGAGTTTATCATCAACATCATCAAAGATGTTTATGACTGACCAAGGGGCAGTGGACATGTCTCTTTGGAAGGCCACTTGATCGTAGTTTTTAAAGCTTCTTGTTGTGATATATACGGGCGTAGGACGGTCTTTCTTTAAACCAAGTACTAGATAAACCAAGTCATGGTCGCTAATAGAGCAAGGCATTACTCTTGCATCTTTTACTAAGCCTGTATTTGAAGCTAGGATGACATCAATTAACGTAGCTGAAGTCTCGGTTATTCTTGTTGGCTGTTTAATCATTTGAGTTAAATTAAATGCAGTGCAGAAATTAAGCAACGCCAAAGAGCCAGCATCGTTGGTATTTAGAACATTGTATTTAAAAGGGCCTTTCAAAATATCTCGAACAGATGCACCAAACGGCTAATTCATCCAAGTATTTTAAGGGGTTACTCAAGTGAAAAGTTTAGTAAAAGCAGGAGCCCATTACCAGGAGCGTGCATCTCCCAGATTAGGTCTGTCCAACAGCAGAACAGATGATGTAGCTATTTTTAGCTTTGTGCTTCCCGTGAGAAGAAACAAAGGCCGTCACGTTTAACCAATCAGGATGCACTGAAAAATTGTAATTAACACGGTTCAAACTGCTAAAAATACCTAAGCGCAAGAGAACAAAAGACAACGTAATCGCATACCAGAACTTCGCAACTATAAATAGCCACATCGTCTACTGTGCTGTGGGCGCTACCCATCACATAGGTACGCTCCTGGTAATGGGCTCCTGGTAAAAGGTATATGAAAGGTTTACCTTTTCTGTCAAAAATGGTATATAAGAGGGTAAGGGTTTGGACATCGGGGCTGAGCCTCCCCGTATAAAACTTTGGGCCGAGATACCGTTCCACTAATGTACCGAACTCAGTATTATAAAATAATAATGATAATAATGATAATAATAATAATAATAATAACAACAATGTCAGTGCAAGCTCGATCTGTTGCTAAGCTAATGGTCACGTGCTTGTACTGGATGGCAAAACATATCTGACGGAATATCTGACGTAATTTATTTAAATGCACTTGTACGATCGAGATCGGTAGTGTTATTAGCGAACCTTCAAACCTCCAATCGATTATCGATCTTTCTATAACAGCGTTTTTGAAGATTGTTTGCCATCCAGTAATGCCTTTCCCATGGAATCACGGTCATTGAAGTGATATATCAGCACGTGACTGTTAATTAGCTGCAAACGAGTCGGCACGTGGATGCAGTTTGAAATAAATACGGTTTACGTTGATTGATTACTGAGGGGAAACAATAGGCTCTTTTCAGCTAACAAATCATGTGGTTGTACTGGAGGGCAAAAAATATATGATTTCATTTATTTAAAGGCATGTACGAAAATGGTAGTGTTATTAGCAAAACCTGCTTCACCTCCAATCGATTGTCGATCTTTCTAAAACGGTGTTTTTAAAGTTCGCTTGCTTTCCAGCCTCCATGACAACGCCTTTCCCTTAGGGATCACGAGCTCAATTCATTCGTTAAATTAATTCCTATTCAGTTCTGTCTGAATACGCGAAAACCTTAACCAAGGACCATCTCAACCAGGATCCTTTACGCATCTCACAAGCTATCAGTGTCCTTTCCTATAATTCAATTCTATATTAAACAAATTAAGGTATTCAGGATCTGTTGATTACTGTACGTATTTCTTCCAATCATCCTCACTGGAGTCGAGGACCTAGAGCTATAAAACTGAATTTTGGCTTGGAGGCCATTTTCTAGGGCATCAAACATGGAGGCTGAGATGGACCGTTAAGAACTAGTAGAAATCTTGTTAGCCTGAAACGCATTCTAAAAATAGCTCAATTCGGTCACACGCGAATCGATATGGACGCTCCTGGTAATGGGCTCCTGGCCTTGTAAAATTGATTTAATTTTAATTTTAAGAGCGTTACCTTGTTTGATTGTTAATAACCAGTTCCAAATCACTTGACCCGATCAGCCCTAACCACGTGACCTCAACGCCCTGAGATATCACATTGTACTTGGTAACCAGGCCTGGCGTCATTGTCCTGATCCAAAAACACGCGGTAAATGACGTCATAGGAGCTACGTCTGTCAAAATCACATGACCAACACGGCCGCCGGGAAAATGGAGTTCGTAGTCAATATCATGTAAGGAAGTTCCTAGGTAATAAACACATATTGTATGAATCATTTTTTTATGGAGCGGCAAATTTTGTTCAATTTAGAATATACCCTTTTTTATTGGCTCATTTCAGATCGCGTAGGCCGTGTATTGTTTCTCTATTTCTTGCTAACGCATGAGAAGATACATTGATATGGAAATCTCTTGGATCTTTTTCCCAGTGGATTTGAGATGACGGACGCATCAAACAGGCAAAGTAAAAGGGTCTATTGTTACCGATATTAATTAGCTAAAATAATATTCCAGGACGTTAGCAAGTGTAGCCATAAAGGAATTCGTGGACTGTACTTAGCTATGAGTGTCGCGTGTGTCTTACCAGTGTCCCGGTGCGACTTGTCTAGTCCATTCTCAATGTGCTGTATCACCGACCGATTTGTTTTAATCCACTGCGCATGCGTCCCCTTGTTTCTCCACTCGTACCATTCCCCGCGCGGCACATTGTTTCCAGGGGCTTTGAACGAGAAACAATATCAGTTATGAATGGGGTCATTAAACTATATTATTAGTCACCAGACCCTCTGAGCTAAAACAGAAACATTCCCAATAATTAATACTCTGGGCTTACTTTCATAAGAAAGCTCACAGACAGCAAATACCTCGGGCTCAAGGTGAACCACTTTTCAGCGAACTATGGTCCTGGGCGCCGACCTGTGAGGTAGCTGAAAACTTCTCAAATATACTGTTATCTACCTATGTATTTAACAATTATACAATAAACATAGCGAAACGCGCTCTGATTGGTCGATAATCATGATCTATTACAGTACAGACGCACAAATGACGTCACAACGTCACGCGCGCGCCCTATCAGTTGGTGGGAAAGTTAGTTAATTATTGTATAAAACAAATATATTTCCTTTTCCTGTGGTTCTGTCATTTTATAGATGCACAGTTGACGTCACGCGAAGAGAACATCACTTACGTTACTCGACTGCGCCTCGTGGCGTACTTCTTTGTTCTCATCACGTTAGGAGGACAGACGCACGGCAAAATGAAATTTATTCGTTAACTAAATACACTGAGCAAACCACTGGTTTCATCCGAGTCATTACACTGACTCACCACTGCCGGGAGTTGTGGTACAGAATGTCTGGGGACAGTAAGTAGGCGCTGTGTATTTGTACACGTAGTACTGGCCACAGTTTCTGACTTGGATGTTCACAGGTCTCCAGCAGGTGCTGCTGCTGCTTAGTACGAAGCACACTTCTCGTACAACGGGTCCTTCTGTAACCGACGGGTGACTGCCCTTCATCCAACCAGGGTAACGCGATCCACACCGAAATCTAATGAGCGTGACAATTTTGAACGTTGTGTGACTTAGTTATCAGATAGTTATGTAACGCAATGAATTGAGGATGGATTCCATGGTACCGAAGAGGATCTTTCATATATGATTAATGCAAGCCAAAGAAGGGAATGATAACTTATTATCACCCGAGAGCGAGTTCTATTTGGAAAAATGACAAATTAATTAAGGTCTTGGTTATACGGACTGAACAATAGCAGCATAGCATCACGTTATGTCACGCAAGCTACGTCAGGCTTAATGCTACGTCACGCCATCGCATAAGATTTTTTAATTACCATAATGTCATGCTAATGAATTCATATAATTATGATGGATTTATTTTGTTTTACCACTCAAAGGTAGACGGAGAACAGGCTTAAAGCCCCTCTTTGGAAGTCTCCGAGGGCCTACCTGAAGACTTAGAGGGGTCCGTTATTTCAAGCAATCTGCTTTCCTATAGACTCTTCATCACATATATATTACAATACTGTACGTTATGTATACTTATTAATATGATGGAAGTTATAAAGTTGAAAGTCGAAGTAAAGTTGAAGTTGACGTGAAGACGAGCTAGAAGACGTGACGGTCTAACTGCATTTAATTTGCAGTTTGACAATTAACGAAATTGTTTTACAAAGGCAGCACCTTTAACTCACTTATTTTAAGACAGTGTTGGTCACTGAGGTCGGGGTTTTGAACCCTCGACATCCCCACATCAGACCAGCGCTTAACCGGGAGGGACTGGAGCTTAACCACTTAGCTAACCGGGAGGCGGTTGATGATGATATCACACAGTCATTTCGTTACTTATTAGGAGATTACCTTGGTACACTATGTGTTGTCATTTGAGTTCCTGCTCGGCCCATTATACGGTACCATCTACTGAACTCCAGATGATCGTCACATCTAGTAATATCAGCAGCATCTTCTCGTCGAAAAGGGTCATTCAGCACTTTGTAAAGCGTGCACTCGTGTAATGCTACAAGGTAAATCATCAAACAGTCTATCAGGTATAGCATTAAAGAACACCAGCATTAGATATAATAATACTGATTAATTACCTGATTAGGAAGTATCCGGTCATAAAAAGAAATACGATGATTTTTTATTCACTAAGCCATAAAACTACCGGGTTTTACGAAACATTTTACACGTCTGTGACGTCACACTTTCATGTTACGCGTAAAACTCCGGTAATTTATAGCTTGGTAAATAATAAACAGAATATTACATTGTTTATCTCCGCGCGGCCATGTAATAGAAGCAGAGAGAAAGCTTTACGACTCACGTGCAATAACTTTGCAAGACTCTTTCGAGAAGGATACGTCTCTGATGGCGAGAATAGGTTGATGTTGAGGCTTGCTACCTTGAAAGACGATCTGAAAAACAGAAAGAAATGCTAAAAAACTGTTTGACGTCACGTCATTAGCAAATATGAACCTTTAAAACTCATCGACGCAACACTCAAATCAAATATGAACCTTTATCACTCATCGACGCAACACTCAAATCAAATATGAACCTTTATAACTCATCGACGCAACACTCAAATCAAATATGAACCTTTATTACTCATCGACGCAACATTCAAATCAAATATGAACCTTTATCACTCATCGACGCAACACTCAAATCAAATATGAACCTTTATCACTCATCGACGCAACACTCAAATCAAATATGAACCTTTATCACTCATCGACGCAACACTCAAATCAAATATGAACCTTTATTACTCATCGACGCAACACTCAAATCAAATATGAACCTTTATTACTCATCGACGCAACACTCAAATCAAATATGAACCTTTATAACTCATCGACGCAACACTCAAATCAAATATGAACCTTTATTACTCATCGACGCAACACTCAAACCAAATATGAACCTTTATTATTCATCGACGCAACACTCAAATCAAATATGAACCTTTATAGCTCATCGACGCAACACTCAAATCAAGAATTATTTTACTACTCAACTATTTACCAGACATTTGGAGTTGAATCGCATAGCCAAAGCTGAATCGCACGGTGCATTTGCGAAATCAGACGCTGATTGGCTGAGACGGAGTGGTGATTCAGAGTGGAATCACCACTGTAGACTACGCGCTATTTATAACTTAGCAAAATATCAACAAAAGTACTAAATCTTCAAGTAATTCATTGGTCGAAGCGACTCGGACGATATCGGTTTTCTCGTGCAATTTAACGTGGGCATGTGATTTTCCTATAATATCTATCATCATTATCACCTTGATTACGTCACTTGTTACTGGGAACTGAACGTATCCCCATTTCCCCGTATCCTCGTCCATTGACCAGACCCGTTTACCAGTCTTCCCGTCTTTAGTTATGAACCTCAGTGTAAGTGATCTCCTGAAATACTCTCCTCCGCTGTAAAACCAGAACATGACACACTTCCACACGTAGCCATTCACTGTTAGGACAGGACTGGTGACGTCACGAGGAGAATCGGATCCTCCAGAGAGGTACAGGTAGCCTAGAAAGTGTCAAAACAAGTACAAGATGATGCAGGTTAAACCAAGATGGCGAAAATGACGTCACGTGAAAGGACGTCTCTATTTAAAAAAATAACAAATATTCGTAAATGCACGTCCCGCTTTTTCAGTAATACCTTCAATAGACGGATCAGTAGCTGCTTTCCCGGCTGTCCTTGCATGTAGCTTCCAGTCTTGATGACCATCCCATGAACAGGTACTGTCAACAAATCGACAGCTGACGGGACCTGGTGGTAGAATATCGATTATACTTTGTAACTTATGATTTAAGGCTCTTTAAAGGAATAACGATACCAAATGGTTGAATGTGCATATCTTAACTGCTCTTGAGTTTAGCCTACGAATCCGATTAGCCTCTTGACAATTTAGTCGAAGATAAGAACGGAGTTTTTAAATTGCTGGTGGTGAGGTTGTTTTCACCTTTGTTCCAACGCCGTAACTTTGTTGTCTTCTTTCCCTTCAAACTCTATTCTCTTCTATTCCAAACCTCCATCATACAGTGACTCGTGACAGAGCCAGACCTCAATTTTATAGCGAAATCGTCAATATAAAAGGCTTTAAGCCCTGGCCAAAAGAAGTCTCAGGTCAACACAAGTTTTTTAACAAGTCTTTAACGTGCGTTGCGTTTGGCCATCCACTTCGCTAACTTGCGTTCACTTTGATTGAGCGCAAATGTTAGCGCAAGTCAACACAAGTTGTGCGCGTCTGCTTTTGTTTAAAAATGTTCTGGAGATTCAAGAAATGTTTTCTAATTTTCAAGATCTTTCGAAACTTGCGTCAAGTTGCGTGCGGTCGTTTGGCCACCCTTCGCAAGTTGAACGCAAATCTACTTACGACTTCATTTAGCCACGGCTTTACTCTCGCAAAATCACCAACATTGGTGTAGAATTGGCCACATTGACCTGACTAAACTCCTCTATATAAATATTGTGCTTACGTTGAGGGACAATCTTATCGCATGATCCTGTAAGTATAGCCAAGTCATCAACAGCAATATCGCCCTCCGATCCATCGCCTGTCACGCCTTCCAGGATGATCTGTCATGCGATAATCAGTCACGATAGTTATCATTTTATGCAAATCCCGTAATTACTAAGCTGACACCATGTACGTATATGTATGCATGACACAAGATAATAAAATATTGCGTGAGGAAAGAAAATTCATACTCGAGTTCCTTCCTTTAAAAAACCTTAAACTGTATGACTTTAAAGGCTCTCTGTCGATCGTTACATATTGTGCAACTTGAGTGAATTTCATATGATATAACATTCCAAGCTTGAAAGCGTAAAAACAGTTGCGATATAGAGCGGATTTCAATTGAGTGTCGGAAGTGTTTTGGTTTTGCGTTTCCTAAGCTCTCCTATTGGCTGAGAAAGTAAACCAGCCAATCGGAATGCAAAGTAAAACTAAACGCAAATTGGTTTTGGTTTTGCTTTGGTTTGTCATTGACTCACAGGGATCCATTTATGAGTTACTTGTGATTGGCTGGCTTTGGGTAATTTGCGTTTGGTTTTACTACACTCAACTGAAAACCGCTCTAATTTAGTATTGTTTTTAGTATTCCCAGAAGGTATGCAACAATAGCTACACCCTCACAAAGCATAACGGTCAACATAGTGTTTAAAACGTTGTTTGCGTTACGTAGCGCGTTATGGCTTGTTTACGTACGTCATTTTACCTTTATGATTCAATATCATAACTACATTTTACCTTCAGCCTTTCTTTTCCTTCTATAGGTGTCTGTGCAAATAGCCAGCGGTCTCCTCCACTCCTGTTCTGACTCCACACCAGTCTCTCTCGTCCACTTATCTTGGTGTACACATTCAGTGATCCAATATGGCGGCCGTACGCAAGATACCAGAACTGAAGACAAAGAGAATCTTCTCTCGTATCTAACCAATCACTGATGAGCCGCGCTTGATCACCAGCGTGACGGTTTGACGCCTCGATAAAAATGTACGTCCCTGGAAGTTAAAGTTTACCAAAGTTTATTTGCTTGATTCCTGATTAAATGTATAGATGCCACTAGTGACGTTATAGACGTGAATAAAGTTAAATGTGCCTTTAGTCTGTGGTAAAAAGTATGACCGGCTATAGAAAAGGACTTTTAAATGTGCAAGGACCAACATACGAAGAAGAAGAACCGGATCACCTTGGCGGGATCTAATCAGCAACATTGTAAAAGTAATAACAGGACAATGCAAGGCTGATTTGTACGGTTCGGGATAATTATATTTGATCATATTTCGGCTGGCAAGGCCAACCTTCCGTGCCAGCCGAAATATGAATATAATTATTTCCAAACCGTACAAATCAGCCTTGCATCGTCCTGTTATATAAAAGGAGACTTACTTACTATAAGATCTTGCCATTTGCTGTATTTCATCAACAACAACCCTTTTTGGTCAGTATGTTCCTCAAACGAACGCCCCATAACTGCTCGAACTTAGCTTAGTAGTAGAGCGCTAGCAGGGATGTCGTACATATAGGTTCAATTCCCGACCTGATCAACACTCAGGTTCTTAAAGAGCCACTCTCGACCGTGATCCTTCGCGCGCCTAGTACGCCATGTTCTTGCGCGATCCTTCACGGAAAATACATATTCAGTCCCATAAAACAATGGCGGCATAACAAGCAGGCCATAAAACAATGGCGGCGTAACGAGCAGGCCCATAAAACAATGGCGGCGTAACGAGCAGGCCATAAAACAATGGCGGCATAACGAGCAGGCCCATAAAACAATGGCGGCATAACAAGCAGGCCATAAAACAATGGCGGCGTAACGAGCAGGCCCATAAAACAATGGCGGCATAACAAGCAGGCCCATAAAACAATGGCGGCGTAACGAGCAGGCCCATAAAACAATGGCGGCGTAACGAGCAGGCCCATAAAACAATGGCGGCATAACGAGCAGGCCCATAAAACAATGGCGGCATAACGAGCAGGCCCATAAAACAATGGCGGCATAACGAGCAGGCCCATAAAACAATGGCGGCGTAACGAGCAGGCCCATAAAACAATGGCGGCGTAACGAGCAGGCCCATAAAACAATGGCGGCATAACGAGCAGGCCCATAAAACAATGGCGGCATAACGAGCAGGCCCATAAAACAATGGCGGCATAACGAGCAGGCCCATAAAACAATGGCGGCATAACGAGCAGGCCCATAAAACAATGGCGGCATAACGAGCAGGCCCATAAAACAATGGCGGCATAACGAGCAGGCCCATAAAACAATGGCGGCATAACGAGCAGGCCCATAAAACAATGGCGGCATAACGAGCAGGCCCATAAAACAATGGCGGCATAACGAGCAGGCCCATAAAACAATGGCGGCATAACAAGCAGGCCCATAAAACAATGGCGGCGTAACGAGCAGGCCCACAGAACAATGGCCGGGTAAAGAAATCGCAGGTGAACGCGATAACAGAGGCGCGCTAGGGATTACGGTTGCGAGTGCCTCTAAAAAATTGAGAAGTAGATGCTGCCTTTGTGAAACAATCTGTAACACAAATTGCACATATGCGATTGCCGACTTACAGGATAGCGTCATTTGACTACAACTACGTACCAGAATCCAATTGTGTTTCTTATTCAGGTTATTCAACTCCTCTGAGAATACCAAGACAATGGTCTAAATTATAATAATCAGCGCAAAGTATTCTGGTTGTTGGTCATCATGCAAACCGCCGCCTCTTTCAGATGAGACCGTCCGCCTCAGCCTAGTCCCTAGGCCTTCTGGCTTGGTATTTTGTCTGAGTGGGTTAATGGGATCCCTGTGGTTTGTGCGTCCACCTCAAGATTATCATTGACTTTATATCAAAGAAGGGCTCACGTACTTTAAATCTTCTCAGACGCAATTTATATAATTGCTCACCTGAGGTCAAAGCTAGTGCCTACCTAAGTATTGTAAGATCTGCCCTCAATTATGCAATTCACTCTCCGAAACATAAACAAGCTCGAAATGATCCAGAGGCGTGCAGCTCGGTTTACCCTTAATAGGTACTCACGCCTGGAGAGTGTGTCGGCAATGTTGCATAACTTAAATTGGCCTAGCTTAGTCACCTCAAGAAAGTGTAATAGATTGATTACAATGTATAAGATCCTAAATGGTCATATTGCCATCGATGCTAAAGATTATGTATCTTTTTCACAAACTTTGACCAGACGTAAACACAACTTTAAACTGAATGTCTTCTCGCCATCTGTAAACTGTTTTAAGTATTCTTTTTTCCAACGTACCGTTCCTGAATGGAATGACTTGACTAGCCACACAACTGACGCCGATACAGTTAACAGTTTTCGAACCTTAGTTAATATTGCTATGTAAACATGACCGCTACCCTAAATTCCCATTTAATTTAATTATTTATTATTAATTAATTGTTTATATATTATTATATATTATTATTTTCGTTATGTATAATCTTGGTGATAAGCAACTCAGCATAACCAAGTAATAAACAGAGAGAAGAAAGAATTAGAGAGCTTAAAGGCGCTGTGTCACGGTACTGCGCATGTGTGAAAATCTGATGATTTTTGAATTATGTTCTAGCCCGAAACGAAATTCTCAAGGGGTGAAATACCGATTTTTAAATCGACTTCCATCAGTGTTCTTTTTTAACTCATCCTTGCCTCCTTTGGTCATTTATGGAAATGTAAGACGTGCTTAAATAAGTTTTAATTATTTGTTTATTCAAAATTAGTCGTTGCAGACTGCAACACAACTAAATCAAAAAAGGAAAGTGATGCTTACCGGCCGGGAAGACCGCCACTGAGTACTCTGAATACAGCAGCCGCAAACGCAAAAAATTGGAAACTTTTTGGCATTCCAACCAGAAGCGAAGAGGGTTTGGATGTCCAGTAGAGTTCACGAAACACATGGAAACTTTTCAAGTCATATTATAAATGATATGGCAGTTTTCAACAGCGACACGAAGAAATATATACTGATCTACAGCTTAGAAACGATCGAGGCTGAAATGATATGAACCGACCCGAGTGCAAAGACTGTACGAAAAGTTAGATAAACCTTTATTTGCTGGCAAAACAACGTCATGAACTCAAATACATACGATAGCCTTGTGAGCAATCGACGTACATATGAAGCTATAGAAGTTTATATTATCGACTAAGTGAGTCTCCAAACATCGAACTGCTATGAAACCGCTTGTCAGTATTCGCACTTTCGTGACAAGCGAACTTTTCTACTTTCGACACACGGTCGCTAAACTGTACGAAATCTCCAAGAATAAATCCCTAATGTCCAAACTAACGGGAAAACTGAAAGAGGAAATCCTTGTGACCAATCGACATACATATGAAGCTCCAGAAGTAATTATTGAATACATGAGAACCCATAGAGCAAACTGATAATAATGAACGCGCTATTTATAGTTTCACGGACATTTATGAACTCGCGCTACAGCATAGCTTGAAATACTGTACGAAAACTCACGTTTAAAAATTTCCTGATACCGAAAGGACCGTAGTGTCTTAAACAAGATATCCTTCTGACCAATCGACATACATATTAAGCTGTGAAAGTAAGTTTCCATTCCATAACAGCCGATAGTGCAAACTAGTAAACTGCCACTAGTAATTAACCTTGCGTACTTCCGCGAGTATTGAACTTTCTAGCGTCAAATGCATGTGTTACGTTTCCAAACTTTAGGACAAGAAATCTTCCATAGAATGTTCTATTTTTTTACAGCAGAGAATTGTATTATTACAGTGCGACTACAGTAACCGGGGCCACTTAGAGAACGAGAACTAAACACATTGCAAAACGAAATTAAAACATTCCAAAGTATAAATCCTATCACATCTGTGCGATTTTCTTCATTCGAAAGACTTGGATTTCAGAACTACTCCACCAAATTCGTCTTTTACCGGATCACAGCTCGAGCAAGTCGAAATGCTATTGTCTTGTACTCGACACTGATTGGCTCAAGTAACCGTAAGTTGGAATGCTTTGTTTTCGTTCTGCAATGTGATTGGTTCTCGTTGTATAAGTGGCCCCGGTTTCAGCAGTCGCACTGTAAACATGTAGAAATACAACAATGGTGCCATTTGAAGAATTATATCATGTCAAAAGTGCATAACGAAGAAATATATATCTACGGACGCGAGCAGCTCGTTTCACTTTGGTCAAATTCGGACTGTTTACGACTGGAAACAGCAAAAAATACAAGCAAATAATGAAATATAGATACCATTCTTTACTCAATGCAGTTTACCTTGGATGTAGGAAGAATAAAATCCTTGTAAATCTCGCCATATACTGTGCAAAACTACAATCTCTGAATCACGGCAGTGTGGCGAACAGTACGTGTGGCGTTTCCGGCAATTTATTTTGATTGATTCTCATTGGATGTTACACAATTCTGCCAATTCAATGTCTGGAGACAGTGACATGCGCAGTACCGTGACACAGCGCCTTTAAGCAACGACGACGGCAACGTCTAGGACGACGGCATAAAAAATTGCCTTAATTACAAAATACAATAACTGCACGTGAAAATGCATGCAGGCGCCTACATTTCAGCTGTTCTCTGGAAAAACACAACGCGAAAACCCCACATTTTACGTCTACAAGAGAACGACAACGTAAGAAAGTAAATCACTCCGTTTTTCGTTCGGCGTGAACGGAACTTTAAAGGCGAACGAAGGAAATAGTAAACATCATATTTCGGGAGAAAACATTTTTCTAGGTCCCGTCCTCACTGCCGTCGCCGTCGTTGATGCTTAAGCTCTCTATTCTTGTAATGGTACTGTCACGAGTTTACGACGTTGCTTTACTTTTACGTTAAGTGAATTAAATGTTTTCAGGTTTGCGTTCTTTTGTATACCCGCACGTCGTCATTAGTTGTTCAAATGGTTAGTAATGACAGTAAATGTAACGCGTTGATATATTTCACCTTACCGTATTTGGTTAACGTAGTGTGATCAATTGAAGGTCCGGTACCAAATGACGGAGTCGACCCGGAACCGATTGACCACCGGAACTTTGCCGTACTGTCGTGCTCGAAACCACACAGCCCACTCTCGAATCCACAGTAACCTGTGGTGATAAAAAAAAAAAATTCAGACAACTTTGTCATCACCAATAAAAGAGTTTTCGACTTCGCTTACCTCGAAACGACTGACATTTTAGACGATTTACTGTGAGGGCGATGTTCTGTTGAGAGCACGTCAAGTCATTCAAACTGCAGTTACCTGAAATGATTCGTTTAAAATGTCATTCGGAACCAGCACGTTCAGTTGTTATAGCTTATTACCATTTGAACAGAGAACAATCATCGACACACATACATATACATGGATCAAAATAATTTATGCTTGGGTTTATAGAGTAGCAAATATATTGTTATTCGGCCTTGAGATCTAATCAATAACTTAATATATGTTACCCGCAAGCGGCTTACCACATATTGATGGCCGATGACTGTCATCTCCACAAGTCGTTTTCCTAGTAGTGCACGTTTCTGACCAGGGAACACAGTTACCACTCACACACTGGAAGTCTGGACAGGAACTTCCTAATGAAGACAACCAGTCCGTTAAAGACTGTTATCTCTTTGTTTGGGCATAATTAGCTCTTAATGGACAATGAAAAACATTTACCATTAACTCTCCGTCCTCCTCCCCCTTTTCCCTTCTCTTTTCATCTAATTTTCTTCCTCTTCTTCTCACCAATCCCATTTTAAGTCAGAAATTTCATTTGCTTCAGTTTGCTACTCCAAATAATTTCAAAAGTTCCAAAAGTCATCAGATATGATAATTAATATTGGACCTCCACCTCCAGTACTGCTCCCCCCCCCCCCCCCCCCCCAACGCCGCCACCATTAGAGCGGATTTCGTATGTGGGAAAACTACGGTATATCCGTAGCCTTACCGTAACCGTACTGTAACCGTGCTGTGCCGTAACAATAGGGAAACCATTTCAATGTCAAAGCATGCCGTACAGTAACCATGCCGTAGTCATTGCCGTAGTTTGTTCCGCTCTAGCCAGTACATACCGCATTTGCTCTCATCTTCTCCATCAGGACAGTCTCTAGCTCCATCACACACCCTCGTCACGTGAACACAATCTCCGGTTGAGCAAGCAAACTCGTCCTTCACACACTTGCATCCCTTCTCATCTGTGCCATCGATACAGGCAGTATCTCCATCACAGCGCAGACTAGACTTGACACACTCTCTGTTAGCACATTGGAACTCGTCCGGCTCACATTGGTAACCTGAAATGTATTGATGGTGCGAATACACACCTTGGTCTCGGTAACATCCTTATCCAATAATTATCCAATAATTATCCAATAATAATCCAATAATTATGAGCCTAGCCAGAACCCATTGATTTCGGTGCAGTAAAGTGTCTTCAATCTTGTACAACCATTTGTGGGTGATTTATTATCGTAACGTTGTTTAAAAATGCATTACAAATCCTTGAAATGACGTCAGTATGCTAATGATTGAACGTGAATTGAGTCATAACGTTGCCGGAATGTGTTTATTTTTTCAGTTGGTGTTCAGGCTTCAGACATTATTTTGATCCTTGCAATCTTATTAAAATATCATTTAACAAGTGGAGCTGACATAAAAACAGAGCAAAATGAACTAGAATTGGCTTTTGACTTAAATGACGTCATTGAAATTTGATTCCTTAAACGAAACTGGCAGACGGTAATCATGTTGTTTTCTATGGCGGCCATTTTGTTTCTCACTTTGAATTTCTAACCGGCACGGGTCATGAGGTCGACCGGCACGGGTCATGAGGTCGACCGGCACGGGTCATGAGGTAGACCGGCACGGGTCATGAGGTCGACCGGCACGGGTCATGAGGTCGACCGGCACGGGTCATGAGGTCGACCGGCACGGGTCATGAGGTCGACCGGCACGGGTCATGAGGTCGACCGGCACGGGTCATGAGGTCGACCGCACGGGTCATGAGGTCGAATCATGGAAAGTTTAGAAATGTTTCTTAAAACAAATTGCAAGGGAAACTTATGTCAAAAGCTCCGATTTTTTAATTTTGGCGAAGATTAAAACAGCGAGATCGACCGACCTCCCTTTCAAGATTCGATCTGCTATGGATTTTATCATATTCATTAAAACGGAGTCATATCAATCAGTTATATTTCATGTTGATAAAAACATACACAATATAATATGACTTAACATTGCAACTGCGTGCACAGTACAAAATCCAAGCAGATGATTGGCTAGTGACAGTGCTTTATTGGTGACCATAGCACAATTGGCTAGTGACAGTGCTTTATTGGTGACCGTAGCACAATTGGCTAGTGACAGTGCTTTATTGCGGTGACCACAACACGCTGTGTGGCTGAAAGTCGTCGAGTCTCTAATTTTAGTCTAATTTTAGCTTGATTTCTATTCGCTCTTCAGTTTACCACGCAATGGGTTCCTGGCGCGTGCGTGAAAGTGGGATTTTACTGATTCTTTTTCGCCATATAATAAACACCTTATTGACCAAGGCTTCGTCTCTGTCCATAAACACTAAAAAAATGAACTTGGCCAATTACCCCCCATCTTGACCTCACGCTTGGTCAATATTAAACGTATTTGTCAGTCACTAAAACACATAATTATGCCAGTCTCTAACCCTAAATATTGAACAAACTTTAAATATAACGTTGTTCTCACCTGGCGTTGAATATGGCGGGAATATATTACAAACCTCGGTCGTCACCCGCACGTTGTCAATTGCAACCGAAATTCCATCAGTCTCTTGAGTAGATCCTTCAAAAACTATCTGCAACCAAAAGTAGACGCATTTTACTTGTACACCTACAATGTATCTCTTGCTTCCCGGTTCAAAAGTCAACAGGCTGAGATGGTTCAGCAATAGCATGAACATCAAACAGCGGCGATCCAAAATTCCAGGCTAAACCGAGGTCGAAAGCAAAATTATAGTAATCCACCATCAAAACGACCAAGAGAAACACATTCCGCGCCGAGTGCAAGCGCTATAGCCCTTGCTAACCTACAACAAGCACATTGGCCTATTCTTCCACGACCATCAGCCCTGCAGTCTAATCCAGCAGCTGAAAATCAGCATATGCATGTTCTGTGCACTCCTCGATAATTGCGTTGAGAGGAGAAATGACGACCACGATTGAGTTGGATGATCCTTGAAGAGCATTAAACTCAAACGGTAAACTTTGGTAAATTAACGATTTACCATAACCGGTCGGAAGGACACAAAAATAGTCCTTCTTATCGATACTAGTTACCCGAATAGCTTCCAATTGTTTAGTTTTTAAAGAAAACTGTATTTGAAGCTTTGCAAGGGCGAACTGGATAGCTTCCATGAAGTCCGCCATTGCTTTAGTTAGCAAATCGGAAATGAGTTCTAAGAGCATGCGCAGTTTCAATGTCCTAGAATCTAGGACATCCGGTTTCGTGTCTTACCAGAGCCTCCGATTTTTCAGTTAGTCGAGGAGGCACTGGGAACGAGAATGAACTTTACCAGGAACCCAAAAGCATTATCTGGAGACAAAAGTGTGCATGTTTGTGGAAGATTTGAGTTGAAAACCTGCCGGTCGAAAATCACTTGACTTCTGAGTGGCCGTACTTTTCTTCGTGTTTTTAAAAGCCATGTTCTCGCTGGAAGCAGCCATTTCAGCTTCTATATCTTTGACAACTACAGATACTATTTACTAGATGTTCTTTCAATCTATCAACAGCGGGAAGAGCTCGGATACATCTGAGAGTCCAATACAAGTTTACTTTCCCATTCATCGGCTTTTACGATTCCTTCGAAATTATCGGATTGAGTTTCTTGTCAAGTATCATTTTCTTTTACACGATAAACCAAGCTTTTCATTTTCCAGCGACAAAAGGCTTGCTCCGACTTTTGAACACTTTACTTCATTCATTCATGAAAACCTTTCAGGTAAACCACGACTAAAACTTACAAACATGTCTAAGTATTAAAACTATCGGGTGGCCGGTCGACTCATATCGCCCGAGTCGGCTGTTTTCTCAGGCTAGCAAAAACCGGAAGTCAAAATCGCATCTTCTCCTGCGAGCATAGCAACGGTGTTGCGTAGCAACGGAATATGTCAATGGACTAGGTATTCTATTCATATCATCATCAAACTCGTGAAATGCTAAAAATAGCTAGTCTGTGCTAATGTTTGTGGGACATGACATATTCCTGTGGGAAAGCTGCTGTGCTCTGATTGGTTCACTATTGTTTGAGTCGGAACTATGATTTGGGTCTCACACCGCGGTAAAACGTCACGCGCATTTGATGATCCCAGCGCGCGCATACGCGTCCTGCCTGTTTCGCCAAATATCTACTTTAAAGCTTAGCCTAAAACTTTAACAGGTTTAAGTTTTCTTAATTTGTTATTCACTGTGAGTTTACTAAGTTAGAAAATTAGTTACTACAAAAGTTTACGCCCTCGGAAACCTGTATTTGAACAATCTTCTCCCAAGAGCCTGCGTTCTTATCGTCCAGCGGTGATAACGTTTTGACCACATGTTTAAGTATGGTTACAGAATTCGTGTCCGTGACATGTTTTATGGGATTTACACACTCTCGCTGGACTGACTTATCAAACGTCTAGATGTACGTTTAGAGTCATGCAATGTTTTTCAGTTATTTTGGCGATACGACTTATATATTTTGGCCGAGAAAATTGAAGCAAAAGTTTATGTTAATCAGGACGAAATCGGTATCAGATTTACAGATCACTGATCGCTCATTGATTTCCTTTGTTTTTGCTTCATGAATTATTAATGAGTCTGATAACATCCAACACAGATCTCCACTAGTTTATACAAAGTCTGACTAGTTATGATTATTATAAATAAAATCTTATTTACTTTTGTATCGGTATCCGCTGTCCACGATACTTGAGCCTGCAATACCCGTTGTCCATAGTAACCAATAAGATTTATGAGCAGATCTCGTCTATTTCCAGCTACGGAGAACACGTGCAAAGATGATGAGCCATTGGAATAGAAAGCAAAGGATAAGCAGAGCGTCTTTTGGTCTTGAGATGATTGCCATGCGATAGAGGGACTCTCCAGGGATGATATGCGAGGAGAGTCAATAAAGGCAAATCCACCTGGTCATGAGGACAAGAACATTAATATTAATTTATGTCTACTCAAGCATTGCATTACAACGAATCTGGATTGATCTTCTACTTTTACTACAATCACTACTGGAATAAAAGCAGGAATATAATAGAAGAGCGAATAATGGTATTCTTGGTACCTTTAACGTATATTTGGCAACGAGAAAAACATGGAATCATTCTCACAAACGTTTTGCCTCCAAGCAAAGTTACCGCATTCCTTTGTGTTGCTAGGCAACATGAAGATAGAAAAACAATTGACAACCGACACACTTAACGGCAAGAGAATATTTCAAAGACCGTATCCAATCTTATTTTATCATAGATACAGTACTGCTATTTCAAAAAGGTTGTGTCCTGCATGACCGGGTTCAGCCAATGCAAAAACAAGTGTTGAGATATAGGGAATTCATCAAATTGTTATTGAATTCGATACTTATTACTCACATAATAGGCACGCCATTAAATTAAATACGTTTCTGTCTTGGAACGTGTGATGCAATATACGCAATACATCATGCACGAAACAAGTTTTTAAGTAAAAGCTGCATGTTGTTGTTTACCGTTGATAGGTGAGGGCAGCTTCTCTCTGCCTATTTCCCATCCTCGTCCAGTGCTGTTTACTAATGGCACTATTTTCCACCCAAAGCACAGCGTTCCAGCGTCAAAACTGCACTTTTCCAGAACAGAAACTAGAAAAAAGATGTGGGATTCAGTCTGATGTAAATACATGGCCGTGTGAGTGAGAAAGTTGCGCGCGGGATGCATCGACATCGAAATGGTTTATCCAATCTTTTTAGCCTTCCTTGGATTGGTACAGGTGTAAATGGTTACTGCTGTCTGTTTGTTTGTTTGTTCATGTTCGTTTAATCTAATATACAATTGACTACATATTTGAGGTGAGGCCAGACAAGTACGCCACGAGACGCACTCGAGTCACGTGACTGTTGTTGTCGTCACGATTTGACGTCATCGGTGCATCTATAGGACAGACTCGCGGCACAATGAACTATATTTTTATATAATAATCAGCGAAAAAAGGATGCTATACTGAAATGATTTCGTGTAAAACGTGACGTCACGCGTGCTCTAAAACACATGGATATTGACCAATCAGAGCGCACGTTTGACACTGTTTATTTTATTAAGTATTGCACAACATTACCTTCTATTTCGATATTACCGAGAATCTTTCGTCTTTCTCCTACCATGGAGTCATTAACAAACGAGTAACCAACCTAACGTGATTGACAGATATATAACGATTTACATAAGATAATAGAATGTGCCTTGTGGTTGCAATTAAATTGCGGAAACATTGTTAGTTCGGAAACCGCGCTACAATACGGACGGGAGTTGAAGTCAAACGACCGAAAACAACTCCTGTTATTAGTGTCGAAAGTAAGATTAGTGATTGCTTTGGTTTTGCATTTGCTTAGTTTTTTCTATTGGCTGTGAAGTATTTTTCGTAATTATCGACAAATCAACTTCTAAACTAAACCCAAACATTGTTGTAGTCCGTCATGCAATCAATTTTCGTTTTAGCGAGTTATCCACGATTGCGTTTACTTTTCCTCGTGACTGGATCAAGTGCAACCAATCATGAATTACTTCAGTTCATGATCGGCTCATTGTGATTTTACTTGCTCCCGTGATTGGCTCTGTAATTAGTTTGGTTTTTGTCCCGGGGGGGGGGGGGGGGGGGGGGGATTACTCCCATACTGAAAGGTACGGGGATGATCGTCGTATCTTTTAGGGGTTAAAATTGTGGGCTGTGGTATCGCTTAGGGTTAAAAGAGCGAAACCGAGAATTTTATGTCAACATGGTATCTTTTAGGGGATAGGAAACGCGAAAGCATTTAATTTGATGTCTTTCTCTTTAATATTACAAATAAACTCATTGATGTTCTATGTGTTTTTGAATGGTATCTTTTAGGGGTAAATCTAAGCCACGACCACGCCCAAATTGGTATCTTTTGGGGGTAAAATTGATTATTTTTTTTCGACGATCATCCCCGTCCTTTTTATATGGGAGTTGATTTTACGACACTCAATCGAAAACTGCTCCGTAGCTTTTACGAAAGTGTTCGTTAATACGCGAGAAGACTCAGTGTAAACTGATTATATAGACTCCTTACCTGCAAACTGTACCGTCCAGAATTAGCATCAGCATTCATTTGCAAACTGAAGTTGTGACTGATACAGTTCATGTCCAGCAGTTTACTGACGAGAAATGATTTGTGGAGCACGTGGAGACGAACGATCAACGGGCAGTTAGGGCAGTATGCTCCGTGACAACAGTAGGAGTACGTGCCTTGGAATTATAGCAATATTACAGTTAGTTTGTTGTCGATATTTCATATTTCAATTACTGTGCAACGATATTGTAAACAACGAGAACCAATCACATTGCAGAACGAAAACAAAGCATTCCAACTTACGGTTACTTGAGCCAATCAGTGTCGAGTACGAGACTAGCATTTCAACTTGCTCGAACTTCGATCCAGTAAAAGGCAAGTTTGGTGGACCAGTTCTGAAGCCGAAGTATTTTGAATGAAGAACATCGCGTGGAAATGCTTGGATTTGTAAGTTGGAAAGCTTTAGTTTCGCTGGTTTTACAGTGTGTTTAGTTCTCGTCCTGGTAGTCGCACAGTCATAAGGTTTGTAAGAAACCTTACCTATAATGTTCAACTCTGCTCCGAATTTAACCACCACTGAAGTGTTCACGCTGTAATTCGTCAAGGAGAACGAAAGGCTTCTGTAACCTAAACATAGATCAGCGAATCACTGGAATTTCCAACATATTTCCAGCATATTTCCAACCCATGGAAATGAAATTTCCATCCGTTGGAAGTGTGCAAAACCTTGGAAATTCCAACTTCCGACATATTCCAACCCATGGAAGAGGTCCAGATTTTCCAGTGAATGTTGCAGGTGGACTTCACTGTTTTCAAGGTCACATCTTATTGGACTTCAACTGATAAATAATTATATTGTTTTAGGGTTAGGTTTGTATTGTTGTAGGGTTAGGTTATTGTTTGGGTTCAGGTTGCAAACGGTGAAGTCCACCCCGAATGATTAGCTTACATGTATGTTTACCTGTTTATTTGACTCGATCCAAGTGCACCCAACGAGTACTTTTTGAAATTCGTTTGAAACCAGTTGTCTGCAGCTTATCTAGCCATTTTAAGGCGCCTACTATGTCTTTTGACGTATTCTAGAAAGCTATTAGCTGTTCGGATTTTCTAGGTGGAAATCGCGTCAACCGAAAATACTATGGCAAAATATTCCCGGCCTACGAATTTGTTAGTAGTCTAGAACAGAAACAAGAATTTTCTAGCCCAAGTAACTTCATGTTGCAAAGTTTTGTGGAGGTACGATTTTTTTAGGGATTCTTTTTTCCTTTAGGCAATTCTTAGGGAATGCCGAAAATGTGTTGTTCTGACTCTATTGATCAGACGAATTGGGACGTACGAATATTTTAGGGGAAACCTTTTAGTCTCCCTTTTCTTCTATAATTTTCTAGGGATTGAAAACAAATTTTCTAGCCAGTATTTCAGAAAACAATTTTCTAGGACATTTTTTTCAAATCCGAAAGTTTTAGGCTAACTTACTCTCCCGAACAGCTTTTTAACCGAAAACTTCGTTGGGTGCCCTTGTCGATGGAAGAGTTTAAAATGCATTATACCGGACATTTATAACAATTTAGGTTGAAAAGTACTATTTACGGAATATCTAAACAAGGATGACTGAGTTTAGCAACAAATCATTTATAATTTTTCACCTCGACGTTAAAGAGGATTAATGCGCACCTGGGGTAGTCCAGTATAAATGCCTGCCTGTGATTGGCCTCTCATATGTCCCACTAGGATCCCGCATCCCGAGGGACAGGTGTCCTTCCTTGTTGCTTTCACGTACAAACGTGTCCAGCGAGTAGAACAGACACTGACTGAGATAGATTACTTTAGATCTCTGTCTTCTCGGGTACCTGATAAGTAGAGGGAGAGTCCACAAGCTATGAAGATTAAGGGCCAATATTTTTAAACGAAGCCTAAATCTTAGACGCCATCTTTATATTGTACAGAGGTATTCAACACGTATATCTATTGTAAAGAGGTGTTCAACACGTATATCTATTGTACAGAGGTGTTCAACACGTCTAACTATTGTACGTACAGAGGTGTTCAACACGTCTATCTATTGTACGTACAGAGGTGTTCAACACGTCTATCTATTGTACGTACAGAGGTGTTCAACACGTCTATCTATTGTACAGAGGTGTTCAACACGTCTATCTATTGTACGTACAGAGGTGTTCAACACGTCTATATATTGTACGTACAGAGGTGTTCAACACGTCTATCTATTGTACGTACAGAGGTGTTCAACACGTCTATCTATTGTACAGAGGTGTTCAACACGTCTATATATTGTACGTACAGAGGTGTTCAACACGTCTATCTATTGTACGTACAGAGGTGTTCAACACGTCTATCTATTGTACAGAGGTGTTCAACACGTCTATATATTGTACAGAGGTGTTCAACACGTCTATCTATTGTACAGATGTATGCAAAACAATAGATAGACGGCATCTAAGATTTAAGCCAACGATGTGTCTCCGCCGAAAATGCTATAAAAGGAGATATACCGGAACATTTTGAACTTTATAGATCTAGTTTAAGTCAATGGCATGGGTATAACACAAGAAACGGTTACCCCCTACCAAGACTGCCTAAGCCGAACACTGAGTGGGAAAGGAGGGTAACCTATTACAAAGCGACTAACGATTAGTCATCCCCCTCGTGTACCAATGCCCAGAAAAATGAGGAGACTCAGTATTTAGATTTATAATTTAGATAATCAGTATTTAGATTTATAATTGTATATAGGTTAGTTCTTATCCATGTTATACCATAGTTAGATTTTCCATTCTTTATCTTTTAGTCGTTTCTTGTTTGTATATTTTTATATTCATACATATATTGAGTTATGGAGGATATTCCTGAATACCACTTGTAATTGACGGAAGCTTTCCTCCGAAAAGATTGTATATTATTATTATTGTTATTATTGCATGTTATTATTATTATTAAGTTTCGTTTAAAACAAGTGGCCCTTAAACTTTCGTCTTTCATTGATAGCTAGAGTTGTTTTCTTTTCACTTTCCATTTTAATGGTCTTGTCGGTTTGTCAATCGAGTGTACTCGATTGTACTCGATTAAATGTTTTCGCTAATGGAAAAGGGAAGGAAGGGAGAACTATTATTTTAACATTTTCTGGGCTTTTGCGATCACATAGTTACGCTGTTTGGCAAAAACTGAACGCTTTGCATGATGGGACTGGGACACTGAGTAGAAGCCTGGTGACGAGACTAACTGCTTCTTATTTGTGAAAATTTCCATATTTTCTCGTTTCCATGAAAAGGCAGTAAGCAATTGATAGGATAAAATTGACATTCAGCCTAACTTTGACAAAAGTAACCCTACCCTACCCCTGACATACACACCACACATATTAACGCACTTGTGCCACTGCCTGTATTGTGTTCTCTGGGTAAGTTTGATCATCAAACGATTGTCGTCTCCGGCATGTGTGTCGTCTTTCATGTCTTGTTCGTGAACAGGACTGAGCCACATCTCACACTCGTCTTCACAGGACAGAAAGAATGTATAGTCACCGCTAGTGGGAGGCTAACAAACATAAATTGTTAATCATATCAGGTATAATCGGGTATAATGTATATATCAGTCAATCCAAATAATGTTCGTAATTTTTCAAATTTGTTCCGTGGCCTCATACCACAGAGCAACTTCATGCGACTGGGAAAAAAATACAGTAACTGTGACTGTACCCCTCCCCCTCCTTCCCCCTACCCCCCCCCCCCCCCCCCCCCCCCGCCGGGTATATATGGTATGCGTGGCCATGACGAGAACAAAGTAGTTCCAAAACCCGGATGTCCATCAAGTTATTGTGAGAACGAACCCGGATGTTCACTCTGATTCAGTTATTCTGAGTAGTCTGTAACCCGGAATTCTATATTTTTTTCCCAAAAACCTGGATCCTGAAATCTAAATTAGGTTCAAACCCGGTACTGTCGGACAAATATATATACTGTTTAATAAATTATCAGATTTACAAACACGGCTTCAAAATGTCCACGCATAGAGGCATGTCATTCAGTTATTTTGGCGACACGACCTATTTCGGTGAAGAAAATCGAAGCAAAAGTTTATGTAAATGAGGACCGTATCTATATCACATTTAGAAACACTCATTAAACATTCATTTATTTTGTTTTTACTTCATGAATTATTAATATTTTTGAATACGCCATTAAACAAGAGCCGTGGTATGCTGTACCTTAACCGGTGTACAGCGATTGGGTCAGAACTGGGAAAAATTAAGGAAGCCATTTCAATGTCACGGCATGCCGTATGGTATTGGTCATGGCATAAGTGACGGCCTAACTTTGACTAATGCATAAGCGGATGTAGTTCTGTCAAATATGTATGCTGCAGTGTTAATGTGTTAATGTGTATCTATATGCACTTCAACAGAATCCCTTCATACCTTGAATGTAGCTTCATGGTGTTGTCCATATTTGGTTTTATACCACACTGTCATGTCGAAGTCTTGTAACCGACCCAGCGTCTGTGGGGGCTCCTTGAAGACTGGATGGTACCTCAGAACCGGCTCTATTTGGGTGTCGATTTCAACGTACCACATTTCTCGACGAACCCCATGCAATTCCTCTAAAGATCCTAAGCACACAGAACAGAGAATGTTTCCCATTTGTCTGAGTAAAGTTAGACATTTGTAGGGAGATCTTGTTTCTACAAGACGACGAAAATCATTTATGGATCTTACCAGTAGCATGAACTGCAATCTCACAAATAACTAGCCTGGTCGTTTGCCCTCCTACACCATGCATGCGCACTGTAACATACTGTCCTCTGATTGGTGGATCGCATCTGAACACATGCCAAGGATGTTTTCCCTCGATACTAGGCTTTCCACACGCTTGGCCGTGAGAAGTGGTGACGTCATGGGCCTGTTGTATTGTTACTTGCCAAAGTGATGTTGTGTGATTCATAGAGCTTCGTTTAGTGAATACTTGCACCTTGTTCACTAAGTATTCTGTCACCAGTGTTACTTGAAGCCAAGGGTGTATCACCTTTGGCAAATAAAAAAAATGCAAGGGGTTTGCTGCCTTCAAACTGTGAACACAAGCTTCAGTTATATCCAGACGATTTGTTTAAATGAATAAAGAAAACGCTGAAAATTTTTACCTGGTCTGAAAAGAAGCACGTCCGATAGTTATTATCGACAGCCCACGATGGGTTGCTGTTGCTATGGTTACCAGACCACGTGATGGGATGAACCGAGGAAACTCTCTCTGAAGCTACGATATAAAATCGAAGAAGCCATCAACCGTTTCAGTAGTTCTGCCTGTTTATTGCAAACCAGGAGCCCATTACCAGGAGCGTCCATCTTCCACATTGGTTCTGTTCCCAGCACAGGAGTAGACGTGGCTATATTTAGAATTGCATTTCGCGCGAAATAAACAAAGGCCATGTTGTCTTAGCCAATCAGATATATATACGTCACTTCGCATTATTTTTGATTATCATTATTCTCACATTCAACGCGCGATTTCGAATCAGTCTAAATATAGCCACAATATACGCCCAGCCCATGACATAGGAACGTTCCTGGTAATGGGCTCCTGTGCAAACCTATTGCGCATGACAAAAAAATTGACAAGCGAAACTAATATCGATCTTACCTACTGGTGGACCGCAAACAACCCCAGCATCCTCTTTGTGTGCACAGTCCTTCGTACCCAGTTCTCTGTGATTACACTCAAGTAAGTGACTTTCATTCCCGATACATGTGACGTCATCAAGCCAAATGGTCCCATTGTCAATTCCAAAGGAGCTTCCGGCCAAGTTAGCAGTAGCTTCCGGTAGACCCAGTTCCCTACAAACTACTTCCGCGTTGTTCATTATCCAGCCGTCGTCACAGACCGAGCCGGTTACGTTATTAATGGCGACCTGGACAAGACCTTGGTTGGGGACTCCCCCATTAACTAACTTGACTCCGACGGCTGCGTGAAAATACACAAAGATTGATTATAGAAGAATACTTAAATTAAATGTAGTAAATTACGTCATCGTAGTCTTGTTATAATGAGTTAGCAGTCGCAGGATACCAGTGTAGAGGTCACGTGACAGAGCTGAATAATGTAACGCGCGGGGACAAAGGACGAGAGCAGCGCCTGGTATGAAAATGAAATTGTACATGGCCGCCATCTTGGTTGACGTGAACAAAAGATTGCTCGTTAACTTCTCTTGTTAGTTCAACCAACATGACCGCCATCTTGGTTGACGTGAACAAAAGATTGCTCGTTAACTTCTCTTGTTAGTTCAACCAACATGGCCGCCATCTTGGTTGCCGTGAACAAAAGATTGCTCGTTAACTTCTCTTGTTAGTTCAACCAACATGACCGCCATCTTGGTTGACGTGAACAAAAGATTGCTCGTTAACTTCTCTTGTTAGTTCAACCAACATGACCGCCATCTTGGTTGACGTGAACAAAAGATTGCTCGTTAACTTCTCTTGTTAGTTCAACCAACATGGCCGCCATCTTGGTTGCCGTGAACAAAAGATTGCTCGTTAACTTCTCTTGTTAGTTCAACCAACATGCCCGCCATCTTGGTTGCCGTGAACAAAAGATTGCTCGTTAACTTCTCTTGTTAGTTCAACCAACATGGCCGCCATCTTGGTTGCCGTGAACAAAAGATTGCTCGTTAACTTCTCTTGTTAGTTCAACCAACATGACCGCCATCTTGGTTGCCGTGAACAAAAGATTGCTCGTTAGCTTCTCTTGTTAGTTCAACCAACATGACCGCCATCTTGGTTGACGTGAACAAAATATTGCTCGTTAACTTCTCTTGTTAGTTCAACTAACATGGCCGCCATCTTGGTTGCCGTGAACAAAAGATTGCTCGTTAACTTCTCTTGTTAGTTCAACCAACATGACCGCCATCTTGGTTGACGTGAACAAAAGATTGCTCGTTAACTTCTCTTGTTAGTTCAACTAACATGGCCGCCATCTTGGTTGCCGTGAACAAAAGATTGCTCGTTAACTTCTCTTGTTAGTTCAACCAACATGACCGCCATCTTGGTTGACGTGAACAAAAGATTGCTCGTTAACTTCTCTTGTTAGTTCAACTAACATGGCCGCCATCTTGGTTGACGTGAACAAAAGATTGCTCGTTAACTTCTCTTGTTAGTTCAACTAACATGGCCGCCATCTTGGTTGACGTGAACAAAAGATTGCTCGTTAACTTCTCTTGTTAGTTCAACTAACATGGCCGCCATCTTGGTTGACGTGAACAAAAGATGTCTCGTTACTTTCTCTTTTTAGGTCAACCAACATGGCCGCCACGTCTTTGTCATTTGAACATTTAGGGATTGATTGAAAGCAAATAATAATGACTGACTGCCATCAGCATTTCGACTCACATTCAATAGGGCCACAGATTACCCCAGCGTCTTCCCAGTGTGAACACTTCTCAGTTCCTCCCCATCCATCATGTCCATGCATGCAGTCAAGTAACGATGACTCTGTCCCATCGCACTCCACATAGATTAGCCATATTGGTCCCTTGCCCTCGCCAAACGCGGCGTTTCCCATAGCGACTGAAGCATTAGGTAGACCGAGCATACGGCAGACTACAGAGGCATCTTTAATACTCCACTTATCATCACAGACTGACCCCCGCACACCATTTACTGTCACTTCTAATCTTCCCTGGGTTGGCTTGTGGCCACCCACCAAACGGAACTGAACTGCAAGTAAACATCCTCACGGTTAAACTATGATTATGAAAATACATAAATATATTTTCAATTCCGATAAAATATGATTATTAAGGAAATTTCAGTATTTTTTGACATAAACTTGTGTCTGTGTGATTGCCTTCGCATTCGCAATTTACTTGGATCTGTACTGAGAATACGAATGCCTTACAACTGGTATAAAGATTACTGAATTGACTCTTTTAGAAACATATTTCATGCATGCATCATCGTCATCATTTTATTATTTAACTCATGTGTACAAAATTAGCAAGATTATACTAATACAAATATTAATGATAATAACATTTACTTACAATTTTGAACAAGTTAGTTTACAAATATAAGTACACAATTGAGTAAGGGCCGCCCTAAATAGCAGAGCTAATCGAGAGGATGACCCTTTTAAGCTAAATATAAAATAAAAAAAAGAGAATGCGATCAAGTTTATACACAGTTTTTTTTATTTTTATAAAATAGTATTTCTCTGGTAGGAAAATAACACGTACATATAATCAGTTAGTGTGAGTATAGTTATCTATTAAATGACTGAAGAGAAGGTTACGGAAAGAGGAGAGAGAGTTTACATCTCTAATGTTCAAAGGAAGTGAATTCCATATTTTAGGTCCAATAATTTTAAGCGATCGTAATCCATATTGAGTCGTTGTAACAGATTCCAAATATAAATATAGATTCTTCTTCTTAGATTGACGGGTACTATAGGAGTGTACACAGGAGACATATTTAAAAGTATTTTCAAAAGAAATAGGAGTTAAATGACGAGTCCATTGAAATACGAAGCAAGAAATTTGGAGAGTAACGATATCAGTAAATTTAAGCAGATTTAGTGATTTTAAAATAGGTTCAGAGTGTGAGCGTGGTTCTGAAAAAGTTATAATCCTGACACATTTATTTTGAATTATAGAAATCGGATTTAAATAACTAGGGTAAGTCAGGCCCTTGGTGCCGTAATTAAGAAATGGATAAATTAGTGCATTATATAACATAACTAACACATCTGTATTAACAAAATGTCTAATCTTGGATAGAACTCCAACAGTTTTAGACAATTTTAAACACAGTTGACTTATGTGAGGATTTAGGTAGATTATCCGAAATATCGAATAGTCCAATCCCAGAAGTAATATTATCAATCGAGCTATTAGTGTAAATATGGTCAATCAGAGTCTTACTATGGTCTGTTAATCTAGTCGGTATTTACTTGACTAATATTAGTATCCTCAATCTTAATATTAAAAGATTGAATAGGTTTATTCTGATTAGAATGAAATAAAATAAAATTAGTTTTTTGTATACTTAGAGCTAACCTATTTGCTCTCATCCAATCTGCAACTGTTTTGAGTTCTCTATTAATCAAGCTTTCAAGGTTTATGAGGTTTTTTGAGGAATGATAAATACTTGTGTTGTCGGCAAACAAATGGAATTTCAATAAGCTAGATGTATTAGGTAGATCATTAATATACAAAATAAACAATAAGGGTCCAAGTACCGAGGACGAGGGACTCCACATGTAACTGGTAATGTGGCAGAATTTTGGCCATGTAGACTGACAAATTGCTCTCTCTCAGAGAGGTAGAACTTAAACCAATCATTTTCAATACCCCTGATGCCATAATGGTGTAGTTTAGAAAGTAGAATTGAATGATTTACCGTATTAAAGGCTTTTTTAAGGTCTATGAAAATCCCACAACCAAATTCTTGACTATCAATTGACTTACGTATTAATTCAGAAATGCTCATAAGGGCATGTGAGGTTGACATTTTCGCCCTAAAACCAAATTGCAGATGGTATAGGATATTATATTTTTCAAGATAGTTATACAATCGTTGATACATTAACTTTTCAAAAATCTTACAAAAAATTGACAAAACAGATATTGGCCTATAATTATCTTTTTCCAATCTGGAACCTTTTTTAAATATGGGAGTAACTCTGGCAATTTTAATTTTTTTTGGGAAAACTCCAGGGCGGTTCGATGGGTTCGAATTAACCCTCCCCTTCCCCCACCTTAAATGTTCTCCACAATTTTGCAATGAATTTACGCTTTTCACGATAAAAATGAAACAAATTATAAAGCTCATAAAAACGGTGTTAAGAGGTTTTTCATATATAAAAAAACTTTTTGATTCCAGGTCCTCTCGTCAAAAGCACGAGATTGAGGCAACCAAAAAATCTTATTTTTTTCCCGCGCTTGTGATCTTCGACTCGTCGACTCGTTGGCATACGTGATTGCAGCACCAGGGTACTGTAAGTACTGTAATTTTACGATCGCAATTTGAGAACCTCGAGTCCGCTTTTGAGCTGAAATGATAAGGTGTTCAAAAACTAATTATTCTTGTATATTAGATCCGCCTCTCACCGTTTTAACCCGGGATCGATACCCAATCGCGGCGCCATATATATGTGAGTTTGTCTGAGGGTTTTTCTCCGTGTTCTCCGGTTTTCCTCCCTCCTCAAAAACCAACTTTAATCCCAATTCGACCAAGGAATTCGTGCCCCCGATTAGTAGACTCCTTCTAGAGTCAGCCAGAAGACACGTAAATAAAGTTGTTTATTAATTATATGTATTTACTAGTATAGGGTGTACGCACTTCTCGACAGAACGTTCAACTTCCAGACTGTTCTCACCTTCACTACATTCAACTATCGCCCCAGTCCATACTCCTGTATCCATACATGTTCTGTTCTTTGACCCTGACATGAAGAATCCATCGTCACAAGATGCGTTGCACATGCTTCCAACTGATCCATCCGCTGTGCAGTAGAGGTTTCCATTTGTAGGCGCTTTTAAAAGTGGACACTTTGTTTCTAGGTGGTAATATAAGTTACAAACAATAAATGCAGGTGATGAGAAAGCTTGGAGCAAGAATAACATATTTTGTTGAGACATGTATTCTCGTAAAGCTTATGATTCACGCTTCATGATCAACATCGTTCAAAATTTGTTGATCAACGTACAATCGTTGCAGCATGTTGATCAACAAATGTTGAACAGTGAATCATATGCATGGTATTTGATGTCGTTCAAGAAGTTCCAACTTGTTGAATGACATCACCTGAATAGCCCATGATGCACACGGGCGGTTCAACATTTGTTGATCAACATGCTGCAACATTTGAGTTAAAAGGCGCGGTATCACAGGCTGAAACTACTTTCAATAAAGATGGCGGCTGTACGATGGCCCACAATCCCTTGCGAACCTGACACAGTCCAAATAACACAGAGAAATCCTCTAGTCTCTTTAAAGTGCCTACGAAGCTTATTTTTTTATTTTAGATATCAATTCTACATCAAGTGAATAGTAGAATGGTACAATATATCTTGTTTTTTTATGATTTGACTGAGAACTCTCGACCTTGATGTTATAACGGATTTAAAGATTTTCGCGCGCAAAGGATTGTGGATAAACGTACACTCGCCATCGTTTTGTGAAGGGTGGATTGACTTTAGTCTTTTTGACCAATACCTTAATTCCCTGTTCTTAATTTTCTTTTGACCAATTGCTGTTTTTTATTCAATCGCCAGAGATTCAAATGACAAAGGGCATGGCGGCCACGTTGGTGCCCCAACAAAAGAAGCTAACGAGGAATCTATTGTTTAAGGGCACCAATATGGCGGATATGACGTCAAGTGAAAGCCAGCAATACCTTAATTCCCTGTTCGTAATTTCAAAATATTTAGGAAACTTGCTATTAAAGTTAAAATCGTATGACCGGATTGCAGTTTGAAGAAATTAAACAAACTTTATACTGAGGAGTCTTACCATTGCATTCTGGGTAGAGGATGACGTCATCGATTGCTATGTCTCCAAGATTTGCTCTACCAGTGACGCCTTCTATGACAAGCTGCCATAAACACACATGAATATCAAAGGTTTGCTACTTAAAGTGCCTATGAACAATAAGTTTTTATTTTAGATATCAATTCTAAATCAAGTGAATAGTAGATGTAGAATTGATATCTAAAATTTAAAAAAATTGCTTCATAGGCACTTTAAGCATGAGCCTTGTAAAACCCAAAGGTGTGGTGTACTTATCACATGTACCTAGCGAATAGCCACGTGTACATGTGAACTGGTTATCGGACCGCCATTTTGCAAGGTAACCAGGCCTTTGATGGCACTTGTAACTAGTTGGCATGATAATCAAAAGCGATCCATATTGACAGAAAGGGGGTTTGCATATATCAGTGCAGGATCAACACCATCCTCCATGCGAGGCTAATGCTTGCAATTGGTTACGTTTCAAGAACTATGAATTGGAGTATTAAGGAGACAAGGTCATGTATAACCACTTCTACCTTCAGCATCAGCTTCGTACCACCAAAGCTATCATTAAGCCGCAGACGATTCAAAATATTACTTTACCGTGGTGTCACTTTCATTCACGCGTAATTCAGCCATCATCCATTCTTTCCCCTGGTTTCCTTTGACAGTCAGTACGCTTGTACCGCTTACGTACACGTTCAGCTCTCCTACCGTAGCACCGTACATGTTGTAGTAGAACCTTAGACACGTGGAGCCTCGCAGTCGGATGTCGTACACCAGGCGCGCCTTCTCAAGATACTCTCGTGGATGGGAGGTTTCAATGTACATGTAGTTTCCTTGAATGAGATTTTAATAAGTAAAGTTGAAGTCGAATTCTAGAAAATGATTCATCAGTTGTAAAAAATTCAAATCAAAATTCAAAAAATCAAATTTTAAATCGTTTAAAAGTAATATCAAGAAACTCGACCTATCTGGCCTATTTTAGTAGTTTCATTGGAGCGGTTTTTATTATGTAAAGATATTGTTGCGGTTTTAGTACCTTAATATATTCTATAAGATATTTAAAATTTTAATCTGTACATTTTAGAGTAATTTTAAATATTCGGATATCTTTTTTTCTCTTATTCTCAATGTTATTTTGTGGCATACCTGAAAAGTAGGTGGCGCGTTATTGCAGACTCCTTCTCGGCTCCGTCTGCATGACGCATCTTATTCATAGCTAAGTGTTTTTGACCACGTTAAATAAAGGTATTGTGTATTGTATTGTACAAACGAAATAACTATGGTATGTTCTTCTTTTGTGTAACGGGACCCATCACCTAACGTTTATAGAATCAGTTTGGCAGCTTTGTGTTGCACTGTTCTCATTACTCACCTAATCCAGTTGTATGATCCGCTAGAGGACCCGTAGAATTGGAAGGTGTAGGTCCTTGATGGCGTGTCCACTGAAAATCATCCGAACTACTTTGTTTCCATCCGCACATGTCTGTGTCAAAGTTACACGCTGAGCCGCCTGGTTAAAATGTAATTATAAGGGTTAGGTTAGAAAAGAAATCCTGCCAAATAAGAGATTTTGTTTTCTAGTTTTATTTGGGTTTTGTCACCTGTCTTAGATGAACTAAACGAGTATTTGGTAAACTGTGTGGAAAAATAATTTCTAATAAATAATAATAATAATTTATTGACTTATATTGCGCAACTTTCATGTGTATATGATCACTTGCGCATTACATGATATGTAAATAACTATAATTATATATAGCTCAGCCTAAATAATATAATGTTAAAAATGCATAATAATAATAATAATAATAACGGTTTAATCAGTGGCATAAACACGAGGTGGCTCTTCATCCACTGATGGGCCTACGATTTAACGTCCTTATCCGAGAAGACGTGAAGGTCTAACCATTTGCAGCTCGTGAACGAAATTGTTTCACAAAGGCAGCACCTTCTACTCAGTTATTTTAAGACCCTGAGGGTTGGTCTGGCCGGGGTTTGAACCCGCGACCTCCCGCACAACAGACCGGCGCTTAACCAATGGGCTAACCGGGAGGCGGAGATAATGTCAAAGTGAGTGACGCACCAGTAAATATATAATACTTACTGTATACATATTTATTAGCTCTTTTTTTCTCTTATTCTCAATGTTATTTTGAGTATGGCTACTCATTCTGTATCTACAATGTATTACTTAAAATGTGTTAGTTGAATAGTTCAATTCGTAGTGCGAAATAACTGTCATTTTGATAGGCAACCAAGCTTTAAGTAATTTGTTGCATAGACATTATTTAGAACTGAACTGAACTTGATGGATTAGAATGTTCTAATCCATTTAATGAAGGAGCTAATTAAAGAGCTAATTTAAAAAATACAATTCAAAGAATCGAAGTGAATAGGCCCTTTGCACCTAACAGTTACGTGCTGATATAATACTTCATTAACGAATGAATTGAGCTCGTGATCCCCATGGGAAAGACGTTGCCATGGATGCTGATGCTGGAGAGCAAGCTATCTTTAAAATCGCTGTTTTTTGAAAGATCGACAATCGATTGGAGGTGGAAAATAGCATTTACAAATAGGTTTTGCTAATAGAAATACCGATCTTGTACAAGGCATTTAAATAAATGAAGTGAGATATTTTTTGCTCTCCAGTACAACCACGTGATGTGTTAGCTGCAAAGGGTCTGTTGTCACAAGAAGGCCATGTATTTTAAAACACTTTGTGTATTAGTAGTATGAGAGGCACCGAATTAAGCCCCTTTTTTAAGGTGTTATGCTAATTTTTAAGGTGTTATGCTAATTTTTAAGGTGCGCTCATGAATAAAGTGGTGAGCTCATGAATAAAGTGGTGAGCTCATGAATAAAGTGGTGAGCTCATGAATAAAGTACGGCGCTCTCATGAATAAAATGCGATTTGCGGCGCTATGCTAATTTTTGCGGCGCTATGCTAATTTTTAAGGCGCTCATGAATAAAGTGCGGTGGTTCCTCATTATCTATTGTCTCAGACTCATGAATAAAGTGCGGTGGTTTCTCATTATCTATTGTCTTAGACTCATGAATAAAGTGCGGCGCGCTCATGAATAAAGTGGTGCGCTAATGAACAAAGTGGTGAGCTCATGAATAATGTGGTGAGCTCATGAATAAAGTGCGGTGGTTTCTCATTATCTATTGTCTTAGACTCATGAATAAAGTGCGGCGCTCATGAATATCTATTGTTCCTTTGGATGAGGTCATCGATCTATTCGGGCATGTTTGGGCAAAGCCTATTGTTTGGAGCAGCTATAAAGCTAGAACCGATCGGCTCTGAAACCATTCGAAGTTGAATGAAAAGAGTAATAAATATCTCGCAATATCTAAACCCCTTTGTAGCGTAAATAATAAGAACAAACCACTCGTGAAAGAACGTCTAAACTGTCTTTATGATTTTCCTTTACAGTTAATAACTCTTAAGATAATTGTATACAAAAGCCACTGTGACTCATTACATCAACTCTGCTATTGTCCTTAGGGATTAACGATAACTGAAGAGCCTATTGTTTGGAGGAAAACTCTTGTGATGCAAATTATTCTCTAAAACTGAACAATAATTACCATATGAATATAAACAAACTACTCGGAAAAAGATTTTATTGATTCAAACCATGATAAGCGATAAGATTTACAATAAGGCATAACAAATTAAAGAGTATTTTAACATTTAAGGTTTGTTTACAATCAGTCCTCATCGTCACTTGTTGGGTGATAAGTTTCTTTCTTTTTACTTTTGGGATGAATATGCCGTACTGTTTGACAATGTTGGCATCGTACCAAAATGTTCTTAACCGACTTGGTTGTCAATGGAAACTCATTCTCGCAAATGGTACATGTGGTGATGGCATTCTTAACAAGCGGGTCAAGTAAAATATCATACCATAGACATTGGGGCAGCCAACAACACCCGTTACGTGAATATTGGTAGAGTTACAATGATCACAAGAGGCATTGATTTTATTTTCGTTGTTATCTTCACTGTCCTCTTCATCACTACTCTGTTCTTCCTCGTTTGCAATAGTACTATCTTGGTTTTCGGCATCACTGTTATTGTCACTCTCCTGAGACTCGTTCTCATTTTGACTCTCTTCTTGCTCACTGCTGCTAGTTTCAGGCTCCTTTTGCTGGTATGTTTTTTCTTTTTCGATAAGATCGCTCAAAACCTTTTTGTTGTGAATTAGACTTTTGTTGATTCCTAGCTCAGCAAGACCCTCTAGAAATGTATTGAGAGCGCGAGGTCTCAGCATATCCTTGTTATAGGGAAGTAAGACATATTCTACCAGGGCCGCTATATTCGTCACCGGAATTCTACGCTTGCTACGAAGCAATTCTCCTCTTGGCGTCCAAAATAAAATATCCTTAGAGGAGGCCATACTGTGCAATAAATCCGAAGCATCTTTATGGGAGACGGCTCTCGGAAGATCATCCAAAACATCTTTAATTCTTGGTTCCTCTTCATCCTCACTCTCATCATTCGAGGTGACACTTTCTTCACTTTCCATGTCAATGTTTCTCTTCATGTTCACCGCAGAGTGACTTCAGTAGCAAATGATCTTGAAAGACCTAAGACTCCCTTATTTATACCATCAGAAGCCCAGTGAGAATAGGGGCTAACAAATGTTCAATAAATCCACCTCCCTCTTGCACTAGTAGTTGCTTCCTTTCTTTGAATGGAACCTCTGGATCCACGAGTGTATAAATAGATTCTCTGTGTGGAGTTAGTCTTCGCCTGTCTTCCTCACTGATAGGTACATATCCTCTAACAACATTATGTGTCGCTTGGACGAGCGAATGTACTTGTTCTGGAGATGCCGTTTCGAGGAGAAATTGACGTTGATGGTCGGGGCAAGAAGCTAAGAGATGGAGAAAGCCACGATTTCTCTTTACTGTACGAGACATGGTTGAAACTGATCTACGATTTGAATGCGCTAGGATATTTATAGCGCTAGGGCGATCGATTGGTGCTGACGGGCGGCGGGCGTTGGCGGGCGTTGACGGGCGTTGACGGGCGTTGACGGGTGTTGACGGGCGGCGGGCGTTGACGGGCGGCGGACGTTGGCGGGCGGCGGGCGTTGACGGGTGTTGACGGGCGGCGGGCGTTGACGGGTAGCGGCAGAACTGTTAGCATAAATGGGAGTATACCATCGCCGTGGGGTTCATTTTATTTAATCTCTTGAAGCATCAACATGTCAAAAAAACTGTTCTGTCCTAGTTGTCATGGAGGCTTCTCCCGACCATATGATTTAAAACGTCATCAAAATAAGTTTCATCCTACTGAAGCTCTATCGAATGGACTCCATACCACTATTTCATCACAGAACAATGGTTTTCAAAGTACGAAGGGCATTTGTAGCTCTTTTCAACTCATTCATCCGTTTATTTGTATGGTTGCTGGTATGACAGGATGTGGTAAAACGGTCTGGGTACAGAAGTTACTCGAAGAAGCCCATCAAACAATTTCCCGTCCACCCCAGAGAATTGTGTGGTGCTATTCACAGTGGCAGCCTGCGTATACAGCACTCCTTAGTACGGTACCTGATATCGAATTTGTGAAAGGAATCCCCCCTGATATCGAGCAAGATCACTATTTTGATGTACATGTACGAAACCTGATTGTCATTGATGACCAGATGACTGAAACGGGAAATGATAATAGAATTGTCAACCTGTTTACCAAAGGATCTCATCACCGGAATCTGAGTGTCCTCTACATTTTACAGAACCTATTCCATCAGGGTAAAGGCAATCGCAGCATCAGTTTAACCAGTCATTACTTACTTTAAATAGTGCTGTTTAAGAATCCACGTGACAAACTACAAATTTTAACACTGGCCAAGCAAATGTATCCCAGGCAGACGGAGTATTTTCTCAACAAGTACGAACAGGCTGTTAGGAGACCTTATGGTTATTTGTTTGTCGACTTAAAACCAAATACACCGGAGGGCTGTAGGTTAAGGACCAATGTTTTACCCAGTGAACAGCACCAACCACAAGAGATATCTAACGAGGATAGCGTTTCTAACGTACTGCGTAAGTACGTCTTGCAGCAGAGCTTTACAATTTCCCCGCAAGTACAAAAAATGCAAAGCTTGAAGGATGATATGAATAGGGTATTAAACCGTAATGATCTCAGTCAGACCCAGAAAGCAAGAAATTATGTCCAGCTTCAAAACAACTTTATGAGGTATAAACACCAAATGAGATACTATCCTGTACCTCCTACAACTCTTTCACCTGATATCACAACCCAACCCCAAGAACAAGAAATAGCCGATACACCCATCACTCCGCAACAAGTATACCTAGATTCAGCTGAACCAGCCACAGTGCTGTATTCAGCAAAAGTATATCAGTCCCCAGCCACGAACATTTCTTTGAGCTCACCAACCATACCGCCACAATTACACCTAGATTTGTCTGAACCAGCCACAGTGCCTAATTCAGAGAGAACCTACGAATCCCCATTCCGTAATATTTCTTTGTCTTCTTTGAACTCGTCAACCAAAAAGCTACTCTCCCCACTACGAAAAAGAAGAAAACGCCGACGTTTGGAACTCAAGAATTACTTGGATGATGATGCCGAAGAAAGTGTTGGACCTTATCTAAAAGCCGATCGGATCAGACGATCAATGCGAATTCGGAAGCCTTACAAGTATTAACGTTGTATTAGAGCTGGAAACAGGTAGCGTTGGGTCACGGTGGAGTGCATTTGGGGCTAAATTTGCATTGTAAATCTTGTCGCTTATCATGGTTTGAATCAATAAAATCTTTTTCCGAGTAGTTTGTTTATATTCGTATGGTAATTATTGTTCAGTTTTAGAGAATAATTTGCATCACAAGAGTTTTCCTCCAAACAATAGGCTCTTCAGTTATCGTTAATCCCTAAGGACAATAGCAGAGTTGATGTAATGAGTCACAGTGGCTTTTGTATACAATTATCTTAAGAGTTATTAACTGTAAAGGAAAATCATAAAGACAGTTTAGACGTTCTTTCACGAGTGGTTTGTTCTTATTATTTACGCTACAAAGGGGTTTAGATATTGCAAGATATTTATTACTCTTTTCATTCAACTTCGAATGGTTTCAGAGCCGATCGGTTCTAGCTTTATAGCTGCTCCAAACAATAGGCTTTGACCAAACATGCCCGAATAGATCGATGACCTCATCCAAAGAAACAATAGATATTCATGAGCGCGCCGCATTTTATTCATGAGAGCGCCGTACTTTATTCATGAGCTCACCACTTTATTCATGAGCTCACCACTTTATTCATGAGCTCACCACTTTATTCATGAGCTCACCACTTTATTCATGAGCGCACCTTAAAAATTAGCATAACACCTTAAAAATTAGCATAACACCTTAGAAATTAGCATAACACCTTAAAAAGGGGCTTAATTCGGTGCCTCTCATACTACTTGTATTCTATGATGTCATAAATGTTGCGAGCTGCGTGAAAGATCGTGCGACCGTTTCTCGATATGACGACGGGAAGTCTTTTTTATGTCCGCTATTATGCCAACCCGTTCCTGTCACAGCGGAAGTGACGTCATTTTACTCAACACAACAACATGCGGGGCTACTTTTCACACAAACCTTCCCGCATGTCATAAGTTAAGTACATTGTTTTATTATTTTCCTACAAAGAAAATAAATGAACGCAGTTTTGAATATAAATATGCCTTCGACGTGTCGAGAAAATGATGTCACAAAAGCAAACCACTGGATGCAAGTCGCGAACTATTTGGAACACACTTTAGTAATGGTGGACGTGATTTTGATGTAAAATATCCACAAATTCGTAGTCTGATTTGCCGGTCGTTTGGCAAAAAAAATCACGGATTTGTAGATTCTGCCACTGTTTGTGTTTTTGGAAGACGAAAAAGTGGCAAAAGAAATGGCCGAATTTCGTCGAAGTGGCACTTTAAGGAGGGATTACAGTTGAATGCGCTTTTTTGCCACGTCTGCATAGTTTTTACACTATTTCTCATTGTATGTTATTTTAAATTCGCTTGATTTAAGTTATATATAGTTAAGGTTAGAAAACCACAGCAAAAACCGTGTACAATCAATCCTGCCAGACGTTGGATCAAAAAACAGATCTTGATCAGCAAGAAGAAGAAAATATAATGATAAAGTGTCCGAAGACTACTGCAATGCTGATCAAATACAACGCTTGTCGAGGTTTATACGATATTTATATGACTTAAGTTGCAGGTGAAGGTTTGCTTAGTTTATTATAATTTTTCTGGAATTTTTCATGGCTTTCATAAGGAAACATTGGGGTTGGGGGATTTGATTTGTTATGAGAAAATAGGAAAAAAGAAGGTTTTATGAAGAATTAAAATTGAGGATTTTGGTTAATAATTAATAGATGGGCAACAAACTTGTCTGCTATCAACCCGATGTACTCTCGAGTGGATAGTCAAGTGTGTACTAATTTCTTTTTTCCTCTTTTCATTTCATCCTCTATTCTCACCCATTTTTCTACAAATTCAATTGGAAGGTTCACGAATTATATCAGTAAGCTTATGTTCAATTTGGTAAGCATTGGCTTAAAACAAATTGCATAATTTTAGCCGTGTCTTTGTGTTGATCTCTGTATGTTGACATTCGAGGGATTGACATCGGAAGCATTTCGTCAATTATCGGCAGCAATTCGCTATGACTTTGGAATCAATTCAGTAAGTGTCGGAAGTCACTCGTTAAGTGTCGGAAGCAATTCGTCAAATATAGTAACAAACCGTAAAAGGGGCTATATCATCTGCTGTTGAAACACATATTCAGAATAAAAAAAACGGCACTGCTCCACTGAGATGCATTAGAAGATATTTATAATGTATAACGGAAGTGTTTATAGCTATTGTCCCGAAAGTTCGAAGTGAGTGTAACTTTATTCACTAGGCTATAAATCTGTAATTGTAATCTGTACAGTTTACCCTCGGGTAGCGATTTAACCCTGTGTCATGAATGACAGGGAAGGAAATAAGTAGCGAAAACTTGAAACAGTTATAGACCAGCTGCGTCTTTGATATATTTTGCCAAAATTGATTTATTCGTAACCTCATTTCTCTTAAAATTTTATCGAATACCATTTTTATCAAACTCATTAATAATTCATAAAGGAAAAACAAAGGAAATCACCGGGGTGATCTGCAACATAAACTTTTGCTTCGATTCAGTTCTCGGCCAAAACAAGTCGGATCGCCAAAATAACTGAAAACATGACTCTATACATCTTGACGTATGATAAGTCAGATACAGAATAGACAAGAAAGGAAAGGCTGATTCAACGGTAGAGAGTTTTTCTTCCAATATTTCGATCGGCACGGCCGATCTTCTTCGGGGATGTATCCAATAAACTAGAACCTTTACGAAATAATACATGAATTATGAATTGCACAATCTTATGATAAAACGCATATAGACCAATGAAAAGAAGGTGGAGAGTGACATATAATATGAAACAAAAATAATAAAAAAGTGACGTGATGATGATTGTGAAATACAAGTTAAGTTTCATCACGTTTATTCATACCTAGAGAATAGAATATCTATTATCAGAATATCTGTATCTATTACATAAAGGTTAAATGGTTTCAACATCAGTCAACATCGGTTCAACAACATTTGTTGAAGCCGATCTTGAAATAGAGGTAATCGGCTAACAATTCAGATCATGTGATGTAAACAGATGCTACTCTGTGGAATTATTCCTTTTTACTCGGGCTGCCTGTGGCAGCACCGAGTCTTAAAATGCAAGTCGTTTTTTTAATTTTTTTTATTCAGTGTAGCAAGCGTTCAGCGCATGCGTTAAAGGTCAAATTCACACCAATCAGATCGCACTGTGCTGGTCACGTAACACTCGCCAGGTTAATGTATTTACATAATTGAATACAGTAAATCAAAATGGTGGATCCGCGAGCAAATCTCTCTCAAATTTGGAGTCCCATCTCTCAAATTTGGAGTCCCATCTCTCAAATGTAAGCAGTTTAATGTTTTATTTAACTTCACTCGTGCGAAAGCCTTCCAACAGGCTCAGGATATTGCAACTGGCGCTCTTGTCGGAGCCGAAGGACCGCGTTTTTTACCCAGATGACCTGTGATTTTATATAGATGTACGACACCCGGGACGACACGACGCCGGACCTGAAGGACTCAAAGATCCACACATATCGAATTGGAATTTAGCGTTTTCCTTTCTGCTGAAACCAAGGCTTCTTCGATAGAAAGGGCAATATGTTGTGTTTTTCTAGGAGGACAAAATATTTCTCGTTTAAGCTTCTCTTTCGCCACGGCTTTGTTATTGGAATCTCTGTGGATTGGTATACTCAAAATTTATATACTGCACAATACCATACAACTGAATAAGAAGTCTTTAACAAAGCCGAACTCAAACTCAAGAGCAAAGCTGAGAGTGAAAGTGAAACTGAACAGTGTCTTGTCAGGTCATGAATTAAGGTACGGTGAGGTTGAAATCATTGCGTGTTTATATAGATATGCATTTCTTTGTCGATTTGTTGACCTCGTGGCGCTGATAGATTTTGCCATCGGACGGTATTCTTGTTTGAGGTACATTTCGTAGGTTTTATGCCTCTCGGTCATAATACATACCAGCTCAAACACCGTGATCTGTAGGCCAACATGCACTAAAATAATTTTGAGCGTGTTTTTGGCTGTCAGAAATACCCCGGAGAACAGAATAATTTATGATGAGCGAAGCAATATCAACTTAAACAAGAATCCTCTCACGGCCGAGGTTTTGGTTCGAGAAATTAAAGGCTTCCAACAGTTCCCTTTATAGTTCTGTAATATAATGAGCAGATCAGTTTTGGGAATGAGGGTATATAACCAACAGGCATTTCAGTTAATAAATACCTGATATGGACGCGAGCTGCGATAAAGAGCCGCAGGGTAGAATGAACAGTAGAGAAATATATCATTTGATAGCTCCATCATAGGTGGACAGGAATACAACTTATAATATGGGACAAATATAAACATATATTTGAGACACTCATGTAAGCGTACGGTACATGAATAAGTAGAGGTCAACTTCTTTAATTTGCATACACGAGAAATATATATACTAGGGGAGCAGAGAATGCATGTCACCGCGCTACCGGCCACTCCTAAAGACTGCTAAATTCAGCTAATAATTCTTCCCTTCGGTTATTACTAAAAGGATTTCAAATGAAAGTGTATTTCATCTTCAATCTCATGTGGCCCGAGTGAAAGCCCAGATGGGCTCTTGTTTATTCTAATCATAATGCAGTCATGCCTATCTGAATAAAATTAATTTTCAAAGAGTCAATTCTCCAGAGTAATGTGTGTTTACATCACATGATCTGAATTGGGTGACAACAGAGTTAGCCGATTACCTCTATTGTTTGAAATGGCCTGAAAATATTGGTGAAAGGTGTTGAAAGATTTTGAAAGCATGTTAGGGAGAACTTCGTTTGCCATTTGAAACGGTTTCAAAATCGGTTTCCACAAATGTTGTACCGATGTTGCACCGAGGTATTGACCAATTGACTGTGGGGCTTTAAGATTAATAAATTAAAACTGGTACTTTTATTTTCCAACCAATTACAATTGTGAAGTGTTTGCTTTGATATAAAATTTGGTCCGATTATGTATACAATTTCGGCGTATTTAGTCTTTTACAAGGCTTTGTAATGATTGAACTATTTTGTCCTGGAATTGTTTTTTTAAGATTTGGACCGCATTTTGGAGTTGGAGCAAATATCATTATATTATATTCTGCTGGATAACTGGATACGGTTACACTTTTGACTCTGGTTTAATGCACACAGTTCTGTTTCGTACAGGACGAACCTGTACTCTTCAGTGCATGACCAAAGGTCGACTACAGAGAATATTTACAGCATCAAAAATATCATATTACGTCCTTCGATTTCCATGGGGGGATAATTGCGTCATAGAAAACATAGAAAACGTTTTCTATGACGCAATTAACCCCGCGAAGGACGTAATATGATATTTTTGATGCTGTAAATATTTTCTGTAGTCGACCTTTGGTCATGAACTGAAGAGTGCAGGTTCATCTTGTACGAAACAGAACTTTATGCATTAAACCAGAGTCAAAAGTGTAACCGTGTCCAGTTATCCTATGTATATTCGCTCTACCGAATGGTATCGAACACTCTTGGCACACATATACAAGATTTCCTTCTGGATATATATATATATATATATATATATATATATATATATATATAAACGGTTATCATATAAACTTTATATAAATGGCTTACCGGAATTTTTAGAAGCAGGCGCTATCTGACATAGGAAGGGGAAGATAAAGAAGAAGAAACTCAGATCCCGTAGAGGCTGCATCTCCGTTGAAAAAAATCGGGTCGTGGTGTATCTTTTAGCTGTAAATCAAATGTGTATAATGAATTGTTAAACTGTACATGGAAGGAAGATTAAGGCTTGCATATAGCAGAAGCACAGCAGAACTAGCGGTTTTTTTCATTCAGTAAAGAAGACAGTTAGCGCCTGTTAAGTCGCAGATGTTTTTCACTTCCCCAATCACATTTGTCGCTGCCAGAGAATGTCTTTCGAGCCAGTTTGACTCACATCGATGGGATTTCTCAGTTTCCAATTGTGAAAGGCAAAAACCTTTTAAAAAGCACATTTAGTCGTGGTTTATACTAGCGACATAACAATAAAGATGCAGTAATGTATTGATCATCAACATACATGTCCAAATAATATATCATAGGTAACCCTATGGGTGGAGGTCCAGTTATATCTCATCACGGCTGGTAAAAAGGGAAATCATAGAGGTTAAAATTAGAGGGAAAAAAACTCTATTTTTTGTTACATTGAAACGTCATATGCTCTCTTGCAAAGACTTAATGAAAACAAGTGGCCGAGTCCGAGACCAGATGCTGGAAAAAAGAATTTCTCATAACACAAATCGATTTGTTAAGAGGGCGGGCGGCGCGTGGCGCATGGCGGGCGGTCGAACGGATGAACATGTAGAATTTTTTCGATCGATCGCTATGTGTATGGTGCAGCTATAATACCTCTCTCTGGAAAACTCGCGCGAATGACTGAGGACGATTTGGCGGGCCGCAAATATGTTCTGCACTGCTTCTGATTGGCTAAGAGCTCATCATCCGATTCTCGTCGACCAGTAAGATTTCATCATCCACGCGAGAAACAATTTTAGATGTTTCCTTTTACTGAGTAGATTTGACATCATGAGTCGCGCTGGTTTTCTGCATTTTGATTCATTAAAAAAATAGGCAATCAATTTAAACACTTTGTCCACGCCAATGAAGAGGAATCTGGCAAGAGCTGTAGTCAGAATTCAGATAATTTTGTGTGAAGCGGCTAAATGAAAGTTTTATCAGATAAATTCTGGTTTTCACTAGCCTGCGTGCCAATCGCAGGGGGAAGGGGGAGGGGAGGGGAAGGGGAGGGGAGCGCAGGGTGAATGAGGAGAGGGGACGGGGAATCGGTCCTCCGCTCCCCTCCCCCCACGATTGCCACGTAGACTAGGTTTTCACGAGCCGGCATTAGCACTAGCAAGTGTCGTATTTATCATTAGCAGTATTTGTCCTACAGGTGTGAGATTAGAACAAATACCGCTTAACGATCAGTGCATTACTACGCCTACGTCTGTTGCTTGTGCTCATGTCGCCAGTGAAGGCAATTTGTCCTCGTATATTAATGATATTAAAAATGACTTTTTCCGGAACATTGTTTATTAATGCTTCTCGTAGTACCTTTGGCTATGCTTGCTGCGCTCGGACCGCAAATGACACTACACGAGCGCAAATAAACAATATGTCCTTCAACAGTCAAGTTATTCCCTTCAGTTAGGGGTCCTTGCTCTTATCTGATACTAGTGAGTGGAATGTACGGAAGTGCGGAAGCTAGCCATCGTTTCTAAGAGCAGCCCTAGGTTCCGATAAACTATTTTCGTCCATATAACATTTTTACAGAAACTAATACCAACATTTTACAGAACCATAAATAGCACGTTGGTAGTGGGGTGGGGCCGCGATCTGCGCATCCTGCTCTATGGTCAGCACTGAACAAAACACCGATTTGAATGCCTTTTTTCCAACATGTTGGAGTGTCCAAGCCCGAGCTTCTTTCTTTTTGTCTCGTTCGAGAATCACTTCTAGACACTTCTAGACATTGATAGCTTGTCTGCGCGAAACGTCATATTGGCTTCATAATGATACAACTTTTGTCATGTAGGAAGTCTCCGAAAGGGTCATTGAACTTTAGTCTTTCTTGCTGAGATTCATAGAAACATAAATTTCCCTGTCGTTTCAGCTGCTAGAGAAATGAATACGACGATATGGACCGAGTAAATTCAGATTTTCTATTCCGCCGCGACAATCAGTCCATGTTTCTTTCTAATGCCTTCCCAGCTTTGGTTTAATTTCTTTATCTATCAATATTATTTCCACACTTGTTTTACCTTGTCAAGCATTTTAAAATAAAATAATCAGCATTCGTTTACAAAGGGTACAAATACTGTATCATCAGAGTATGTAGCCTGTTGAAATTTGACAGAATAAGAATCCGACTCGATAAGTTGGCTGGCCGATTTACGACATGTTTGAATGAACGGGGAATCCGACGAACTCAGCGTATCTAGATAGCAAGTTATCTACTAAGCCATATTGCCTCTACCTCTCGATCGTATTTATAAAAAAAGTATTTAAAATAAAATATTGTATATTTGCGGTGATTTTCCTTAGAAATTAAAAGTTTTTCTGTTGTTTATTTGAGATTAAAATATAAACTGTTAGGAATAATAAAATCTTGAAATTCATGTTGAACTCTAAAAAAATCATCAACTATTGGTTTTAAATCAACAGAATTATCCAAAAGCCACTAGCCTCTGATCAGTGGTTTCTTGTTTCAGTCTCTCGCTGCATGCTAATTCAGTTAAGTTACAAAGAATGACAACTGAATTAAAAGCAGCCATACTATATATCCTGGTATAAGATATCTGCCAGCCTTTTATGTAACATCAGTTTAAATATAAACTGGTCGAATATTCAGCTGACAAAATGTATAAAGACAGTATAGGACGGCGCGTTTGTGAGACTACGAGATAGCATGTTCTAAATGAAATAATTGTAATAACACCATGTAGTTGTTAGCATAAAGAACAAAATATATAGGCCTTATGAGTTATGGAGAATTTAGTATGGTTTCATTACCAATGAGTTGATGCGAAGCAGCTGACGAAGCTGCTGTAAATATAGATTATCTGATAGGCTCCTTTTTTTAGTAAACGTTCTTTCATCGGTTGAAGTAAATTTGCCGTTTTTAAAGCAAGCTTTTGGAGGATTGGAGGAGGATTTAAAACTGAAAAAGAAAATAAATAAAATCTTTACCTTACCTAAGCTGAGCAGTAATGTTGCAGCTTCATTAAAACAGCGCGAACTTACATCATCAAATCAATCATGCATGTTTACTCAGCTTACCGGGTAAGAATTTCAAATGTTGACTCGTTTAAGGAAGGATGCGAAGAGCATATGCATAGAAAATTAAATTAACTGATGACATAAGGAGTATGACTGAAACCGCCGATACCTTTTCAGTTGGTATTGTCGACTGACGCTTTTTACAAATTCGGTTTGCTTTTATCATTCTAAAGAAAAGAAACGGCATTTGATTGGAAACCAGATAACAATAATTTCAATAATATTTCGAAGCTTAATTAACAGCGTTGATGGTTTGTTTGGAAGGCAGGATATCACAGTTATGAACAGTTGTTCGGTGACAAATATTGAAAAGAAAACGAGTATTGCACTGGCTCTACTGAGCTAAGTTTGAATCGGTCAAAGTGGATAAAATAGCTAATGCCTGTCAGAAGTGGATAAAGGGACCTATACTTGTGTTTGATGTCTTGACATGAAAACTATAATAAAGTTTATCAAGTACAGAAAGTAATTAAAATTGCCAGTTGTCTCTAGAGATTTTATGATAGTTTCCGAACCATTATTTCACTCGTTCTATATTTGCTTCTTCTCATTTGTTTATTGATTCTTACGAAATAAATTCAGAACATGCTCTTAACATTGCTTATTTAAATTACATAGTATTTGACGACTTTCAACATTAATTTTTAGCAAACTGAAATACCTTGAAAGTAAAAGGAATTTGAATAAAAAAACGTAGTTGACAGAACTGAAAGCTGCCGTCATCCGGGCTTGGCTAAATGAACACCTAAGTGTATCGGCGGAGTACTTCTAATTAGTTATTCAAGGAATAACTAATTAAAGAGCAATAAAAGATACACATGGCCGAGTCGGTTCGAATGATTTTGTATCAGTTGGTTTGTCATGTTTACTGACTGATATTCTAGGCCGGATAGGAACTTAAATAAATTGAGTATACGGTATTTTTACATCGAAATATGTGTATTTGGTATATTTAAATCAGTGTCGGTACAAATCCCTGAGCCGACGCGCCAAGCGTCATATATGTTAGAGATTTCTACACAAGCGAATAGTAGAATCTGGGTTTGAATGCCGTGCCAACGACTTATAGAGGTTTTAATTTCCAAAATGCTAATTACATTTTCTCGTGAATGGACGTATTTGCTGATTATAGGAAAACAGATTTATAAAATCATTTATTGAAACTGTTTATTTGTAACATAGTAAATGCACCTACCCTGATGTCTGTAATTAGCATTTTGGAAATTAAAACCTCTAACTCATTGGCACGGTATTCAAACCCAGAAATATTGTACCATTCTACTGTTCACTTGATGTAGAATTGATCAGTTATTAATATTGTACCATTCTACTGTTTACTTCATGTAGAATTGATATTTGAAATTTAAATAAAATGTTCATATGCAGTTTAAAATGGTGGACTTCCGCAGAGCAGTACTCACGCGCACGTTCTCCTGTCTACTTTCAATATTTGTCTTGGATCTCCGATTTCTAATTATTCTAATTTGTATGCCACAAGACTACTCTAACATAAAGTTCATTCAACAGAATGACAAGTGACAAGATGCGGATATTTTAGTCTCATTTTGAAGATTAGCCAAATACAGGAGTCTCGTAACTCGCTAGGACACTTGTCTAACAATAATTGTTTTGCAGGCTAAGCTAAAGGTTTGTCTTTTTTGCAGTACCTAAATCACAGGAGTATATACCACACAAGTGAATAGTACTTTTCGCGCGCTCTGATTGGCTATGATTGAATAACCGCGCGCTCTGATTGGCTATTCCGGAGGTGAATATCTTTACTTTACCTCCGAGCGAAGCAGCGATCACCTCGCGCGAGTTTTTGTCCATTTGACAGAAAATAAAATAGCGATTTGGTGATCTCGGACTATTCACTTGTGTGGTACATATACTAAAACAATAATATTCATCACAGCGTCGGTGAAAAGTGGTGGATATCTACCGAGCTGCTTCGGTAAATATTATGCACCACCACTCACCTTCACTTCGGTGAATAATTGTTCACTATTCACCTCCCGGCTTGGAGACAAAATGGTGCGCGCGAAGTATATTTACTTGTAAACGCCTTTTTGAAATTTCTGACAGAAAATGAAATAGCTAAATTGAGTCTGACTATTTCACTTGTGTGGTATGTACTAAAACAATTATTCACCGAAGTTTCGATGCCTAGAGGTGAATATTTACCACAAGTGTACATTAGCAACGAAACTTTTGACGACGAAAACATGCACCGCTACAGAACCCGGATTATACCTGATATTGGGCAATCCCTTTATGTAGGACGACACAAATTTTTACCAAAAATACAATAGAATACAACACAATACAATTCAATACAACAATAGAACGCAACACAATACAATAGAATACAATTTGGTAGCAATTTAAGAACTGGTCTGCCCCCAGCTATCTCTCTGAATAAGCTAATTTAGTATCTCTTTTACATCCCTTGCAAAGTATCCTTGCGTCGGCTAGGAAAAATGTTAGACAATTTGAACTGTTTGATCCATGTATGTGGCAAGTGTAAATTTAAGAAGCCGATAACTACTGCAGTCATTTGAATGAATCTGGTTAACACTTGCTGTTTCTAGCTTAATTATATTCATTTTGAAATCACTGGTGTTTCCTGCAATTTGATTGGTTAAAAGCAGCAGTGATTTCAGCCTAAATTGCATCATTTTTCTGAACCAATCAAAAAGCAGAATTTAAGAAGCCATTTCACAGCGTAGGGTTGTGTGATTGCTCGCGCACGCTCTTAGATTTTAATTGCCTTCTTCAAAGCTCTACCCGCTTGACTTTTCTAGTTTGTTGTTGTAAAAAAAAAATTTTACGAACGTTTATCGTTTGTTAAGATTTCAAAATGAATATAATTAAGTGGTAATAGAACTGAGTGGAGTGCAATTTTGGTCTGAAATGATAGATTACAAATTGCACTCCCGCTTCGCGGTCGTGCAATTTTGTAATCACTCGTATGATTTCAGACCAAATTGCACTCCACTTCTATTACCATTATTAATTACACAAAACAAGAGAGAAACACCCGTCGCTGATCTGATAACTCGGCTAGATAGAAACGCACAAGTAGTGAATCAAGAAATTGACGCTTCTTTCACTGATCCAAAATTTCACTTTTGTGAATAGTTGAAAGGCCCGAAACAGTTGTTGTCTTCAACAAGCTAAAATGGACATCTGTTAAATATTTTTGTTTGTTCAATTTTATCATATACACCTTCTGTTTTTATTGAAAGACGAGAGCATTGAACAACACATTTATCGGTTTTTCGCAGCGGTTTGAAATGAGAGCTGAAAATTAAGGCCGTGGCAGATCGGAAGCTTGCTCAGTTAAATTATAATACAGCCTTTAGAACAATCACAAAACAGGAACCTTGACATCAAGGATACTTCAATTTTCCTAGTTAGACTTAGAAGCGTAAGTAATTGCTCAGTGATGTCGTAGTTTTATACGCTTTCAGAAATCAATGGCTTCCTGCCACCCGGATTCTAGTATTTCCACTAATTTTGTTCGCCGCTAATTCTGGTATCTGATCTGTTAATTTCTACGGTAATTTTGAGTCAAATGGAAAAGGAATTTAAGAAAAACAATAAAGTATTATTACGTTTTTCGCTTGTATGATGTGATCGATTTCTCCCACGCAAATATCTTGAATGATATTGAGGATATGATTCAAACGTCGAACTACCGAATAAGATGGCGGCTGTACATTTCACCACATTCCCTTGCGAACCTAACACCGTAAAACACACACGTAGAAATCCCCTGTTTTTTTCCAGTGACAGTGTATTGGCAATATCACGTGTACTGGCTTTTTGTTTTAAGCTTTAAAACCTCTTCACAGCGATTTTATAACTGACTTAAAGATTTTCGTGCGCAAGTGATTGTGGGGAAATGTACAAGCCGTCATCTTTCTTAGTTTTGATCTAATTATGTCTCTATCAATTCCAAGCCCGCCCATGCCCCCCCCGGGCATTTGTGGGGATTTTGTCATTTTGGAATCAGAACGTTGCAAATGCCCCACCGTGGGGCCAGCTAAGTTATGCAAATGCCCCACCCCAGGGCAAGTATAGCGAACGCGCCAAATTTCTTCGCCGTTTCAAAGCCACATTTCACCGCTTTTCTTTATTAAAGTAATTGCAGTAATCGCCTTCAAACACTTTCGTAAGTGCCCCCAAATCCCACATTCACTAGCCAGTTCCCAACAAACCGCACACTTTACCCCGAAACTGGGAAATTCCTAACGTCGTGTTCACGGATGACTTTTCCGCCGCCATGTTGATCGATGAAGCAAGCACGTGTTGATCAGTTGAGCAAAACAAAATCAAACACAGGGGAGGGGTGGGATTTTTTTTTGACAAATGCCCCGGGCCCGGGCTGACGCAAAACAAATGCCCCACCCCAGGGATCGATAGGTTGTCAAATGCCCCATCTTGCCCGGGGGGGGGGGATGGGCGGGCTTGGAATTGATAGAGACATTAGGTTCATGAAAAGTTAGAGGCATTTGAATCGTGCCTTAATGAGCTAGCATCCTCTTGAAAACATCATTTACGCCTTACAATAAAAACTAATGGTTCTTTCAATTGATATTTTTACTTTCGTGTTTTATCAAAAGGTGTCTGCGTTATTTTAAAGTGTGGCACGAATAAAATAAACTCTTTAATTTATACGAATCTATTCTAAAAAGCCGTGTTGCAATTGACATTCAGTGTAATATAAACATATATGTAGTTATGATAAACATAAACATGTAATATAAACATACTGCTTACGGAGTCTTGAGGACTAAGAATAAGCCGAAATATTCTCTAATTTTGAATGTTTACATTGACAAGTAAATATAGGGAAAATCTCGTTTGTCTCAGTTGTGGTCTCAGATCATGTTTGCAGCATATTATATGCTACTAAGGCGAAAAATGGCCGTTAAAAACGGGCATTGGCAATAAAAGTCTTGTGGGGGAAAAAACAGATCGAAATCTATTTTTGAGATTGCTTGAAATTCCCGTATTGTAGCCTGATTTTCAGACGGTACGAGATCGTGAGGAAGTCAGAGCGGAGGACCTAGTGCCGTCTGAAAATCAGGCTAGTATTGGTGTTTTCAAAGCGGCATCACAGCGTGTGGTTGAAAACTTCTCTTTTTTATGATGAAACGGCTAACTCCTACGAATCAAGTGCTAAAAAAATTCATTCTTTGCCTAAGATATACCATTCAGACTTCAGTGTACGTTGATTTTGTTTCTGCTTCATTTTCAAACCCTTTTTATGTATGCTTTCTAATGACGAGGCAAATAAGGACAATCAGTTGTTTTCCTGTTGTCCAGTTGTTTCCAGCTATCTAGAATCAAGAGCAATCACCACAGAATGATAAAAAAAAACACTAAACCTTATTTTAGTCGTGGGGGAGCCTGGGTGACGAAAGTGGTAAGTGTTTTTCCTCTCTCCACTGTGGACAGTGTTCAAGCCCCCGAGTTCTCCGGTTTTCCTCCCTCCACAAAACCAAACACGTGAAATTCCAATACAGTATTCGATCTGTGGTTCCTATGGTTGTTTCAGGTCCTGACTTTGATCAGCCCCTATGGTTGTTTCAGGTCCTGACTTTGATCAGCCCCTATATATGGTTGTTTCAGGTCCTGACTTTGATAAGCCTCTATGGTTGTTTCAGGTCCTGACTTTGATCAGCCCCTATGGTTGTTTCAGGAACTGACTTTGATCAGCCTCTATGGTTGTTTGAGGTCCTGACTTTGATCAGCCCCTATGGTTGTTTGAGGTCCTGACTTTGATCAGCCCCTATGGTTGTTTGAGTTCCTGACTTTGATCAGCCTCTATGGTTGTTTCAGGTCCTGACTTTGATCAGCCTCTATGGTTGTTTCAGGTCCTGACTTTGATCAGCCTCTATGGTTGTTTCAGGTCCTGACTTTGATCAGCCTCTATGGTTGTTTCAGGTCCTGACTTTGATCAGCCTCTATGGTTGCTTCAGGTCCTGACTTTGATCAGCCTCTATGGTTGCTTCTGGTCCTGACTTTGATCAGCCTCTATGGTTGTTTCAGAAACTGACCGTTTGATCAGCCTCTATGGTTGTTTCAGGTCCTGACTTTGATCAGCCTCTATGGTTGTTTCAGGTCCTGACTTTGATCAGCCTCTATGGTTGTTTCAGGTCCTGACTTTGATCAGCCTCTATGGTTGTTTCAGGTCCTGACTTTGATCAGCCCCTATGGTTGTTTCAGGTCCTGACTTTGATCAGCCTCTATGGTTGTTTCAGGTCCTGACTTAGATCAGCCCCTATATGGTTGTTTCAGGTCCTGACTTTGATCAGCCTCTATGGTTGTTTCAGGTCCTGACTTTGATCAGCCCCTATGGTTGTTTCAGGTCCTGACTTTGATCAGCCCCTATGGTTGTTTCAGGTCTGACTTTGATCAGCCTCTATGGTTGTTTCAGGTCCTGACTTTGATCAGCCCCTATGGTTGTTTCAGGTCCTGACTTTGACCAGCCTTTATGGTTGTTTCAGGTCCTGACTTTGACCAGCCTCTATGGTTGTTTCAGGTCCTGACTTTGACCAGCCTCTATGGTTGTTTCAGGTCCTCCTGACTTTGACCAGCCTCTATGGTTGTTTCAGGTCCTCCTGACTTTGACCAGCCTCTATGGTTGTTTCAGGTCCTGACTTTGATCTGCGCAAACTCCATTGGTTACCGGTCAGAGACATGCAGAATTACTTTTAAGCTACTTTTAATTACGTTTAAGGCTCTTCATGGCCAAGCGCCAGTCTACATTAACGAACTCTTGAACCTTTACAAATCTGCCCGTTCTCTTAGGTCCTCTACACTTAATTTATTATCAGTCCCTAGATCGAACACTAAGACATACGGTGACAGATCGTTTTCAGTTGCTGCGGCAAGATTATGGAATTCGCTGCCAGTACATCTAAGATGCACAGACTCTTTAAGCCATTTTAAATCATCACTTAAGACCTTTCTTTTCAGTAGTAGTTAGTTTTTTATAGTTTATATATATATTTAATTAGATTAATTAGTCTTTTGTAGAAATAGTTATTTTACTATTGTAAGGGCATCGAGACTTATATATATGCTCCTAATACGTTTTAAATTATTACTTAAGACCTTTATTTTCAGTAGTAGTTAGTTTTTATATATATTGTAATTAGATTAATTAGTCTTTTGTAGAAATAGTTATTCTACTATTGTAAGAGCATCGAGACTTATGTATGATGCTCCTAATACGTATTATTATTATTATTATTATTATTATTATTATTATTATTATCAGCCTCTATGGTTGTTTCAGATACCGCTAAAAAGTCAGTAATGCAGTGACAAATAAACTAAAATCGAACAATGGTTTAAATATACACAAACTGAAAGCCTCCCTACCTTGATCGTACCTTTTTTCAGCTCTCACTTTTAGCTCATTTTTTCTTAGCACTGCGACTTACAGTCTGCTGTTTGACACCGTTAGAAGTATGACTTAAGCGTTTAACGTGATAACGGTTAATAATTAATTATTACAACATTCATAGCAAGTGCCGAGGCCATCATTATTATGGCCTGGGGAGAGAAATCGCAACAGGATACTTTACGTATATAAGGTTATTGGTCTTCCGTGCGGGGGTCACATGTGATTTATTCACCGAAGGCGTCGCCCGACTGTCTCCGACGGTAATTTCAACAGACGTAGCTTGTAGTGTAATGGTCTTGGTTCTGTCTGCCTCTGAAGTTCACAATTATAACACTAGGTACTCCTCTAATAAAAACCTATACAGACCAACCTTAAGAACAAATTATGGACTTAAGGGGATTTAATGTCATAAACAATATGGGAACTGAACAGTACCGATCGAGATAAAATGTTTGCCTCATAACATGCAGTAGTTAAAAAAACAACAGTATAAGCTATTCCTCTTTGGAAGCCAGAAATAAAATGTTAGCTGCATCTATAATACATGTGTCAGGGAGACTTTTCCTGAACTGAGGGGATTCTCGTAGAGCTGAGGACAACCAAGGTTGGATAGTTACGTACTTCATTACTGGTCTCAACGACTGGCAACTTACAAGAGTATTGACTGGCCATGAAGAATCATGGACTAGCCATGACGGCTCTTCTCTCCGTTCTTCGTCTTCCTCTTCGTCTATGCCGTTACAAGATATTCGTTCCATATTTATGTCATTTACAAACAATAGTTATTGAGAACCATACAGGTGTCTTTACATGGACCCCTATAGGGTCGTGACCTGAACAAAGGAAAACTGACCTTGAAAGAAAGATGTTTCAAACGATCGACAACATAAATAAGATATGTCAAAGGTGAAACTAGAGATCAAATATCAAAGTTTGAGCGTAAAACATTATATGAGTCTTTAGATATTTTCCGTAGAAATCTAACTTGAAGTTGGCAACTAATTTGCATTGACGGAAAGTTCAATGGATTTGGTACCTTTTCAAAGTAATTAGAAATACTCAAATCGTATTGGCTTGTTGTCGAGATCGCTTGGTACTGATAGCTTAAGATATAATCAATACTTAATTAGTTCCCTGTAATAAACACAGGTTATTGGAAAATGAGTTATATTCAATGTTGTCAATGGATCGAAAGGACCGAAAGTGACCTTAGTAAATACAGGCTCGTGATCCAATCCAGTTTAACAAAAGAACGTTTTAATTAAAGTAACTCAAGCTTGGATGCGTCGAGCGTGGACTAAACTAGAAATTGTTAATTTATTATGTTTCTCCAAAAGTGGAATTTTGTCTAAAATCGTAAGATCCCTTTTCGTTTATCAATTCTAAATATTTTCTGTAAATATCTCTATTATTCTGTACTATTGTAATACCATATATCCAAACTTAGTTTGTAAACAGCCTTTTTTTTTTTTCCTCTTCCTCTCATTATAACCAACAGCCATACTGTAAAGACACAATGAAGCCTATTTATTTATTTCTACCTCCCCTCATTAACGTCAACATGGTAGTGGTTAACTCGAAACCACTACACACTTACCATCTAAAGATTGTAATGATCTACTATTTATTTTTCTTTCTTCCTATCGGGCTTGTTATATTCAAACATTAATTGTAAACTAAACAAGTGTGAATAAATTGAGCTTGAACTTGATATAGAAAACAAGAGTGAAAGCGATTGAACGAGGATTCGAGTTCTACTCGTCATACATGCCTTTTTTCAATCTTCTCCTTTATTTATCCGTACTCAAAGAGTATGTAGTACATAGTACATAATGCGAGGGAAATATGTCGAGGGCCGGAGTATGTTGCAAGATTCTCCCTGCCTTTGGTATTGGACGGGAGTTAAGAGATATATTCCCCCGAAAAGAATAGGGTAAACCGAACCATGTGAAAAATAAAGCCGGGTTATCGCCTGATAGCTAGAAAGGCCTTTTAATGACAAAATGTAAATGTGCTAAGTTTAGTCCGGCTACAGATGTATCGTAGTTCTTGAAAGAGACCTTGCAAAACAGCCGAAAATATATTCGCTGATCATCGCCTGGTTAATTTGTCGACAGACTAATTTGATGGATTAAACCAATTTATTCTGCGTTTTGAGTATAACTTTGGTTTCTATTTCTAAATCGCCTCAGAAATTGCACTAAACACTTCTTGTGATCGGCTTGGTATCCAGTGTTCTCCGACATGTCAAAAGCGACTAAAGCAAACAAGAGTGAAAAGAATGGAAGAATATCTATATCCTAGCGAGATCTGAGTGAGACCGGAACTATTGGCACCAAAAACCGGTATTTCCACCGGAAAGTTTTCGGAAAGGAAGGAATACTTTTGGAGGTATTCCTCTTTTTTTCATTCCAACCGAAATGGGCAAAAAATCGTGTACCATTTGCACTAATCTACTCATTCCATGCCCAGCTGCAGCCAAGCTTCCAACGCGATTTTAACATCTACATCTACATGTTATTTAGTCGGTCATAAACCGTATGGTTATCACACCAACATATACTTAAAACAAACTGGCGGTGGATATAATGTCCCATTTGGCGTGTTCTATCCCAGCCAGTCAGTTTTCTGTGCAAACGGTAAGCGCTCTAGCTGACACAGCCAATCACTTGCTGTTTTTCATTCCGTTGTACGCCCATATTATTGCATTCTCGTCTAGTTTATCAATCTTGGCCAAAAATTGTGTGATCTCTGCTGTTACTATTTTTTTCAGTTGAAAAAATATGGCTGAAGGTGGCGAGGGAGCCCAAATAGAAATCAATAGGGTTATGAAGAAAAAGGCTTATTTATAAGTTATACCATGGCATGAGGGGTATTAGTGATTTAAATTGCCCCGAGAGCCGAGGGAAGATTAAGCGGCCTCGGGACTTTTACAAATCTTCCCGCGGCTCTCGGGGCAATTTCAATCACTAATACCCCGAAATGCCATGGTATAAGTTTGTTATACCATGATCGCCGAGGAACGGAACAAATCTCTGAGAAGTTTAGTTTTCTCTGCCGAAACTAAAGACGTCGCAGTCGAGTTGCTTTCGAAAACGTTTTGTTTAATGCTTGACTGAGCGCCATTGATTAAACGACCCTGGCTTCCCCTGGGGAAAAGCGTGTTGTTTTTGAGAAGAATAACACTAAAATACAATGTAATTATGCGGTTGACTAAATATTCAAAGAGCATGAATGGATTTTAATTACGTCACGTTTATGGTTTTAAGTATCCCACATGGAAGAAGCGGGTTTGAGAAATTAAGAGAAGAATATGCAGATTGAAATAGGTCATCACATGGATTACATTGAAGGTTATGATGAAGACAGGTCAGTTTGGATTCAGCATTTTTCATCCGGGAGCGTAGGGCTAGTCGTGCCAGAGGGGAGCAGGAGTTGATGCTTTTGACCTTCTCACTTCCAGCCTGCATTCTCTTCTAATTTTCCCCAAACTAATCACTAATTTCCCGAATTGTCATGTATAACTTTGTAATACTCTGATCGCCGAGGAACGGAACAAATCTCTGAGAAGTTTAGTTTTCTCTGCCTAAACTAAAGACGTCCAGTTGAGTTGCTTGAATGACCTTGACTTCCACTGAGGACAAGTGTGTTGTTTTTGAGAAGAATAGCAGTAAAACACAATGTAATTATGTGCTTGACAAAATATTTAAAGGTCATGCGTATATGGTTTTAAGTATCCCACATGGAAGAAGCGGGTTTGAGAAATAAGAGAAGAACGTGCAGATTAAAATACGTGATCCCACATGGATTACGTTGATGGTTATCATGAAGCCAGGTCAGTTTAGGTTCAATTATTTCGCCCTGGAGCGTAAGGCTAGTCGTGCCAGTTATGCTTTTCAGTTTCTCATGTCAGCCTGCATTGTGTTCTAGTTTTCCCTCATTACGATGCAAGGGAAAATTAGAAATATGCATTGTTCTTGAAGGGAAATTTATAAATTTCCCTGTTGAAGACAATGCATATTTCTAAATTTCCCTTGCATTTGTAATGAGCCGGAAAATTTAGAGATTAAATGTGCGTGAACAAATAAAGGAAGCCGAGGCGATCATGGCATTATGTGATTTATGTGTTTAGGCTTATGTGAGTTTGGGCTTCCTCTTTGACAACTGATTGTATTAAAACATAGCATAGAACTATAGTATAGACTAATTAAACAAATACCGTATTTCCTCGAATAAACGCACACCCCAAACATATTCTAATTTAGAAAATAGCTTAATTTACAAGCACAAAGAAATTCAGCAAATGTCGGTGATGACATCACATCATTAGCATTTTGGAAAGATAAACCTTTATATCTCGTAGACGCAACACCCAAATCAAGAAATATTCTACCGTCGGACTATCCACTTCATGTACAATCGATATCAAAGATAACTGGCTAGGGCTTATATGCACTTTAAGTTTGCAGACGGAGAATATTTCAGAAATCCGATATTACGGAAATTATTTGGCATCGCGGATTCCCATATACAGATATTGTATTTCGCGCCATGTTTGCAACCCTTTCAAAATGTCAGAAGTCTATTCTGGGGTGCTATACCATTTACACCAAAAAATAGAAATTCCGGTCTGAACGTTTTGGACAACCTGTGCTACCGGTTGAGGTATCCACCTTTCCCGCTCTTTTCGGTCCATTTTTATTTTATTTCCCATTCTTCTTTTATTTTTATATTTCCAACTGGATGGTTTGATGTATACGGTAAGCACTCCAGGTCAGTAGGTTTAGGTACAACCATAACTTACTATCAACAGCTTTTCGTAGTTTGTTGGAGTGCTTTTAATAACAGATTGAGAAGGATTGTAAAGCAGATATATCGAAATTTCAGGAACTTTTGATGATAATTATTAACTGGTTTTATTCTTTCAAGCTTTCTTGTCAAGACTCTTCAAGTTGTCTATTTTCGGTTTACTCGTAACTTCATCCGCAGGTAACTATTAATATCTGGGCCTGATTGTTCGAAGGAAGGGTAACTTTATCCCTGGGATAGCGCTAATTCTGTAATTGTAATCTGTACAGTTTAACCACTTGTTAGCAATTTAACCCTGGGGTAGCGCTTACCACGAGTTTAGTGCTATCTGGCTAGTTTAGCCTCCAGGCTATTCTAGATAATATGTATATATAGCCCGATCTCCTTAACTTTGCCTTTAAACTTGTAATTGTAACAGAAGTAATCAACTAAAAGTCAACTAAGGTATGTTTAACCACCATGGGCGAGCGAGTAGCAGCTGGCGATTCAAGCGCCTTCGTCAGAGCAGAAGGTTTAGCATACCTTAATCGACTTTTAGTTGATCATACCAGTGTTTATCTTCCCCGCCGACGCAGATCAACACTAGTTTGTACAGGAACTAGCCACCCATTGTAACATAAATACACACACAATTTGTTGTTGTTGTCGAGTTTTGGTTCCTGTGCCTGTGTTGGGGAAGGGAGAGCACTGGGGCCGAGAGGAGGGGAAATCTCTCTTCTCCCCTTTCTTCTTACTCGCTACAGTCTCTCTCCTCCTCACCACAGGTAGCCCAATCCTAAAGAGTAGAGTGAAGATGTAAAGTTGCCTGCGAAGGAAGCTGAGGTTAACAAACACTTGATCCCTGACAAGCTGGGCGTTATTCACACGTACCACTACTCTGGCATACGGGACCTTATGCAACCGGCAACATCCAGGGCGACGGCGAAAAGCAATAAACACCTAATTTCGTGAGAAAGCACTTTTTTTACGTCCCGTCGTCACAGTCGCTGCCGTTCTTGGTGCGTAACATTCCTATAGACATTTTTTTATTGCCCCATTTCAGATGACGTGTAACGTTCCCTTGTGTATTGTGTGCTTTATTCCAAGTAAATGCATAGTTAACATTGATATGGAAATCTCTTGAAGAAATAATCTTTTCCCCAGAAGATTTGAGATGGGAACGGCAAACAGGCAAAGTAAAAGAGTCTATTCTTTGTTTGCAACTGACGTCATGGCGGCCATGTTGGATAACAATAACAAGAGTCGGCAATGATTATTTTGTTATTGTCATCCAACATGGCTGCCACGTGTTTGGATCTTAAATCTCCGGGGAGCCAACCAAGAATAGGATGATGACGTCACATACTACAACTATCAGAATGGCTTGGAAGAGATCCCCGGATGCTACTTCCATGTCTCTCGTGGCAAAAGTCAGAAAATTGCCAATGTTTTAATGTACATATTTAACATAAGATTTGTATTTATATTATTAATCCACTGATGATACGTTTAACCGTTACTCATTGTAACGGTTCTTCTGGAAACTAAGTATAACTTGAAGAGATTCCGAGTTTAAATAAAGATTCATTCATTCAATGTTCTCCATCTGACTAAATAAAACGGAAGACACAATAGCCCCATTTCACATCACGTATTCCTTGTGTATTGTTTCCCTTCTTTCTTGTTAACGCGAATATGCATTGATTCTCTTGAAGAAATCATCTTTTTCAGTTCCCCCAGAAAAGATGGGCACAGCAAACATGCAAAGTAAGAGGTCTAGTGACTCAAGGCGGCCATGCTGAATCCCAGCAGGATAACAACCTTGGTTTTGCTAGGCTAAACTCGTTCTGAAACTGGTCTGCTCAGTTCGAGGTGACCTTGTAAAACCTGATGTTTCTAGCTAATATGGCCGCCATGTGAGAAGTATCTATTGACGGTCGTTTACTGGGTATGGAAACGACTTAGAACTACAACTCTTCCGTTCGAGCATCCTAAGACGACCGAACTACTGTTCTTTCCTATATCAAATGACGAAATATCGGCATTACGCGCAGCAAATTCTCCAAAAACCTTTCCACTTTCTACTTGCATTGTCCTGACAGCGCCATCGTGTATTCCACCTATCAGAACAACGTCCGAAACCTTTGTCTCATCGTTGTCTAAATTCGGTGAACCAAACAGTTGACTAAAAGTTCCCGAAACCTGAAAATTATGTAGCACTCTTGCATTTTTGTCAAGAACTCGCACTAGTCCACCACTTTCACTTCTGTCAGAGCCGTGGTTACTAAGTTTCGGTTTTTCTCTATTGTTCTCATGCTCTGTTTTCTCTTGAGTCAACAACAACAGATATTGACTCGTAAATGAGACCACGTGAGTTGCTCTTGGATGAGACGTTAATGATGTCCTCTTGTCTCCCCTGTCAGGCATATCCCATAATATAAGGTCGACTGAACTGGTTGGCGAGGAGCCATGCACGATGGCGGCCAGTTTGTCACAAGATGACGTCATACTAGCTGCGATTATCTGCACGAAAAATAGAACATTGGTTATAATTCAAAATGGCCGCCGTTTAATCGAAAGCATTTTGAACACTGCCTTACATATTATTTCAACAGTTTCGATTTTACATTTTTTAAACATCTGTTATAAATCTTGTCTAAATTTTCTTCTTTGAGTTTCCTTGCACAAGCTTTCACTGCGCATGCGCTGACACGTCAACAGAATAACAAAAGAAACCATATTTGGGCAACGAGACCTACAGTGTATTTTGGGATATCGCGAGAGTTGTATATTCAAAGATGACTGCTCAGTATCTTACCATTTCAGAGGACTTCACGTTGAACCGCTGCTCAAAGGGCTGATAATCATCCAAAGAAATTGGCTCATCCCCTTTCTCATGCTTCGCCCACGTATTCAGGGTATGACTGTTGATTGACAGGCAAAGACGAAGAGTATGCTGTTCATTTTCAGGCACAAAACACGTGTAAAGACCATCGGTGGCAAACATCGTAAAAAGGTGATTAACATCAAGTAGGGTGAGGGTTCTGAATGAGAGAAAGGAGTGAATATTGCATGAGCGATGAATGACAATCCTGGCGGTGAGCATACAGTTGTCAAATTGTGGCAAATGATTAGTCTCGCCCCCACGCTTCTACTCAGTCGTCCCATCATGCAACCGCAATTTTTTTCCTCCAATATGGCGGCCGTTTTGACTCCCGAGTATTTAAAGTGCCTATCACCCTTTTGCAATTTGATAGCTTAATATGAACCTCCGAAACGTTTTGAGTACTTTTGTGAAGAAAGTTTTGGTTTAAAGTGAATACTTTATGTTCTACGCTTGTTTGAAATCGTGTAAATGTGACCTTTCCTGACCGCGTAAGTAAAAGCCTGGGTCGAAACCTGGGTAGACGTCATCTTGACGTCATATAATTAATTCGGCTTTGCAATCATGTAAAGAAATACTCAACGTGTTGACTAAAATGACTTTTTTCTTTACTAACAACTCAAAAACTGTGTATATTTTCTATGCATCGATGTTGTTGTGATAAAAAGGTGCCATGGAGAATAATGCATTAATGAGATGACGTCTACCCAGGTTTCGACCCAGGCTTTTACTTACGCGGTCATGGGTCTTTACACGATTTCAAACAAGCGTAGAACATAAAGTATTCACTTTAAACCAAATATTTCTTCACAGAAGTACTTAAACCGTTTCGGAGGTTCATGGGCTATCGAAATTGCAAAAGGGTGATAGGCACTTTAAGATAGTGTGGGACTAAACCGAAGCAGTGACGTCGCAATATCCAGCCGCGCGTAAACAAAAAGCCTGGGGACGAGGCTAGCAAATGATTAGTCCGCGTGCACACCGCGGCAAAACGTTACGCGCATGCGTATTTGCTATTTCTTGTCGGCGCGCGGCCGCCCCCAGTTTCCCGCGAAACCTGAAATGAAACAACAGGCACATACCCGTGATTTTAAAATTTCTGCGTAAAAGTGTCCATTTGTGAAATGTTTTGTCAAAAAATAAGAAAACTACTTAAAAGCTAAGCCTAAAACTTTAACAGGTTGAAGTTTTCTTAATTTGTAATTCACTGTGAGTTTACTAAGTTATAAAATTATTTACTAAAAAAGTTGATACCCTCGGTAATTTGTATTTGATAGCAGAGCCTTCGTTCTTTTGGCCAGCGGAGCATACCGTTTTGCCGCGGTGTGGTCCGCGTCTGATGAGCCGGTCGCGCGCGCGTCTCTCTAGTTTCCCGCCTAAACTAAACGAAAACAGGCAAAATCACTCTTGTTTCTAGTTTTAAGTACGTGAATTGTTTCGCGAAAAACAAGAAAACTACATAAAAGCTAAGCCTAAGATTTTCACAGGTTGAAGGTTTCTTAATTTGTAATTCACTGTGAGTTTACTAAGTTATAAAATTGTTTACAAAACAAGTTTAAGACCTCGGGAACTTGTATTTGAATTCCAGAGTTATTTCGGCCAACGGAGCACAACATTTTGCCGCGGTGTGAGTCAGGGATGACTTACCTGTGACACCCCTTAATAATACTAGTGTCCACCCCGTGTACATCAAAACCTGACTTGAGATGCCAGACGTTCACTCCTGAGGGAACTGGGGCGGCAATGAACTGGTCGTCATCAGAAAAACACACAACTCTAACATTAGATCCTACAACGACAACAATGAGAGAAATTAAACTCACAAGCAAGTGTACGCCAACCTACAAAGGTTTCACATTATATCCTACAACGGTAACAATGAAAAAAAATAAACTCACAAGCAAGTGCACCGCAATAAAGAAAGGTTTCGCATCACTTCAGGTGCAGTTTCAGGCAACAGTTTTCATAGCTTGATTTTGAATTGTAGGATGCTACTATTTGAGATGTTTGAGTAGATTAGTCATCAAAAAAGACGTGACAATCTTACCGTTTACTGTTCGAGATCATACAAGGACAGCAACGTTCTCAGGTATTTTAAGGCCCCAAATGCTGTTCAGGATCACCAACACACGTCAAGCCGGCGCTCTGAACGTTGGGTGCAGGGGAGGAGCGGGAGAGGGAGAGGGAAAGGGGGGGATGGGAGGGGAGGGGAGGGGAGGGGAGGGGAGGGAGGGGAGGGAGGGGTATGATAGATGGATATGTGCGGCCCCAGGGGTCAGAATCGCACCCAGTTGTACAAGAAAAATAGCTTTTGTGAAAACGAACCCGGATTTTCTCCCTGTTTGATTATTCTGAATCGTTAATAACCCGGAATTCGACGTATTTTACAAAACAACCTGGACCCGGAAATCTAAATTAAACTAATAACCCTTTCCAGTAATAGCGGACGTTTACTAAGAGTCCTGAATACTCGGAGTTCAAAACATAAGACTTCCTGTCATCGTATCGAAAAACGGTTTGAACTGGTAATAATATATCAACTCTACTTTATGAATATGCAAAGACATTGATATGTCAAAATGTGATCGTAGTGGCACTTATAGCTGCACATATATATTACGTCATGAACAAGAGTGCCCCCGGAGAGGAACCTTGTCTTACTACACGTGGGTAGAGCAGACAGTATTCTATACACTGTAAACATCAGTACTTACTTTTACTTTCTTGTGGCATTTCCAGTTGATACAGTCTCCGTACTGGTGACGTCACTTGCCAGACCCAGGTTTCAGTCGATGTACGGGTGACAGCCATGGTACAGTCATGAGAGAGTGCACAACACATTACGTCACTGGAATGGTCCTGTAAAAGGACTAGATTACATCACACGATGGCTCCATTTGATAGGAGATTTATTTTGAATCAATCTGAACAACACCGTTGGAAAAGCCGAGAGTGACTCTAGCTTCCTTGAGTGCATCCATTACTCGTTTACAATTTCTTTCATCATAACATTAAGAGCGAGCGTGACCAAAAATCTGATGTACGCATGCAATCCATGTGTAAACAAAGAACTGCTCGGTATTAGCCATTCAGAACGCGTGTTGTCAGGAGCCCATTACCAGGAGCGTGCATCTCCCAGATTAGGTCTGTCCAACAGCAGAACAGACGAGGTAGCTATTTTTAGCTTTGTGTTTCCCGCGAGAAGAAACAAAGGCCGTCACCGTTTAACCAATCAGGTTGCACGGACAAATTGTAATTAACACGGTTCAAACTGTTAAAAATACTAAAGCACAAGAGAACAAAAGACAACGTAATCGCATACCAGAACTTCGCGACTATAAATAGCCACAACGGCTACTGTGCTGTGGGCGCTACCCATCATGGAGGTACGCTCCTGGTAATGGGCTCCTGGTGATATATACTATAAATAGCCACGTCGTCTACTGTGCTGTGGGCGCTACCCATCACATAGGTACGCTCCTAGTAATGGACTCCTGGTGATATATACTATAAATAGCCACGTCGTCTACTGTGCTGTGGGCGCTACCCATCACATAGGTACGCTCCTGGTAATGAACTCCTGGTTATATATACTATAAATAGCCACGTCGTCCACTGTGCTGTGGGCGCTACCCATCACATAGGTACACTCCTAGTAATGGGCTCCTGCTGTTGTATAATTAATATGCTATGAGAATTAGTGTTTCATGGACTGCTTTCCAACTCACCGGTAGATTAGCGACTTGGGGTGTCGGCATATGCTTGGTGTCCCATAACTGAACTGTGTGGTCCTGGGACGAGGTGGCAACGAGGGGACGGCCGTGAGGCCTGGTACCGATGGCACAAGATGTGATGGGGGCTGAGTGACCGCTCAGAGTGTCCCACACAGGGCTCTTGTCAAACGGCTTGGGTGCCATACAAAATACCTGGGACATTGTACGAGATATATTGGATTACGAAATATACGGTGGTACAATATTACATCCGAGGGGTGACGCCTGAAAAAAAACCGCGCTTTAAGTATGTTTACCGTAGATGTAAAGCAACATACCAAGTTTATCGAGAGAATGAAAGAAAAGTCTAAGAGCATATTAATATCGACTGCAGACTACCACACAGAAAAAGATCACGGCGGCTTATACTTTTACCCACAGTTCTTTGCTCGCGAAAAAAACTTAAATCCCTTTCCAAATAGCGGTAAGATATCAACCAAGTAAAGTCTGTTCTCACGGCGCTGTTATTTAAGAGAATGGATGATTCGTCCGTGTTATTTGGCTCGCAAGAAATTGTGGTACAGTTGCCATCATTTACCGTCTGTGGCTTGAGGGATCGAATTCAAAGATTATGTAATAGGCAGAGAAATAATATAAGTTGGTTTCTCAATTGCAATTAGTTAAAATATGAAGTACTAGCAAGGAATGTTTGCTGGATCAATTAAAAAGTAATTTAGGGTGCAGTTTTGTAAACAGGTATCATTTTCACCATTACTACTGAAGGCGGCCTTAATGTTCACTTACCGAAAGGTCGTTCGGATCTCTGTCGGACGGCATCGCTACGTAATCGAGATCTGGTGAAAGCATGACGAATTCCGATCCAAGGCACGTGATGGCTAGAGACTTGAAGACTTTACCTGTCGATAGAATATTCAGGCTGAACATAGTAAACGTTGGTTTTTTTCTCTCCAGTATACCAGGAAAGCATATTGTGCTAATCTGAGTAGTTAATTTTTGTCTTTCGTCATGAGAAAGTTACCATTCTGGGGTTGACAGTGCCTCTTAAACACTGGATAATATCAAGGAGAACTGTGCACTAATAGAATACATAAACTCACCTGATGATGTCCACCAGATGTACGTGCCATTACTGAGCACAGCACCAAGCTTTGAGCCCGCTGCATTGAAGACCAGTGTCGCACTCTCCATGGTAGAAATCTTCTTACCAGTCACGAGTGCTTGGGGATCCTGAAATTGTGATTTGAACCGCGTTAGTTAAAGTTTATAGGAATGGAAATATCTTGTCAATCGTTGTTTTTTTCTTTTCATGGTGCTGTAATGTCGAGAGACAATTAATGGGCAATGGACTCCTACATATGCATGTCAAATTAGACTCGCCATTTGATGCGTTTTAGTAATATTACTGACTATAAGCAAATTGCATCGCTAAACGCTTTGCTCAAATCTCCAGGCTTCCACGCGTGTTATAGCGTGGTGGCTGGGGCCTAAAGCAGCTTTAAGCTCGCCCTTAGAGTCAGAGTAACGAGATTCGGTCGGATGATCTATAATGAGGCCGATGGTTTGGGGGCTATTTTACACAGGACCCCACTGAAATCATGTTTGTGACGTGGTCACCTTGTATAAATATTGTTATTATTATTATTATTATTATTTATGCCATGCTGACGAGTCCTACCTGTGGACAGCTGTTCCATTACTCCACGGGTAAGAGGATATGCTAATGCGTGTGAGAAGCTAGCTACGTCGTGACGCGGTAGGGTAGTTCCACGGTAATAGTAACCTGAAATGTTCAGGTAGATACGGCGTACTTCTTGGCATTACCCATAATGATGTTCTTCTTACGCCTACTTTCCATTTTCCTTTTTTCTGTCCCAGTCTCCCGGCTCTTTCTAAATACCACAGGAATCCCGGTATTTCCTCTTAGTATTGAGTGTGCATGGAGTGGACTTGTGTTTTGCCGACTTGAACACGGAAACACTTTGTTCGAGCTCGAGTAGGTGCCAGAAGATAGCTTCAATACTTTTAATTCGAACTCGAGACTTGTGACAGTTACATGTGTTTATGAAACAGCCAACAGGGTAACCGGCGTTTCAGTGAATATTTTTCTGGGGGTTTCCGTAAGATGGGTGCGCGGGACCTGAATTGGGTGAGGCTTTTTTCCTGTATAGTCATATTTCTTATTTAAGCTTTGTTAAGAGTAAAACAAAGTAGAAGAACAACCACCTTTATACCTTCATAGACTTGTAGTTCCACAAGTACACGTTGTCCTGCCCAAATGCTAGCTGCTTCCCGTTCGGTGAGAATTTCACCACTTTAGGTCTCCTCTGAAGATTAAAGCATTCTTGAATTAATCTTAAGTCATACTGGGATTGCACAGCGGTAACACCACCTGCACATGCGTAAATCGTAACCAATACATTCGTGACATTCTCGACCCCCAGGGGTGCCGGGTGGAAATCAAATGGAACGGAAATTTTCGGTAATTGTGGTATACCTCTCGCTCAGAATGACCGCGCCCCTTAAAAGTGAAGGGGTGCACGTGGTCTAATTTCGGTTGGTTGTAGTTCACTATATCTAATGTAGACTTTCCTTTTTTACGTTCTGGCAAAAACTGTTACCATGGCGACAGAATCTGAGATCTGTGACCTTTGATCTCATTTTCAAGAAAATAATTTATGATACAAGGCTTTGGGAGGAAAGTAGAGCACACAAAGATTAGAATTAAAACCGGTGGAACTAATGCAGTTTGCCATGTAGGTTTTAGTCCAAATAGACATCGTGAAAAAGTATGTTAATTTCGTAGAAAATTGAGGGTATCAAATTTTGCATTTACCTTAATTAGCCTTCCCCTTAAAATTTCCAACCGTTCTAGTTGGATCAAGAAAGTATACACTAACTCAGGTATGTCAACAATTACGCAGTCTGCGAGAGCAACTGCGCTCTCTCTACTATCTCGGTAATTCAATATTTCTCAGTCACATTGAAAAATATATTAATGCTTGCTCAGCTCAGTGGTTTTGCTGTTGTATATTGTGTACACAAAAGCAAAATAATGCCAAACGTTACCAACAAGTAACCTACCGGAAACTCTTCCTTGTACACGGGCACTCCATTGGATTTCAATGACGTGCTGAAGCATCGGATTTTTCCGTGACAAGTCGCTAGCGAGATCTGTTAGGAAAACAAAGGCAGCAGTGCCGTTTACCTGGGCTTATTAAAACAACCTACGATATGGACAATCACCTAGCAAGTAATACTATTCTTAATGACAACTAATGGCTTACTTCTAACCCTTACAGAAAAATGGAAGAGAGCCATAGACACCAACATCTCTTTATCGAATTTAACGAAGTTTTCGACACAATATCCCAATGAAGTACTATCATATATATGTGATTACGAAAAGGCAGGGGCGGATTTAGGGGGCCGGGGGGTGGATTGGGTGGCTAGCTACCCTCCTTCAGACTCTAGCAGGGGCGTAGCTTCCTGTACGCATATACGCACGTGCGTACACTTTGAGACGAAAATTCCCTGTTTGGCCTTGTATTTATTTTACGAGAGGGGGCCCTTAAAACCGGTAGCTACTGCACTTGTGCGTACAACTTGAAAATGCCTAGCTACGCCCCTGTCTAGGATGTCAGATTTCCTGGCCTTTCGAGAGCAACTCTTCAAGCTCGTACGATATTTTCTTTACTTAGTTACTAATTACTTACGTTATTCATACTTATTTACCATTTTGTTTCGGTTTTATTTTTATGGAACTGTATTTATGCAATAGTTGTATTATTCTGACCTTCATCAATTAAAACCATGCAGAGTATTTATTACATCCCGAAAAAAAATGTATTCAAAATGGCGCTATGTTTGCAGCCCCCCCCCCCCCTAAAAATACCTAGATCCGCCCCTGAAATGTTTCAAGTCTTCGCGTTCCGTTAAAATAGTTAAATACTGTTGTAAAATATATTAAGTCAAAGTTATGGGATTTATATTCTAGTCATTGGAAAAATGAGGTCATGATATGGGCGGGCAATCACGTGACTCTCATCATCACGTAAGGGGCAAGTAAGGACATTTTGTATTGTTAAATCCAATGTGAGTTTTGAAAAGCATTTAAGTTGCTAACGTAAAACACCGCCACGCTGTAACCAAAATAAGAATTTCGGCACATAAGTTGCCGGTTGAAAGTGGTCGATATACAAATATTCCTTACGACGCTCGAGTTTGTGATATTTGTGATGGTAACAAAATTGGTGCTGAATTACAATATGCATTTGAGTGCAACCATCATAAATTCACAAGGATGAGGGTTTTCTCAAATCTCTTTATAATATTAACGATAGTTTTCGTTTCTTCGATAATAAATCCTTATTTTTATATCTATTTTCAATGAAAGATGAATCTATTTTGAAACTTTCTTCAAAGTACTTTTATGAGATTTGGGAGTTATCAATATAATTATTAAAAAGAAGTATCGATGCTAAATTGTATTTGGCATTTATTTAGTATATGTTTTAGTCATTTTGCCAATGTATCTGTATTAATAAAATTATTATTATAAACTCCATGCGGCAAGTGATTTCAGGCAATTTCCGTGAATGGTTACTAGACTCTCTATCAAATAGACATCAATATACAGAAATAGTTAAATGGCAACAGATCCACAACCAAACATATTGAATATGGAGTTCCCCACTGATCCCAGTTAGGACCAAGACTGTATACAAGTAAACGACCTGTCCAACTCTATTATTGAGGGGGATCCATACATGTTTGCTGATGACACTACAGTGTATATTGCGTAGGCTCGGATATAGAAGCAACACCTTAAATAGGATCATGGAACAAGTGCACAGTTGGTGTAGGAGACTAATATGCAACAGATAATGATATAACTGTCTTATAGTCAGTATTTCTTCAAGCTCAAGTGGTTTATACAGCTGTTCTGATGAAACACTCAAAATTCGTTATTTTTGTCATTTATATATGAAATACTCTAGAATTTTACAGTTAGACGGTAATCATGTATACTATGGAATTGTACCAGAAAAGATCAAGGATCTATTTACTATGAAAACCCCAACTAGAATAATAAGACGTTCAAAGCAATTCACACCAATAAGTTTCAAGACTGAAGTAGCCTAACTGACTCGATTAGCTCTAATAGTTATTTCAGATAGCCTATACAGTACTTATTTCATTTAACTTGTTATAATTCAATGTAATGTTAAAATACTGTAGAAATAAATGTGTTGTTGTCGTAATTCTCTCCTATATAGGGGTCCCATGATCTGGAACTATATCAGGGAAGAGCTAAAGCTTTAATAATCGACGGAAACATAACCATGAACAGATAAACACGTTTCCATTTCCCGTCCTTATTTTATCTAGTTAGGGGTGTTTGTTACTTAGTTCAATTAGGTTGTTCCCCTTATCTGATATAGTTAGGGGTGTTTGTCAGGCTAGATTTGGATGAGATGTCGTTCTTGGTACAAAAATCAGGTGAAGAGGTTCGGGAGGAACGTTAGCGGTTTTTGTGACAAGTTTTGAGATTTTTCGGGACTCGAGGTAGGTGCGTATTGCAATAAATAGAGGATATTACATGGCCGCGCCGAGATACGGAATTGATCTTCGAGTGTTAACAACACTTTTAACTCACCTCCCATTGTTTGCATTTCTGGTTGATGATGATGTCAGAATTCTCATCAATTGCAACGTCCACAAGAATTTTCTGGAGCACGGCGCCTACATGTAACACACTTCATTAGTGTTGGGGCAACATTGGCAGCAAGTTAAATACTGTACCTCTAATGGATCTTTTGCCAGAAAGAGTCACGTGCTGACTATCACTTCAATAACCAATGAATTGCGCTCGTGATCCCATGGGAAAGGCTTTTAATTACTGGATGACAAACAAACTTCAAAAACGCAACTTTAGAAATCAAGTTGCATGGGTCAACACAAAAACACGGCTAACATTTGTTGATTATCTACTGTATGTTATGAAATTGGTTTTAAGCGAATGTTTACAAGGTCACGTGACCTGTTTTGCTCAATATCCCTTATGGATAAAAGGATGTTCTCCCGGTTAGCTCAGTGGTTAAGCGCCGGTCTGGTGTGCGGGAGGTCGCGGGTTCAAACCCCGGCCGGACCAATCACTCAGGGTCTTAAAATAACCGAGTTGAAGGTGCTGCCTTTGTGAAACAATTTCGTTCACGAGCTGCAAATGGTTAGACCTTCACGTCTTCCCGGATAAGGATGTTAAATCGTAGGCCCATCAGTGGATGAAGAGCCACCTAGTGCCGGATATGCCATTGATTAATCCATTATTATAATAATAATAATAATAATAATAATAATAATAATAATAATATTATTAAAGGCAGGCAACAGAGAAACAGGAAAACTCTGTGTACCTTGGCGTGACAAGAATACTGATTGCCAGTGGAGGGGTCACGTGACATCTCATTTGCATAATCGTGGTCTTCAAAATATCGAAGTGGACGAGTTATGTGAGTGTGCATAATTATCGTTTTAGCCTCACTTTCATGTCAAAGCCAGGCCTTGACGTACTTGAGAAAGCTCGACAATCGATTGGAGGTGGAAAGTTGCATAATTTACAAACAGGTTAAGCTAATAACACTACCGATCTCGTACAAGTACGTTTAAATGAATGAAGTCAGATATTGTTTTGCCGCTCAGTACAACCACGTGATCGTATCATGCAAAAGGCCCATTCAACAGAACACGAGCAACTGAGATATGTCACCTTCTGGTGTCCCGGCACGTCCTATGGCGTACCGCACAATCGAGTGTGTGTCTGCCACGGCCACCCACGTCGCATCGTCATCCCGCGGAAACTCAATGACTTGGCATGAGCAGGTCGTTGTCATGACAACGGAGCCACTGGCCACCTAAACAGTAAACAAGTAAAATCAAGTTTCTTTTCAAGCAAGCGATATGGCTGTTTACCCCTATTCTCCTCCGCAGGCATAATAATAATTGAACAAGTCCAAGGACTAGATCTTACAAGTGAATAATATTTCACAATGGTAAGTAAAAATATAAAAAGTTATTACACAACATATGAGAGGAAAAAGGAAATGACGTAAATAGAATAACCCGCGAAAAAAACACCACATAACTTACGGTAATTACTGAGCAAACGAGGTTAATAAGATGTTTATTATATAGCTTCTTCATTTTCTTTTAGACCGGAAGTGGGCGGAAGGTCCGTACAGGAAGTTATGGACTGCAAATTGACCTGATCATAGCTCTCGAAATTACTTAGCTATATAATAATAATAATTGTTATCTTCTTTCAAGAAGGATTATAAGAATATCAGAACTCTCATTTTTTCGATCAGTGATTCGATCTCATCAAATGGAAGTTTTTAAATTTTTGAAAGTATTCGAAATGTACCATGGACAATTTCGGCTCCTAGTATGTTTGTAACGTAAGGATTAATGATTTTCTGTTGCTAACTGAATACTCGATAGGCCATTTGCAATATAACCCCGTTTACACTGCAGAATGAATCGGCGAGGCAAGAATCAATATCGGCTATGGTGATTTCCAATTTCGGTGAGGCAGGGATATACTGTGTGGCGGTATAGTCCTGTCTTGCCTTGCCGATTTATTTTTCGGTTGTGGGACCACGTTCAGAGGTTACGTAATCCCATTTTCGAGAAAAACAGCACCTTGCCATTTTGACGGAGCGTATAAACGCTCATACTTAACTTGAATATATTTTTTCTAACTCATCTGCGAATGATCAGTGCTACAGCGCATGCTTAAAACTGGTTGTAGGTTTAAAATGGCGGCCACAGTGACCGATATTAACCAATTAACATTAGTGACCGATATTAACCTACTTGTCTTGCCTTAAGGGACGGACCATTAGATTATTGATGGGGGGGGTTGCGAGAATTTTAGTTGCTCGATATTTTTTTTTCTGATTCTAGCCCTGCACGATATATTTTTAAAGCGCCATGACCTTGCACGATATTTTTTTCTGAACTTACCTAAATATTTTTTCAGTTATATTAATGCAATATATTTTGTACCAACAATCCTATTTTTTTTTAGCGTGACTGGTTTTTTTTAACAGTGCACGCACTCCCGCTCGCTCAAGTAGCATTCCTGGTTGGGCCTTGGAAATTAAAGAAAGCCACATAATTAATGGCAACTGACAAACGGGCTAAGAGAAAAGGGGGAAAAGGACAGTCAAAGCAAGAAATCACCACATAGAGATCAGCCCTCTATCAGCAGAAGTGATGAAACACAAACTGGTACCCAAAACCTATCATTACCATTTATATTTCATATAAATATTTCAACTTGATCTATTTTTTGATCAAAAATATGTATAAACCTACGAACATTTATAACCCGGATCATGTGCATGTGCTGTACGCAATGTCGGCCGACGTATCGGTCGCGGCCGACGTATCCGTCGACATGTCGACCGACGGTCATCCGATAGGCGGCCGAGGGTCGGACGAGAGTCGACCGCTACTCGGTCGAGATTTGGCTATTCTGTATGTCGGCCGACATGGTTGATGATGCACCGACAGTCGTCCGATTGATCACCGACACTCAATAGCTATCGATAGTTTGCCGACAGTCGGCCGAGGTAACGGTGACTGTGATATTTTCAGCTACCGTATATGTACTTCAAAGGTTGTAGAGGCCACAACTTTTAATGCTTTCGTACAAGGCTAACCTTTGTAAACTTTAGATAGCATAAACTAGCAGCTCTTTATTTATTTTCCAGCCATGCGCCTCTGCATTATACTCCGATTGGAGTGCGCGGAGTATATGTTAGAATTAGAACCGAGCCCTACAGTAAAAAAATGATGCTTATTAATAAATCGTAGCGACCCCAATATTTTCAAATGTTATTTTATGTCGAATACTGGGAGCCGGCGCGGGGTTTAAGTATCGACGAATTCATTGGGATAGCTCGGCCTATACATGTGTCAGTATTAGTCGCGAACTTCAGTTTAAATTGACCCATTTATACGAATCGTTCGCTGCTTAGCTAAGCGGTGCGGCTAACTTCCTCTCGTATAAATGGCCCTATTGTTGCTACTCTATTCCAGATTCAAGGCGAAATCTCCCCTTCAGATTAAAAAAAATCGGTACCCTGTTCCAGACCAAAACGGTGCGATATAGCGATTTATATACGCAATCGATCTTGCGCGAGCGGATGCATAAAAGACACTAAAAAACACAAATTAAGATATTATATTAAACGTTGCATTTGAAGGAATTTCATGAGTCACTATGAGAGATTTAATTGTATAAAGGAACATTTTATACCGCAACAGAAAGGAATATTACTATACTTAGACTGAATTATATTCAATACAGTAAACCTTCCAGGTAAAAAAAATCCAAAAGAGTCACTGTTTATTTGAGTGAAAACAGTATGCAGAATAGTTTAATTATAACTTCTTTTTTTTTTTTTTTTTTTATTTTTTATTTTTTTTATTTTCCATACAATACATATATACATACAGCCAAAAATACCATAAGGTTGAATAGTTGTGACATGTGTGTGTATTAAGTTACATTTATGTATTAAGCCATTCACTTAATGCTTCCCATTTCTCTTGGTGTCTTTTTATATCTTTCTCTGTAATTGCGCATTCTTTTCCGATTTTTTGTTTTTCTTTCAAGAGGATAAGAAAACTTTGAAAATTAAAGGATGTTTCTCTAATAAATGAAGTGTACATGTGATATTTAACAATTATCAGTACATGATTTAAAAGTTTCGCAGTTATTGTTTGCTTTATTTTCCCATTCATAATACAAGCTCTATCCGTTTCTATCGTTTCCGAGGTTTGAGTTTGCCAGAAGGTTTTGAAACGATGCCAGATCTAGAAACGTTGAGCTTCTGCATATTCAAAGAAGAGGTGCTCAGGAGTGTGCTTCTCTTTACAAAAGGGGCACTCATTACTATTCTTAATTTTTACTTTAAATAAAAAGTCGTTTGTGGGAAGAATATTGTGATTGATCTTAAACTGAAATAAGCTCAGTTTGATTTCTTCTGTGACCATAAAAGGCAAGGAGTAAATCAGAGAGATATCTGTTTCCGAAAAACCTCGCGATTAAATTATTTTTTTCAGCAGTTGGTTTCTTAAATTGTAATTCAACGAGGGTGTTACGGACTTTTCTGGCAGTCATCTTTTCTATATTGGGGGGTTAGGTAACGGATCGGGTTCTTCCAGTGAATCCTTCAAACGCTTTTTATGTGTCTTGATAACATTTATTAGACCTGCAAAGCGTAAAAACTCTGAGTTTTCCATGCCAAATTTTCTTTTAAAGCAGTTGAATGTCAAAGGTTTATTATTTTCGTCAAGGAAATATTTTATGCTATTAATTTTTTTTGCATACCAAGTCTTGTAAAAAATGGGTTTGCCACCTACTTTGATATTTCTATTATTCCATATTATTTCCGCGTCATTGGAAATGACTGGGTACTGTTTGAACCAAGTATGCCTTATGTCTTGCCAATAGTCGAGAATTTGTTTGTAAAACAAAGGCAAACGAGGTATTTCGCATCGTACATACATTTTAGCAAAAAAGTCCCTCCATATTGTTTTATAGAGTTTAACGGGATTATTTTCCAAGCTGATACCTGTTTATTTGCCAGTCTTCGTAACCAATTTAATTTGACTGCCTTTTCGACGTCTTCAAAATTGATCATGTCCAAGCCGCCTTTTTGTTTTGGACCTATAATAGTTGATTTTTTAATCTTAGGTTGTTTATTCTTCCATATGAATACGTAAGTAGTAGTATCCACTAATTTCGCAAACCCCTCAGGTAATGATAATACAGATACGTTGTAAACCAATATTGACAAACCTAAAGTTTTAACTATATTAATGCGACCATAAAGAGTAAGGTTTCTTTTTTCCCATATAGTTAGGCACTTTTTGACATTGTCCAGCTTACTATAAAAATTGAGCTTTTCACTTTTATTTTGGTCGTAAGAAAATATATATAACTATAATAATTTTAACTTAACATCTCACCGATACCCCACCGGCATATAACCGACACCTTACCGATATACCACCGATCCACTATCGGCCGACACATACACAGTAGGAGGGGGGAAATCGACCGACGTGTCGGCCGACTGTCGACCGACATGTCGGCCACCCCTTGACCGATCCGCTACCAGCAGTCGCCTGCGGGTCGGTCGACAGTCTGCCGATATGTCGGCCAACCATCGACCGCCTACGTCGGCCAACATTGCGTACAGTACACATGATCCTATAACCCTATATCCACAAGGCCAGTGAGAACTCATCGTTTACCAGATAACTTCTTTCCGAAATATATACAGTCAGTTAATACAGGGTAAGTTTCGATTTATGAGTGCGTGTGACTTTTTGCGATCGATCGTCCCATCAGTTTATCTGCTGTCTTCGGATTACGGCCATCTTGGATAATTTACATATGTTGACTGATTCCTGGTAACCAGTCTGTGTGATCTTCAGATCTGTATTGGGTTTCCTGTGGAAATTGTTCATAACAACAAACCAGTCTTCTTCCCTGGTTTATTTCTTTCCCTTTATTAATTTAATTTGTAAATGCGTATGAGACCAGCTAGTGCTTGCTCGATATTTTTTTTCTTGATTATTGTGTTGCTCGATATTTTTTTTCCGATAGAAGAGCTTGCTCGATATTTTTTTTGGGGATTTGCGCAACCCCCCCATCAATAATCTAATGGTCCGTCCCTAATCAACATCAGCAAGGATAACATGTTTTGTGTGTTAACAGACCTTGTCTCGCTGTAATTGGAATTACCCTTGTCGATATTCATCATTGCCTCACCGATTCATTATGTAATGTAAATGAGGTTTATGACGCCAGTTGATTACAACTATCAGAAATCTTTGCGCGGATTCTTTTGTTCCTCTAATTTAAGCCATTGTCTTGGTATTCCCAGAGGAGCTTAAACAACTGAATGAGACAAAGAATTCACTCTTTTCAGCTGGTGGCCATCTTGGATTCAAAGCGAGGCAATCCTTTGTTTTTGCCAGGTTAGCCTCGTAGTGAGGGATAGTCAGGACGAGGCTAACCTGGCAATAACAAAGGATTGCCTCGCTTTGAATCCAAGATGGCCACCAGGTGAAAAGAGTGAATTGGAAAAGGATTCTGGTAGTTATTTTCAGCTCACGTCTTAGTAATGACTTCAGCCATTTCGTGAACTGATAAAGGACTGGAACCGAGTGTGTAAATTTAATCGAATTCAAAAATAATTTCGAAAATGTTGACAATGAACCCCATCACATGAAAGATCACGAAATGAGTTTGAAGATGTTTAAGTAAATAGGAACTGAATAGCGAACTTTAGAAAATCACAAATATGAAAGAGAGCAGTATTAGCCGTCCCCCCAAACCAGAGGGTCTGGATGGGGTTAACTGACAGACGGTCTAAAATTTAACTGTCAACGTGCCAAATAAGGATATTTTAAACTGTTAACTAATAATTTAAATGTATTGTTGGCTGATAAATTGAAGATCAAGCTTTGAAGTTCGACGAAATTATGCTAATTCTCGAAGATTACCCTTAAAATGGCATTTACCGCTTAACTGTCAACTGACGAATGGCCTGAGGTTCAACTGTTAACAGACATTTGTATCCTTCCACCTCCCCCCACCTCCCGCCATCCAGACCCTCAAACCATACTGAGTTCTCATATTTTTTGATTTTTGAAAGCTCGCCACCTCTTTAATATTGATCCAAACCACACCGCGGCAAAACGTTATGCTCCGCTGGCCAAAAGAACGAAGGCTCTGCTATCAAATACAAATTACCGAGGTTTCAACTTTTTCAGTAAATAATTTTATAACTTAGTGAACTCTCAGGTGAATTACAAATTAAGAAAACTTCAACCTGTTAAAGTCTTAGGCTTATCTTTTAAGTAGTTTTCTTATTTTTTGACAAAACAGTTCACAAATGGATACTTTAAAGCAGAAATTTTAAAATCACGGCAGGCGCCTGTTGTTTCATTTCAGTTTTCGCGGGGAAACTGGGGGCGGCCGCGCGCCGACAAGAAATAGCAAATACGCATGCGCGTAACGTTTTGCCGCGGTGTGGATCCAAACATCCCCAAACTCAGTCAACACACTAATTTTTATGTGATCTCTTATAATTTTAATACGAAAAAACTTAAATATTCGGTCCCAGTCCTTCTCGAATATTTTGATAACATCTTCTCGTGACAAAACAATTAAATTATCTAAGAAACGTCTAATCTTCTTACCATAAACACCCTGAGAACGCCGTCCTCTCCGTAAGTTGCGAGGTATTTACACTTCTTGGAGAAAACACATTTGGTGACAGGAGTTGGATGTTTATATGTTACTATGTCTGGCTTACGTACTTGGGACTTGGTCATGTCTGACCAACAGGGGAGGTCTGAGGAAAAATTGATCGGAAAACGATAGGTTGTAGTCTTAAGTTTTCTTAAGTACAGTCAAATATTATAACAGGTTATACCTATACTTACCTAAAGAGCGGACATTCTGGGAGAGGTATTCCTGATCATGAAGAAAATAAAAGATACATTTAGACCCACTTTATAATGTGTACTGCAAGTTATATCTACATATTTTGACAATTCTTCTAATGAAATATGCGTTGGCAACCGATGTTACATGAGAAGATTTGCTGAAATTGTTGATTGGCATTGGAACTCTTGATTTCAAAAAACTCCCAGGATGTAGTTCTGGTGCTGTGACGCATTTTCGGTCAGTGACGTATTTCCGGTATTAACATGTCACATTAAGTCAGTTAGTCATTTCCTATACTATCGAAAAAATTATTTAAAAAACACAGCTACGAAAGGTTATCCCGTATTTTATAAAAGCAGGCCATCAACGTGTTCCTATCCTAGCTACACTAGTTTTTACTCCAACTAGTTTCCCATTGTTTCCGTATTACCGCTGACCTGTGCCTTGGCAGCGCAATGAGAAGAATCTCGTTCATTAAGAGCTTGTTGGACGACGAGGCCTGGGAACTGACTGAGAAGCTGCGCGTTCGCCCGGATGAAGCTGTAAAAGTCCTCGAGCTCGGCTGTCTTGTCTGTGTCGCACTTAAGGAAAGCCTGAAAAACACAGACATCAAAATTATGGTACCTAAATTATTCAGCGCAAGGAATTCAATAAGCAATTTCTTTAAATTAATATTCCATTGTGCGATGTTCACCTCGGACAGTTCAGCGGTGAGCTCAAAAGCTCTCCCAGTTCGGCATTTGGCTTCTATCCAGTTGATTTGACAAACATTCTGCATGCAAAAAGACGACTGTGTTAGACAACAACAACAACCTTTTTTAGCAACAACTTATACTGACAAGATACTGATGAGCAGATTAGAAATTTAGGGAACAGCGAAGTTGTTAAGTTGGTTTTGTGAAAACGAAAAAGCAAAAGAAATCAATGTAACAAACAACAAATCGGTTATTTTGATGCCAATGTATACGTACTAGATCTAAATAACTAAATACCTCAACGAATTCATTCCACATCTCAGCTCTCGTCAGCTGATAGGGCATCTCGCTCAGTTTTCTCAGATTGTACTTGACCATATTTGTATCATTCGTGACATCATCTCCTGCTGAGGTCTCAGGCCTACTCCACATGAGTGGTTGCTCGGCTACCCAGCGATATGCAGATTTCCTCGCACCAGATATTTGGTTATATGGTTTAGGAAACACAGCCCATCTGAATTAGGTGAATAAATAGTGATTTAATTTAGAGAATTGGGAGGAAGAAGGGTGGCAAAGCTACTAGATCGAACCAGCCAATCGCCATTAGTTTCGTCCTCAGATGTAAGTTTCCTAATTTGTACGCAAGGATAGCATACTTGCCAACATTGCAGAATTCAAACGCAGAATATTTCATCGAAGTCGAAGAAAATTTTCTTTCACTCATCTTTGCAACCCAGAAAAGGCCGTGACTAACGAAATACGCGGAAGCGAAAAGGTAAGACATTCCGACGGTCATTTGCGACGCGGAATAAATGACAAGAATGCGGGTGTCCCGCACAATGCGGAACAGTTGGCAAGTATGGGATGGTATTCTTCTATGAAGCTGCGCGTTTCATATTCGCAAACTTTTTCATTTTTTTCAAATTTACTTGGAGGAAAACATACAAGACGTCGAGTTGCTTCAAACAGCCTGCCATATTTCGATTCTATCGATATAAAATGTTACTTTGAGACAAGTTACTATTCCAACCGATGCATGGATAAAGTATTCGCAGACTACTTCCCTATCTAGAAAAGCCTTCTTTAGTTGTGTGTCTAATCTTATCAGAGCTATGAAAAAGAATGAAACTGATACAATTACTTAACTTTATGAACACTTCAGTTCGTGTGCATCATACCTTCCTAAGAAGTAGTTCGCAAGCTCAACGCGTATCATATCAGCGAACGGTTTATCACTCAGAAAATAACCACGCGCGGCCTCCTGGAAGAGCCTGTGATACCACTTGTATACTACGTGATCGTCTGCCGCCACCTCCACCAGATAAGGACCTGTTAATCACAAGGTTTAAAAGAGCGCTTCCTGCTGTCAAGCATTCGTATATACTGTAATTGACAGAAACCTACTAAAAGATGCACAGTAACTCAAAAAGGGTTTTTCAGAATTATGATGTCAGTGTACTGACAGTGCAATGCATTACACATCACTTTGTGACCATGTTGTTAAAGGGAACCTCGTTTGAAAAACAATGTTTGCTCTCAAATGTTCCTTATGGCTGCTGTGTTTGTTTCCTGTAAATTGTACACTAGATCAGTATCACCTATGGACCGATTTTCCTGTCCATAAAACTCATATGACTTTCCCGCGTGCCGCCATCTTGGATCGCAACAAGATGGCGGCGTGTGGGAAATAATTGGTCCATAAATCACATTTAGTGTACAATTTACAGGAGAGAAACACAGCATTAGATTTAGACATCCACAAGGAACATTTAAGGGCAAACATTGTTCTACAAACGACGTTCCTTAACGTCTACTTCAGCAAGGAACATCAGCACAGTACGTTTGGAATGCTTCGTATCTTAATACCCTTTGTCAGTCACAACGTCTGAAGCATCAAGTTTAATGTGTTAACACCAGTGCGCAACTTAATCCAACCTTATCAAACAGTTTCATACAAAAGTACGCCTTTAAGTAATAGATATAGAATGAGTGACCGTGCTTTATGGGATTTTATACAAACTCGATCTGAAAGCGAGAGTTTGTAAATCCCATAAAGCACGGACACGAATTCTGTATCGGACTTATCAAACGTCTAGATGTATAGTGTTTTCAGTTATTTTGGCGATACGACCTATTTTAAACACTGGTATGTAATCAAATAAAGTCGATTGAGGTATGCTAACCGAGTAGCTTTACAGCTGCTACTCGCTTTCTACGGCGGTTAGCATACCTCAATCGACTTTAGTTGATTACATACCAGTGTTTATCTTCCCCGCCGACGCAGACCAACACTAGTTTTTACAGGAACTAGTTGCCTATCGTATCTACGACTTATTTTAGCCGAGAAAATCACAGGCAGCCCAAGCTCAAAGTTTAAAATCAGTGGTTTCACGTTACGAGAGAATTACACGGCTTTGTTTGGGAATCCAAAAACTTGGGATTTTCCCCCGTATTTTAGGTCCTCATCTCCTATAAGTACACATAATAAGAGAATAAACTTTACCTTACGAGTCGAGAACCCAAACCTCCCTAAAACACCGTTTCCAGAGCTCAGAAGACAAAAGGATACCGGAATACTCAAAGGTAAAGTTTATTCTCTTATTATGCGTACTCATAGGAGATGAGGACCTAAAATACGGGGGGGGAAAATCCCGAGTTTTCGGATTCCCATACAAAGCCTCGTAATTCTCTCGCGAAACCACTGATTCCAAACTTTGAGCTTGGGCAGCCTGTGAGAAAATCAAACTGGCAAACGTTTATGTAAATCAGGACGAAATCTCTTGCAGATTTAAAGGTCACTTATCGCTCAGTGATTTCCTTTATTTTTGCTTCATTAATTACTAATGAGTTTGATAAAGAATGTTAGTGTCTAATTCACTATTGTCTGTGGCTGATATTGCTGTTAAAGATTGAATCATACAAACTCGCGTACCCAGGGGCCTTTACGCGCCTAATCCTTACGACGCCATCTTTGATTAGGCGCGTAAAGGCCCCTGGATATGAGATTGTGCATGGTAACAACAGCTCGCACCAGTTCCTCACCTAAATCATTCCTCAATCTCGTCCATAGCAGCGGCGGTAATCGCCTCACAGGAGGCACGTGATATTTGAAGACTTGATCATCGAGCATGAGGTCATCGCATGATAGGATATCCTCCAGTTCACTGCGTGACAGTCCAGTGCGTGACGCAGTGATGAAACCGAGTGCGTGACAAACAACAGCTTTGCCATGAATATTTTCTAGCCTTCCAATAAAAGACAGTGTTAACGTAATAAGTGATGATCGATTTACAGTAACACAAACCTTACTGGTCACGCAAGAAATGTGTTACATATTCCGTGACCTGTTACGTAGCGTTATACCTTTTAAAAAGATGTTCAATCATTTCGGTGGCAGTGGATTTTAGCTGGAGCTCATTTTCAGGTGTGTACGACTGCCATGACAGCGCCGTGTCACACGCTAACTTGACGTACAAGGCTGTTGGTTTCCCTGGCGCTTCTAACACAGCCTGTCTCTGTCGTGACGTCAGGAACCTTTAAAGACAAAATATATATCATACAGTGTCTTTTAGCAAAGGGTATCTGGCTAGGTAAGTTGAAAGAACGCATTTTGTCGTGCAGGAATCAAACAGTTCGAAAATTAGCTCCTGTCTCGGGCAGGTTGTGTGGTCTGCCACAAAACTGAGCATGGATTTTGGAAACCGACAATAAATGGCAAAGTTATGGCTTTGCGTTCGCAAGGAAAGCTTAAAATTGCACTGAAAAGTGTCGTAATGGCAAACGCATGCTCAGTTTCATGTAAATTAATTCGTAGCTTCGAAAAATATTCATAAATTAGCTCAAAAACCATGGACAATTTAAGAATTTTCTGATTTTGATGATATCACCGTGACGTCACTTGATGACGTTATCAGACTAGGAGACTGTTCTTGGAGTCATCTTGAGAATAATTACTGCCTACTCTTTAACGTTTTGGGTTTTCCGAGGCTGCAAACGTTTCTTGAAACGAATTGTGATATAACCTTCACAAGAAGACACACGGCATCCTTACAGCACGGTTACGGCAAGGTTACTGTACTGTTTTTATCATTACGGCACGGTAAGGCTACGGACATGCCGTAATACGAAATACACTCTATCGCAGTTAGCGTTTGTTATCATGCAACAGATTGTCAACGTACCTGTTTGCGTTATGCAGTCTCATGTCCAGAATACCTTCTACGTCTTTTTCATCTAAAGTCGGTACCTTGAGAAAGTGTTAAACATACGTTAGTTTTGACGATTTGAGCTATTATGCCATTAAGATGATACACAAACGCCATTCCAGCTCTTTTATTTATATATATATATATTTTAACATATTAAGTTGCATTTTCTCAAGGCTCATCGAGGGAGATCATGCTTGTTTACAGCTACACTAAACAGTATAAGGTAGAGAACAAATATTAGGAAAACAAATTACATCATACGTGCATACGACTAACGAAAAGAAAAAAGCTCTTTTTACGGGACAAATACACATAAGCCACCTCAACTGATGGGGTATCACATAAGAATTGTGGATGTGGCGTTGAAATATAAATACAATAACCAATTTGTGGCGCCTATTTTATGCTCTGATATGTCATCCGCGGACATTATCTGATCCGAGAAGAGAACAGTTCCCGAGAGCGAAACTTCGAGGATCAGATAATGTCCAAGGGCAAATATCAGTTCTTATTTTTCCGGTCCGGAATCCACTGAAATCGCGCGCTCTGATTGGCTGGCGACCCGGTCCAGTTTTTCTCATTCGGACCGCCTAATTACAATGTTTTTCAAATCAAAGTTTTTGACGTAATTCTTACATAATCGTACCCTAGAATTGAATACGTTGTATTGACAGCCTTTCAAAAAGCGAAAACTGCAGAAAATTGCCAGTGATTTGAGTGAAGCAAAGATCGCATGCTCAAGATTGACAAATGTATCGCTTCTTGTGCGAGTTCGTGATGAATTACTGAAATCAAGTACAATAAAATAAATTGATAAGCAAAATATAAAAACGTTATTTCCCAGCACTTTAGTAGGTATTGTTTATATATTCGCTTACTTATATTCACTTATTTGCATTTTATCCAGTTTCAAATAATTGTATGTTCAGCAAACTTCACCTCAACGTAACAGTCCATGAATGTCTCAGGCTTCATCTTAGTCTTGAGCGCCGCCAGACACCCGCCAACTGTGGTCAGCGTACTGACGATCACGTGGACGTTCTTAGGGAGAGAGACTGGTAACCAGCGCAGGGCTCGACCGTCGTCTTGGTCCGATAGCTGGTCCAATGAATCTAGAAATAGCACTGGGACGAGTGATGGATATGAGATTGACGCGGTATCGAGGATTCTATTGGGGGGAGGGGGGGGGGGATGCTTTCACTTCTGTTATTCCGTTATTTTACTAAAAACTGCTTGATCGAATGGAACAGTAACAGATCCCAATTTATCAATTATCAGTCAATCCATATTAACAACAACAACATACTTTATTTGTGTAATTAATTATTATTCATTTTAGTCGACACAATCACGATTTTCATTGGGTGAGAGTTACTTGCGAATTCTCGATAGCGGTAACGCCTAGGACGACGGCATAAAACAATAGCCTTAATTACAAAACACAATAACTGCACGTGTAAATGCACGCAGTCGCCTACATTTCAACCGTTGTCTGCAAAAACACAACGTGAAAACCCCAAGAAAGTAAATCACTCCGCTTTTCGTTCGGCGTGAACGGAACTCTATGTTTATCATATTTTTGAAAGATATGAATGTGAAAAGTAATTAAAGGCGAACTAAGGAAATAGTAAACGTCATATTTCGGGCTAAAACATTTTTTCTAGGTCCCGTCCTCGCTGCCGTCGTTGATGCATAAGCTCTCTATTATCATCATACTCGTGCACAATGCCCCCTCGACTTGCCAACATTTTTGATGTTTTTAAAACTAGCATGTATGCCCTCGAACTGCGGTTTCGGGCTTAATTATATTTGTTTTAAGATTTCTGGCAAGTCGAAGAGGCACTGGGTACGGGGATGAAATAATCATAGCCTGCGAACAGGCTCGGGATAGTGGGAAGAGGGGAAAGGAGAGCCTACATGGACGCTGAAGGCTTAGGTTCATATCGACCTCATCTAATAATTTATATTTCAGAGAGGCTTGTATCGTTCCACGTAGTCTCGTCAATTTGGTAATTTTTAATGTTTGTTTGTCATTGTCGTCTACGAGTCCTGATGACAGAGACGCTTCAGAGCATGCTGATTGGCTAATAATTGACAAACCGTCAATCATTGTCTTACCCACAGGTCTCTCAGGCGTGGCCTTTTTAAGCAGCGAATGGAATGTTGTCACGAGGCGTTCAAAGTCTTCAGGTACTGGTGTCGATCCCACGTCAAGAACAGTGCACAGCTGGTAAATAAATAAAACTTTCAACAATTATTCCAAGAGCTGAAGTAATTCATAACGTCATAGCCATTGAGGCGCCCAAACGTCCTCTACTTCCTGGTCTCTGACAGCCAAGTAATAGGGAACCAATCAGAAAGCTCGATAGGTCGTATCAAGTGGCTGTGTCACGGACAAACGCCAATAGTAACGACGTCTTCACCTTAACATTGTTAACGTTGAAGTAACATTTAAAACCGGTAAATTACTGTTTGCAGTTGATAATAGTCCAGTTTCGTATTCGAAAATTACCGCTGAATGCAATGACTACAGACGCATGTACGCAGTGTTAGCCTCATTCTGAAATTAAACATTCTTAAATACCAACGAGAAGGTGCAAAACACGAAACTATAACAATACACAGAGTTGTGAATAGCCCACCTTCTCGCTGGTATTTATGAATGTTTAACTTAAGAACGAGGCTAACCCTGCGTACATGCGTCTGTATTCATTGCATTCAGGGTAATTTTCGAATACAAAACTGGACTATTAAGTTGTGGTTGTAGCTGAAAGTCTGCATGGTGAAATAGTGGCCTTCGAATCGATTTTCGAATCACACCGTAGTTTATATTATCCGTTCAGCATAGCTGCATACACAAACAAACAGACAAACACAGACACACAGATAGATAGACAGAAAGGCACACACACAGAGACACAGACAGACATAAGGATAAATAGACAGTTTATTTTACGTCGAGAACAGGGAGCCGTATTCGACGATTTCCTGGGTCGAATTGGAACTTTAATAGTTTGGTTTCTGTGGAGGGAGCAAAACCGGAGAAACCAGAGAAAAACCCCGTTGTAGCAAGGGCGATATACAAACAAACTCAACTCACATATGGCGCCGCGATCGGAAATCGAACCCGGGCCACAAAAGTGAGAGGCGAAGAGCTTACCACTGCAACACCCCGGCTCTCTCGATAGTCCAGTTTCGTATTCGAACATTACCGCTGAATGCAATGACTACAGACGCATGGACCAACGAGAAGGTGCAAAACACGAAACTACAACAATACACAGAGTTGTGAATAGCCCACCTTCTCGATGGTATTTATTAATGTTTAACTTCAGAACGAGGCTAACCATGCGTACATGCGTCTGTAGTCATTACATTCAGCGGTAATTTTCGCATACGAAACTGGACTATTTACCTCAGTCTGGGAATGTTCTATGTCCTATTTCGGCCTTTGCGGTCCACTACCCATGGCAACATTTTTTGAAATAGGTGTATACAATGGATATTTTTCATCCTTTGCATTAGGTGGTCTTCAGCAGATAAAATCTACCATGAGCTATACTGGTACAATACCTATCACAAGGCACTGACATGTTAGGTTCAGATTTGTTTGGTTTTTGGCTTTTCGCCACACGTAATGACGTGTGACCCGATAACCAAACATTTCTGTGAGCTCGAAACTAGATGCTTTTTTAGCTCAGTCTGGGTCGGTAGTGCAGTGGCACCGAAGCCCACGTACTGTTTGCTATGCCATACTGACGAGTTCTAATAAGAACGAAACAGCTGTCTATGGCTGCAATCTAGTCCGAGCGCTTTTCATGTCAGGCCTAGCTAACCGTAGTGCTTTGTGTTGGAATTTTACGTTGTATATCAGCTTTGCTGTAGTCTTCGGACTTTTCATTCGTTATTTTTCATATTTTTGGCTGCATAGGTCCTCACTTCGGATCCAACGTATTTTTACAGGATGTTTGTTCACGGTATTTGCTTATATTTTTTCTATCATAAGTGATGGGAAAATACTGGATGGTAACCGAAAACAGTTTCAAATAAAATTAAATCTTACCTGAGAACATAAACTTGACAAAAGAACACGGACGCTTGAAGAATTTGGTGTCGTTCCAAGAAAACGAATGATGTGCACTGGCCTACAGGATGAGAACAGATTAATAACACAGATCAGAAATGAGTCAAACTAGATTGTAACCAAATATTAAATATGTGCTGTTTAATGATAGTGATTAAAACATTAATACACAGAAAAGAGATGAGTCAAACTAGATTGTAACCAAATACTATATATGTGCTGAAATTTGGTCAAAGGCTGGAACTCGAAGCCTGTTGTTTAATGTTACTATGGTTACCATGAAGTCATGACAATAAAAAGGGATGAGTTGTAGAACCAGAAGTGCTCATTCTTTTAGAATGCATTTTTATTTTCAATAGACCTTTCAGCTTGCATCTTTGTTGTCCCATTTCAGGCCATGCATGGGAGTCATGAGTCATGAGTAATGAGTTTTCGTTTTTGTCTTTTGTATCCCAAGATAAAATGTACCAATTCAGTATAATCTGTATAATTGGAAAACAAAGCATTGAACTATCACGTGGTCTGAAATGGGGCAACAAACAGGCAAGCTGAAAGGGTCTATGGGCTGTTATCGCAGTTCGGCCATCTTGGATAAAACAATAGTTTTGGCCCCGGTAGCCTTGCACTGGTGGGTTTCAGAACGAGTTTACCGGACGAAAACAAAGGTTTTTATTCTCCTGGGACTCAACATGGCCGCCGTGCGATAAAAGTCCATTATCAATACGTAATTCTCATTTTAAAAGCGCACAGACACTAAGCCTGGTAAACGCTTTTAAGCCAATCAGAGTGTTCGTTATATCGGCGCCATTTTGTAGTATCTCACAAGCAGTTAGTCAAATTGTTCCTTTGAAGAATACCAACGATTTTATTTCAAATGTTTTATTACCTTCCTTCATCCACTCCTTTCCAGTCTTCAGTGGAAAGTAGAAAGGCTTTGGCGATGATGGAGGTTTTTCCACTTCCTGACACACCATGGATAACTAAAGGCTAAGAACAAACACAGCCAGTGGTTAGGCGTCGGACTGATGAGCTGGAGGTCGCGGGTTCAAACCCCGGCCGGACCAACACTTAGTAGAAGGTGCTGCCTTTGTGAAACAATCTTGTTCTCGAACTGCTAATGGTTCGACCTTCACGTCTTCTCGGACAAGGACGTAAAATCGTAGGTCCCACGTCGGCCTCAAGTTTATCAGTCTCACCAGACTGTCACGAGTTACCGACGTTAAATAATGTTGTTTTACCTTTATCTTTTTAAGTAACCAAGGAGATTATTTGGGCTAATTCCGTCTATTATAAACAAAAGAACCTGAACGAGTTCTTAAAGAAACGTGGACAATAGAAACAGATTTTTGGTTACTTTTCTGGTTAGGCATGCAGCTCTTTTCTGTTATGTGTCATAAAATAATCAAGCACCCTGACCCCACCATGTGTAAAGTGCAATCTGGGGTCACATACCTTTGAACCATTGTGTAGCTTGAGATATGTGTTGATCTGAGGGAGTGAATGGAGTGTGGACCGTTTCAAGTAAGAACATAAATTATCCTTATTATTATTGATTATAAAATAAATTACGGGAGCTTTCTAAGAACGCGCGATTTTATTGGTTAAAAGACTTGACCTCAGCGTGCAGGATTTTCTTATAAAAATACGGTCGAGCAGGAGAACCGCGTCTATCGAATGTTATTTTAAGTGCCTATAACTCTTCTTGCAAGTTTTATAGCTATGAACCTTCGAAAGGTTTGAGTACTTCTGCATGTGAAGAACGTTTTGGCTTACAGCCACATCCGCCGGTAGATGAAGTAATGTACTATCATTCGTCATTAGCGGCGCTTGTTCTTATGATCTCACACATTTGAGTAAGACAAGTATCGCTAGAGCACATGTCGTATGAGTGGAACAAAAATACTGCAATAGTCGATTTTCATGATGAAGTCATTTTACTGCTACTACCAGAATCCTTTTCAATTTTGTTTTCTTATTCAGATTTTCCAACTCCTTTGGGAATACAAAGACAATGGTCTAAACTAGAGGAACAAAAGAAAACGAGCAAAGGATTCTGGTAGTTGTAGTATGTGACATCATCATGCAAATTGCCACCCGTGCCGTGCCGTAACTCTGTCTGTAATTTCATTGGATCAGAAGGACAAAAACAATAGGGAAACCATTCCAATGTCACGGCATGCCGTAGAGTAACCGTGCCGTAAGTCATTGCTGTAACGCCAAAGTGAGCGTACTCTGAGTGAAGACTAGACTTGCAACAAGTCGACCTCTTTTCCTCTGAGCCTCTTAGAACGAGAACGAGCGCGAAGCGCGAGCGGAATCGAGCGACGAAGTCGCGAGAGGTCTTTAAAACAACTAACCGAGGCGGGGGAAAAAACTAAAAAAATTAAAGGACTGAGAAAGTCTATAACTTGCCCACTCATACGTACTCCTCTCTAGTGATAAATACGGCACTGCGTATGCGTGTTTAACTTGCGCAACCTGTACGAAGATACTGGCATCATTAATGCTAATAGCAAATTCGAACTGAAATAAAGTCTATGTATGTATGTAACCTAATCTCATCAAATCCACCCCCAAAAAGAATAATGAATGACAATATAAATGAACAGTCAAAAGCTAAGGATGTCTGACTTGCAAATAACTCTCTGAGAATTGTTTCCCCGCTACTCGACCGCTACTGTAAATCCGAAAAGGTTGTCTGTAGGACATTTTGTAACATTTAAAGGAATGAAACTCGTTTGAGGTAAACTTGTGAATAAATAAATGTGGAAGTGATCAATATTTACGAAACAAAACCATTTACCTTGTGTAAAATCGGCTCTCTACCAAAGAAAGAAGTGGCCCTTTCTCCACAGAATAACAAGTTATTAAGAACCTCATTGTGTAGGGAATCTTCGTAAACTTCGTTACTGGCCACAGCTGATATTAAAGAGATAATAACGGCGGTTCTTAGCTACCTGTTATTTATTTTCCAAGAGTATCCATCTCACAGCAAGTTATTTGCCAATAGAGGTAATCGGCTAACGCTGTTGCAACCCAATAGGCCCTTTGCAGCTAACAATCGCGTGCTGATATAATACTTTATTAACGATTGACTTGAGCTCGTGATCCCCATGGGAAAGGCGTTGCCATGGATGCTGGAGAGCAAACTATCTTCAAAAACGCAGTTTTAGAAAGATCGAAAATTGATTTGAGGTGGAAAATACATTTACAAACAGGTTTTGCTGATAACAATACCGATCTCGTACAAGGCCTTTAAATAAATGAAGTCAGAAATTGTTTGCTCTCCAGTACAGTCATGTGATTTGTTAGCTGCAAAGGGTCTATTCAGATCATGTGATATAAACAGATGCTACTCTGGGGAATTATTCCTTTTTCATTCTAATCATAATGCAGTCAGCCTATCTGAATAAAATTAACTAATAAGAGTCAATTCTCCAGAGTAATGTGTGTTTACATCACATGATCTGAATTGGGAGGCAACAGAGTTAGCCGATTACCTCTATTTTATGTTAACTCAGAGGAGGTCCGAAAGGTATCCCGGCATGCATTTCCTCTCATCATATATTATCGAAATTTTGTGACGTCACCAGTGCCGCGTCATTCACAAGCCTACCTGTGTTTCGAACTCGTTACGATAGCAAAGCTTCTTCGTTTAGAAACTGGACAACTTAATATATATCCACTGCGTTTCGAGTGACAACTTTGTTATTATACCTAAGTATATCACACCAGTTTCATCGACAACATCACTGAGAGAAAAACATTATTAGTTAAGCAAATAAAATGTGCTGTAACGATATCTAGCTTCATTTAACTTAAATACGGCTTTTAACCTCGCCGCCGCCGCCGCCGCCATTTTGCAAGAATGGAATGTATGGTATGCCGAAAGGGGTTCTGGGATACTTTGCGCACCTCCTCTTAACTATTAAACAACGACAACCCTTCTGTTTACCAAATTGCTCGCAGCATACAATACAATGCAATGCAAGTTATTAATGTCGAAACGTGGGATAGGTTACCCTTACATCCGAGCCAGAGGCTCATGTTTAAAACGTCCGACAACACTAAGGCAAAGAATAAAAATAATAAACATATAAGATGCATATAAAGACCAGAAGTCCATATTCTGTAAAGACTAATGATATCTAAATTATAATATGAATATTTACGAATAATCTAAGAATATAATCCCAATTGCCCGACCCTCTCAAGGCTAACCAGCACTCGACCAAGCAACAACACAACCCAGAAACTGTTATATTATAACAAATTATATTATATAAAATTAAGGCCTGTCGAGTTTCAATGAACAAAATTTCCAAGGTATTTCCAGCATATTTCCATCCGTTGAAAGTGTGCAAAACCATGGAAATTAAAACTTACAACTATTATCCAACTAATTTCCATCCCATGGAAGAGGTCCAGCTTTTCCAGTACCTGATCAGTATACGCTTTGTATACGCTTTGTATACGTTTTGTATACGCTTTGTATACGTTTTGTCTCCCACATGGTTCACACATATCTATGTTATATTATCCTTCTACTGATTCTCACCCTCAATAATGGCGTCGGTCAGAAACTGACATATGACATCACACATTTTTCCCATCCCTTCCATGTTACTTTTGATGTCGATGTGTCCATCATCCGTGACGTCATAAGTGACTGAATACCTATTGAGATATTGAAATACACATTCATGTAAAACGTTTTGATTTAGTGTTATCTACGATTACATATACGTATGAGCTATATATCAAATATGAGAATAAACATTAGAGACGCTTTTTTTCCTGGACAACAAGCTCGAAGTTAGATGCGTTGATTGCAAAAGGTTTATACAAGAGACCATTACCAGGAGCGTCCATCTCCCATACTAAGCCTGTGAGACTTAGACATCGCGGGAATTCTCCTGCCCTCATGTCCAATCCGCAAATCACGGTTAGAAGCAGCGCAGAATTAGCATATAACGTGAACAAAGCCTAAAAACCGCAAATCATTCTCAATCTCAATAATGGTGGAAAGAGTGCCGCACCACAGCAGAGACGGACGGCAGCTTACGGAAAAAAAACATTTCTAAAAGTATTTGGGCATACGCTAGTGTACGTTGGATCACGGATATAGTGTATATGAGCAGGCTCCTTGCAATGAGCTACTGGTTTAGACTAATCTACTCACTTGTATATGTCTTTAGGTGGTACAGTCTTTTCACACATGTCTTTCATCTTACGGAGTAGATCTTGTGCGTCACAATCCACTGCCCCGTTGTTGTCACGGTCAATAAATGCTTTGCTCAACTCCACTGCTGTGCCACTCTCGGTGTTAGTTTTATACGACCGAGTGAGAATAAACACACGGTCTGCGATCCTCGAGTCCTCGATGTTCCCGTTCCTGTCCTGGAAAGCGGCAATCAGCTCAAAATGCGTAACCGAAAACCGAAAATTATCTTCACTGATGTTAGTGTCTTTGAACATTGTGAAGTCAATTTCACTCGCCGCCTTCTGCAAAGCTTTTTTCATTCTTAAAAACTCCTCAAACCAGGCTTTTCTTTCCGCGTTTACTTTTATTTCGTCCTTGGCTTTCGTTGCGTGGAGTCTGTACGCCCAGGGGTAGTGCGTTGATATACTCTGAAGTAGATAAACTGGAGGGTTACTGTTGGTGTCTAACTTGTACCAGTTGTGTAGCAGATTGTAATCCCCATCTTGATGGTCACCGCTGTGGCTCTTCACGCTAGTCAGAAGAACTTCAAAAACGTTTTTCCGTATTCGTGCGGGGATGGGTCGAAAGCCGTATTTGCTGCCCAGTATGCAAACTAGGAATGGACCGACAGACTCTCTCCTAAACACACAAATATAGGGCATAAATGACAGGCAATGAATCATTTGTAACGTCTATAGCCTGCGGAGCGACGCATAGGGACGGGTGGGAGCAGGAGAAGGGAGACCCTGATAATAAGTCCCGCCGGCTATAAGACCCCTTATAATAAACGCTTGGGTGCACAGTACCACACAGCGCTGTTATAAGTTTCCCTAAAACCCCAGGACTTAGAATAGCGCTAAAGCTGCAATTCTAATCTGTATACTTTAACCTCGGGTTAGTGATTTAACTCCGGAGTAGCGATTACCCTTGCTTCGAACCACCGGGTCCATGGCGTCAGTACAAGCGATATTTTACTAGGTACTGACTTATTGACTGAGTTAGGTCGGGCCGGACGGGTAAATATTTGGCTTGAGGTCATGACGTACGGACCGAGCGCACGTACAAAATGACCGAGAGCCAAATATGTTCCCGTCCGGCCCGACCTAACTCAGTCAATAGGTTTTTTATCATATGACCATATATATTTTTGTTTTGCGCAGGGCCGGACGGCTTTTTACGGCCCGCTCAGGCCATACACGTACGGCCCTCATCACGTGACTTTTGTAAATGGTTTTGAAAGGAAAGCGCGCGCGGGGCCGTACGCGTCATATGATAAGGTAGTTTATTTCCAATAAAATCTCATGTGAGCCCTTTTACCTGCAGAGTTCAATCTCGGAAAGGCAGATGTCCACAGCTTGGTGTTCATCAGTCATTTCGTCTCTAACTCCCCATCTTAGGTCGCCCGCCGTGAACTCGTAGCCTAGCCGACGACACAGCTCCCTTAAATACGGGTACACATCCTCCATAAATACATCCCTCTCCGACTTCATATCAGAGAAGGTCGAGCTAACAAATACTCGAACCTCGCGGGAGTTGAATCCTCTGCAGGACTGCGGTATTTCACCAACTAGAATTTTATCAAGCGCATCGTTATCTTTTCCGGGTTTGCTCTGTGAAAGTTTTGCTCTCTTTTCCTGGACTGTTTTTGGTGCTTGTTCAAGGAGTTGTTTCCATGTGTCACGTTTCTTACGGTCGTAAGTTGACTTACCCATCATCTCGCTGAGTCTGACATTAGCGATGACGGCCGCGACAAGGCCTTTAGCCTTAGTGTTCCCGTTACCCATGGTGGCTCGTAATCTTGCTCTTGTTTTGATTCCTAAAAGAAGCATGGAAACACAAATCGTGTTAAATTATTATTATTAGATATGGGCGAAATTCTAAACTATTTATAAAGCCAAAAATCTTTAATTTGGCACATCTGAAACACGTGAAGTTTTGTTGGGACATAACCCAAAGATCTGTAACTCGTAAGCAAAACATCGTATCGACCTGAAATTTCGTCTAAGAACGTAAGTAATGGTTCGTATAAAAACTGGAGCAAGATCTATTGTTCCGCGGCAATTAATGTGATTTCACTAATCCCACATAGAAAATGGTTCAATTTTTTCTAAAGATATCTCTTCACTAGTGGTATTAATTTTCTCAAATTAAAATGCATGAAATCGCTCGTTGTAGAGTAGATGACACTACTCTAACATCTTCAAGTAATTATGACTCAATTAATTTGTTACAAGAGTCTCGGCTCAATAACTCACTCACAGAAGTTGTGAACTGGGCAACTGCCAACAAGTTGCCTATCAACGAGAGCAAAACAAAGGCTTTACTTGTCACTGGTGAGCGCCTTCCTTCTAAGATCGAGGAAAATCCAACCATAAGGTTAACAGAACAGAACTTGAATTGGTATCCATCGTAAAACTCCTGGGTCTTGAAATTGACAGCGAACTATCTTTTTATCCTCATGTAGATAAGCTCTGCAAAAAACTATCACAGCGCATTGCTATTCTAAAAAAGATAAAATCATGTTTACCACTGAAGCAGAGGTTACTATATTATAATGCAATGATAAGGCCCATAATGAATCACGTGAACGTTATATGGATAAACTGTGATAAAGAAAGTTTAGGTAGGATTCTGAAGCTGCAGAAAAGGGCAGCGAGAGTCATTATGAACGCTGACTGTCGGGCTCCTAGCGTCCAACTATTTAATAGTCTTAAGTGGTTACCATTTTACGAAGAAGCTAAATTAGCTAAATGCTGTTTAGCATATAATCGTTTAAACGACCTAGTGCCTATTTACATCAAGGACATGCTAAAGCTTAACAGTGAACAGCACACACGCGTAACACTCGGTACAGTAAACTTAACTTAGTTTGTCCTAAGTTTACTCGCAAGACTGAAGGTGGTCGTACTTTTACAGTAACAACTTGCCAATTATGGAACAGTTTATCTTTAGTAATTAGAAATAGTAACTCTTATGCTACATTTAGAAGCCATTATTGGAACGTGTTATTTAAGGAACAGCAGTTTTTAAATCATTTTTTAGTTTAAGTGAGACCATTTTTATTCGATTTTATCAACTTTTTATCATGTACTATTTTGTTGTTAGGATTTGAATTTGAATTTTAAACAATTGTTTTGCTTATCGTAATTATATATTTTTTACGTTTTTTATCTATGATCCATGTATTTATACTATTAATATTTTATTATAATAACTATATTTATATAATTTTATTAGCTATAGAGGGCCACAGGTTTGTTAGTTTTTAACTATTTTGTGCTACCCTCGTGAAATAAAGACTTTATTATTATTATTATTATTATTATTATGTTTTTGATTCCAAAATAAATTCAGCCAATAGAAAGACACTAAAACAAAAGCGGAGATATTATAAAATATTTCAATGTTCCCCACATAGGATTTATTTCTGTCTTTTTACATAGTTACATATTGTCCGCTTCAATCATTTTCTTTAAAAAATATTGTGAAATCAGAGTTATTTCCTATTTTTAGGAGGTCTATTTCTGTTTAACCAATGAGATATCAAGTTTCAACAATAGAAAAATTAACACCTTTGTGCATTCCTGGCCGTTGAGTGCTCCTGTTCTTACGCGAACCATTACTAAACCATGTTCGTCTACACAATATTAGAAACAGCAGTTTTTGATGCACCGTGATGACGTCACGCACCTCAATTTGTTTAATCTTTCCCTGGTTTGTTTACACGTTGTCAACGCTTTTGTTTACATACTATTCTAATGATAACAAAACTCTAAAACAGAGGTTGGAGTGCACTCAACCACGTAGTATAAGTTTCATAACTATAACACTCGCTAATCGCCACCGGTGATTTCTAATACATTCTGGATATAAGCTACTGTGTGTTCGTTTAATGAATATACCGACATAAATGTGTAATTCACTTTAATACGATCCACGCAAGAATTTATAATTTATCTTCTTTTGTAGGATAATGAACCACTTCAATTGCACCGAACTGAACTCACACGAAGCGGCTAGGTAATTCATGTCGGTCGGGAAAATTAATTATCTTCAGCACGAAATACGTATTCACTTTGTACGAAATTCATTACACTGCTTACCGTTACTATTTTGAGTAGCTTCCACGATCTGCAGTGGTTTGAAATGGACTGGAATACTTCAGATTCTTCAAGTTTACGGGTCGAATCGTTGGCGAAGTCGGAAATGTAACAGCACGAGACCACGAATGGAACCCTTTCCGCTGATAACTACCTTCAACGCTGAAGTTAGTTCATTATTATCTTCGTTTTCTTGTATCAGTAGAATGTACTTTAACTTTGAGGTTCTGATGCTTGAACGGGTAATTTTAAATGATTAACCAAATCGTGAAATAACCGAGAATTCAGCGAGGTGACTGAAAATGTTTTCACAAGCCCTTGCCAACCCATCGCTTATTGTACCTTTGACGGAAACAAAAGAATTTCGGAACATAAAATAAAGCAGCGAGAACTGAACTCTAGGGAGTACATGTGATTTCATTGGAGGGTTCACTGATTGGACAAGGATATTCATTACAATAACATTAGTATTTCAAGAACAATTATCTATCCACCGGAAAAATGTAAATTCAGACATGGTTCAGTTGTGGCAATGCCCGGCGGCAATGACTACATTTGCCAACTGATGCCATAATCCTTTTAAAAACAACCCACATGTATATTCACTGGATAAAACTATGACCACACGGAATTATATTTGTCCATTAGACGATTTCACAAAAGCAGTCAAAGACTTAAAAAATACAGAGAGCCCATAATGTCAAAATTAATTTCAGTGGGCTTTGTTCTCGGTTTATAATCATACGCCGGAGCGATTGCAGAATACCCCGCCACTTGCATTGGTTCATTAATAATTCATTTTCTCAAATTCTCATACAAACCTTCTAAAACCCTAACCCTGAAATAAAAAACACACAACCATTTTCAACCCCAAACCATTCATAGAACGAGTCTAAATACACACGTAGTTTGTGGGGCATATTCCGGCTAGTAGAGTGCGTATAAATAGAGTGCGTATAAATAGAGTGCGTATAAATAGAGTGCGTATAAATGTTGCGAGGGCCGAAGGCCCAAGCCTAAATTTTTGAGATTTTACTGCTCTCTAAAACACTGGTTTCCTGTGTTCTGGAGATTTTTAAAACATTGGCTTAGCATTACAACAACAATTTCATTATCCTTTTTACATGACAGGTACGGTCAAAACTTTGATGACCCCCAAGGAATAGGTAAAATCTTTAAAGAACCCCTACAAAAGCACTTAAAACTTTTTTTGCTCCCCCTATGATTTAATCTACCCCACCCCCCCCCCCCCCCCCCCCCCCCAAATACATAAATAATGATCCCTTGTCCACAGGAAGCCCACTCACGTTCTGTTTATGTCCTGCCTCACATTTAATAGACGCCAATCCAAGATGGCGGCTCCTCTGCCTCTGGAGCTGGACGTTAAATTCTCCGTTCAAGAAATTCCTCGTTTGAGCATTCAGTGGGACTGGAAAGACGCTTTCAGGTTGCCACTTCTTTAAAAATATCTAAATATCTTTTTTGAAAATTTCTTCAGTGTTTACTGTTAAAAGTGTTATTAAGTCATTATCTTGTTTGTTTCTGTAGGAATGGCGAGAAGGTATGGGTGGCTTGCTCAAGTTTAGGTGAGTAAAAAACTTATAATATAAATAAAACTCTGAATTCTAACGGGACCTGAAACAACCATAGGGGCTGATTAAAGCTAGGACACAGCTAATCCACAGATCTAATTGGAATTTAGCGTGCTGGTTTTTGTAGAGGGAGAAAAACCCACTAAGGCGCGATATTGCAGAATATACAGAATATACCATTGTATATTTCCATGTATATTCTGTATAAATATACACTACTGTATAGAAATAAAAATATACACTTTATATTTGTATATGTCTATTCTGTATATAGTGTATATAGTGTATATTCAGGTCTTTACAAGGTGATGCCTGAATATACACTATATACACTATATACACTTTATACATATACAGTGTGTATATAGTGTATATATATACACTATATACACTATATACAGAATATACTCTGTCGTTCTTTACAAGGTGATGCCTGAACGACAGAGTATATTCTGTATATAGTGTATATAGTGTATATATATACACTATATACACACTGTATATGTATAAAGTGTATATAGTGTATATAGTGTATATTCAGGTGTCGTTCTTTACAAGGTGATGCCTGAATATACACTATATACACTATATACACTTTATACATATACAGTGTGTATATAGTGTATATATATAACTGGGGAATATACAGAATATACTCATGTAATATAATCTGTATATGTATACAATATATACAGTATATTCTGTATATATATACACTATATACCCTATATGTATATACTGTATATTCTGCAATATCGCGCCTCACTCGGAAAACCGGAGGATCCGGAGAAAAACTCGAAGCAAGGGTGGGAAACCAACATTCAACAAACTCAACTCACATAGTGTCATAACCTCCGTTATCAAAACCGTTATGGCGCCGCATCCGTGGATCGAACCTGGGCCACAGAGGTGAGAGGAGAAGCGCTTAACCACTGCACCACCCCGGCATTGCGGCAATACTTCGTGTTGATAAACATTACAATTGTTATGCTAATGTGCCCAGCGTAGGCAATCGATAACAATCGACGTCGATCAGTATCGATTGATATCGGAAATCGATGGACAATCGATGAAACAAAAGTTTGTGACCTTATCGATTGATATTGATTGCCCTTAATTACCATCGATTGTCCAATAATTGATCGATTGTTATCAATTGCTCTATATTACTGATCGATTGCTGATGGCCAAATGAGAACGCAATTAAGTCCTTGTTTGGCCACAGGCAGCCCAACTAAATGGCAAATGAATAACACAATAAACTTGCTTTGATGAAGATTAAGTTGTTGTGTCTTGAATTTGGGGGTTTGGGGGCCGATTTAACGAGTTTCTAGGAAACCTGGATTCACTCTACCTAAAGAGAGGAAAGGCCGGCAAGCCGATGGCGATGGCGTGTCACATACCTGTTATCTCCACGGCAAAAATGACCCTTAAATCCACTCAATCGACGTGATACTTCCGGATCCCATAGACAGATTACCTTGCTACATATCCTCCAAGTTTCATGACCAAACATTCAACGAGTACCGATAAATGATTTTTGTCACCTCGCATTTCGCCGTCCCAAACACCTCTTCACACTTTGATGAGACAATGGAAGTCCAATCGAAAGGATGCCTCGTTTTGGAGTTGAAAATCGCCGCCGCACCAATTGGTTGGGAAAGCTCCAAAACGAAGCATCCTTTCGATTGGACTTCCGGTGTCTCATCAAAGTGTGAAGAGGTGTTAAAAAATGGGACGGCGAAATGCGAGGTGACAAAAATCATTTATCGGTATTCGTTGAATGTTTGGTCATGAAACTTGGAGGATACGTAGCAAGGTGATCTGATCTACGGGATCCGGAAGTATCATGTCGATTGATTGGATTTAAGGGTCATTTTTGCCATGGAGATGACAGGTATGTGACACGCCATCGCCATCGGCTTGCCGACCTTTCCTCTCTTTAGGTAGAGTGAATCCAGGTTTCCTAGAAACTCGTTAAATCGGCCCCAAATTCAAGACACAACAACTTAATCTTCATCAAAGCAAGTTTATTGAATGTGTTATTCATTTGCCATTTAGTACGATAAAATACCAGATATTCTGGATGTTTGAATCTTGGTAGTTCAACTGTAAAATAAATTCAAACTTTGAGCTTGGGCTGCCTGTGGTTTGGCTAGAGCTTTTACAGCGTGTTATTACAGATTGGGAGCGATTGCAGAATACCCCACCACTTGATTCATTAATAATGCATTTTCTCAAATTCTCATACAAACCTTCTAAAAACCCTGAAATTAAAATAAATCTTACCCATTTTCAACCCCAAATCGTTCATAGAACGAGTCTAAATACACCTGAGCTAAATGGATAATTTTGCACAATTTGTAAGGGCTCTGTAGAACTATAAGGCTGAAGTGATTTGGGAGTTTTTATTGTATATTTGAACATTAACACAACGTTGCTTTTCTATTGTAATTGAAGAGTTGATCTCCTTTGTTCGCATAACTTGATGCCGTTTTTCAAGATAACATGAAATTGATATCATTTACAAAAGGTGCCAAATTTACACAAGCATACAGAATACTTGTAAAATATAGATGTAAAACATGTTCCGGACGACCACAACCACTTCGCCTTCCCTGCCAGACATACAACGTCAGCCGACAACCCAAAAACCAAAGTGCAAATAATAAAAAAACTGGTTCCCAGTTAAAGAGTGTATCATATATAAGATACTACTGCTAACATTTAAAGCACTTAATCATAAATTATGGCACCACTGTTTATTAGAGAACTGCTCGACCATAACTATATATGTTCCTACCAGACAACTAAGATCATCTACACAAAATTTACTGCTTGTTCCATCTGCAAAGCTAGCATCATACGGCGAGAGGGCATTTTCAATAGCTGCCCCGAAACTCTGTAACTCTCTCCCCAATTTTATTCTAATAGACAGAGTCCATCTGTAGATAGTTTTAAGAGCAGAATTAAGACATTACTTTTTAATCAAGCATATAATTAGGACAATGTTCGAATTCTTAATATTGTTTTTTTATTGTTATCTTACTCCATTTTACATATAATTATTAGTAACTTACTTTTTAGTTTTTATAAGAATTGTAAAGCACTGTTGGGCTCTATGGATAATGGCGCTATATAAATACTATATTATTATTATTATTATTATTACTTATCTAGTTTCTATATTGTAATTCTTATCTAGTTTGAGTTTTTATAATGCCAGGGCTACAATGTAAACTACTCGGTCACCAGTAATTGTGTTTATTAATAATAATAATAATAATAATAATAATAATAATAATAATAATAATAATGAACTTATTTACCCTCAGTAATTATATATAGCACACTGGGTGCTAGTTTGACCGAGCCTATAATTAATGATGATATAATAATATAATAATATAATATAATAAGACGAGAGCCACATAATTAGAGAAAAAAGGGAAAAAACCTATGCTAAAACTATAAAATACAAATATCTAATATACATATATGTGTTATAAAAAGATATTTAAAAAAATATTAGAATTCGTGTTTTCAAATATATTTTTTTAGAAGTTTTATGTTGGCAGCAGATCTCATTTCGTCTGTGAGACTGTTCCAAATTTTAGGTCCCATATATCTCGGTGATCTTAGCCCATAGGTAGTGGTTCTTGGCTTAGGTAAAGTCAGAATATCAATTCCTCTAAGATTATAATTAGATACACGCACTTTAAATAAGTCCTTTATATACTGTGGCGATTGATTGTGAAGTGATTTATAAACTAGTAATGCAATGTCTTGAATTCTGCGAGTATAGAGTGATGTCTTTCCAGCCTTCTTTAGTAAAGTGTCATAATCGCTAGATGTGTCTAGGAATACACTTCTCAATGATCTTTCATTTAGCTTTTCTATTTTATCCGAGTCACGTTTCTGACAAAAATGCCATACCGTAGAACAATAATTTAAATGAGATAAAATAAATGAGTTGTAAAGTTTCTTTTTTGCATCTAAAGGAACAAGACGTTTAAGCCTGTTCAAGACTGAAATTTGTCTACTGATTTTGCGACAAAGTTTTGCAATATGTTCATGAAAGTTCAATTTGTCGTCAATTGTAATACCCAACAGTTTTATAGACTTTTCTTGTTTAAGTTGTTTGTCATCAGCTAGAAATTGGAAATCAGCTGACTGTCCAGCAGGAGCCAATCCCAAACTTTGAAACTTGTTTGGGTTCGCCTTGAGCGAGTTAAATCAAGTTCGTCATTAAGAGTGTCCTGAATTATACGGGGGCATTCATTGCTGAAGTGAAGTTGGTTGTCATCAGCATAGGTGTTGAGTTCAGCTTTAGTAATGTTGAAATGTAAATCATTAATAAAAACGTTAAAAAGAAGAGGACCCAAAACAGACCCTTGTGGAATTCCTCTCGTGACTGCCGCCCAATCAGAAAATTTATTGAGAATTTTAACCCGTTGTCGCCATCCAACCAGGAAGCTCCTTATTAAATGTATGCTCGTTGGGGATAGGCAACGTCTAAGTCCAATTTTGTAGGGGTGGGTGGAATTTTTTCTTTTTAAATTCCCCCTAAACCTCCCCCCCCCCAAAAAAAAAATAATATTCTTTTTAGAGTCATTTATATTCCAATGTTGGAACAACAACCTGAAAAAAAAAACTACAACATGTATAGCTGTTGTAGGTCAAATTGAATTCCAGATCAAATTGATAATAATAAAATAATGAACTTTATTTACCCTCGGTAATTATACATAGCACACTGGGTGCTAGTTTGACCAAGCCAAATTGGTCAAATCGATTGAACCTAGGTCAAATTGAATCAACCTAGGTTGGAATATCAATGATTCTAAAAAGGTTTATATTTTTATTTTTTGGGATTCATAAAAAAAAGGGGTTTAGTTTTTTTGGGGGGCGGAATTTAAAAAGAAAAAAATTCAACCACCCCTCCCCTACAAAATATATTTTTTATTACCCACCCCTCCCCTCTACTTTTCCCCCTTCCATTTCCATCTCCCTTTTCTTCCTTGCCCCGCCTAACACACCTGTACCACCTTCATGGTCACCCATCCACTTACTAACCTCACCCAATCACTCACTGGCTTAACTTGAGCTGATCATGAGGAATGCCTGGTAGGATTATTGCACTGCGCCACAGAAGCGCTTGTTGATTGAACACCATCATTTATTCTATAAGTGACTACTGGTCGAATCCAGTCCCTCTCATTAAGCGTGCATGCGTACTGCTAACAAAATCGGACTCGAAAATATAACATAGACGATACGAAACCCGGACGAAACTGTAACGCAGATGAAATTAATGTTGACTTTGCGTTCTTTTATGAAAACTGCAGTAACAATGGGTGCTCATTAATTTAGGGTTCTTTAGGGCTAATCACTAAACAACACAGATATATAATGCTTCTTTAATAAGTGTTTCTGTGATTTAATCCAAACCCTTACCCTGCATTTAAAAGAACCCTAACCATCAACAATGGGTGCTCAGTCTAACAACACAGAAAATGCTTCTTTAATGTTTCTGTGTATTAATCTAAACCCTTACCCTACATTTTTTAAAACCCTAACCATCAACAACAGGTGTTCTTTTAATAGGGCTAATCACTAAACAACACAGAAATATAATGCTTCTTTGATAAATGTTTCTGTGAATTAATCCAAACCCTTACCCTACATTTAAAAATACCCTAACCATCAACAATAGGTGCTCACTAATTTAGGGTTCTTTAGGGCTAATCACTAAACAACACAGATATATATATACTTCTTAAATGTTCCTGTGCCACTGATTCAAACCCTAACCCTTACATTTAAAAAACCCTTACATCAATGAACGTACAATGTAAGCTCCCTTTTTAGAATCTTGACAAAATTACGTAGATTGAATCAACTTGACCTAGGTTGAATTGATTTTGACCTGGTATTCAATTTGACCTCAACATAGCTGCCATTATCAACCATGGAACAAAATGGTGGCATATAATGGTGGACATTTTATGGTACTGTCCACTGACATCTTTTATTTGAAAATAGCCACTGTTTTGTTCATGGGCATCATTTATTTGATGAAATGAGATGAGAATGAAGGAAAGTAAATAATTTACAAATGTCTGATGCATCAGACATTAAAACCACATATTAAGTATATATCAGTACCACAAAAAGTTGCTCAAAACTCCAAGTTGCTCAAATGTTGCTGAGCACAATTGGTACAGGCCTACCCCCATCAGACTGCTCCCCCTCACTTATCAGACTGCCCCCTCCCCTATCAGACTGTCCACCTACATGTACCCCCATCAGACCCCATCAGACTGTCCCCCTCCCCCTATCATACTGTCTCCTACCCCCATCAGACTGCCCCCTACCCCTATCAGACTGCCCCCTACCCCATCTGACTGCCCCCCTCCCCCATTCCCTTCACTCTCATCTCAAGTGCCAATTAAATTTAGCCACTGGATGTCACTGGCTTACAATATAAACATGCTCACCCTCTGAGTCTCTAACACATTTTTCCCATTTGTTTTCTGACTTTGCCTGGCCTGACTACCCTGAATATTTCCCCCATTTTGTTACATGTTTCCCATTTCTGATTTTGACAACCTTAACCTCAAATCTCCTGGAAATAACCCTGATTGATGCATTTTTGGAAAATCTTCCACTGTGAAGTGGGGAGGGGAGATTGCATGAGGATTTTACAGGACATAAACATGCAAATGATCAGCTGTAATTGCAGAATACTACCTACAGTGGCCATTACTAATTAATTTCTCAAACTTTTCATACAAACCATCTAAAAACCTATCCCAAAATAGTAAATAAAAACTAACCATTGTTGACCCCAAATCATTCATAGAACAAGACATTCTAAATACACAATTGAACCCTGGCCACAGAGGTGAGAGGCAAAGCATTTACCACTGATCAGTACCACCCCATGGTCCATTAACTATTTACTTACTTTAAAAGCTGAATTTCCTTCTCTTAAAATACTGAAGCTCCTTTTTCTTTGCTTTTGTTTCACACCATGTATAACTGTAGGTCAGCCATCAGTCTAAAAATTGCCTGCCATATAAGGCAATATTCTGATATCTCATGTATCATTACTTGCTGTAGGTCAGCCATCAGTCTATGGTCCTATAAGGCAATATTCTGATATGTCATGTATCATTGCTTGCTGTAGGTCAGCCATCAGTCTATGGTCACATAAGGCAATATTCTGATATCTCATGTATCATTGCTTGCTGTAGGTCAGCCATCTATGATATCTCATTTATCATTGCTTGCTGTAGGTCAGCCATCAGTCTATGGTGACGTCATATAAGGCAATATTCTGATATCTCATGTATCATTGCTTGCTGTAGGTCAGCCATCAGTCTATGGTCTCATAAGGCAATATTCTGATATCTCATGTATCATTGCTTGCTGTAGATCAGCCATCAGTCTATGGTCACATAAGGCAATATTCTGATATCTCATGTATCATTGCTTGCTGTAGGTCAGCCATCAGTGAATGGTCATATAAGGCAGTATTCTGATATCTCATGTATCATTGCTTGCTGTAGGTCAGCCATCAGTCTATGGTCATGTAAGGCAGTATTCTGATATCTCAAGTGATGTTGAAGTCAACCCTATAGTAGAGGCCTCAGATGGATTTGTCGTCAATACAATAGACAAGGTATGTAATAATTAACATAAAATGTTTTATAATAACAATTTCCCAAACCTCTCATAGCTGCTGTAGGCCGGCCAAATAAAAATATATGTGTTTCTGGTTTCACTTTAAAAAAGATAGGGCCAGTGGGTAGGTATGAAATTTTATTTCTACATTTTTTCACCCACTGGATTTAATTTTTTTGCAGATATTAAGAAAAACAACAGAATTCTCTAATGCCAATTTGTAGTTGAAATTTTGGTGGAAAAAGTTGTAGAGCCTGCAGGGGAGATCTAGGCTTGGTCAGGTAACTGGAAACAGACATTTTTATTTGACCTATAATATTCTGCTCCTGGGGATTAACACTTACAGGTAGAGTAGTTTCTGAATGTGATGTAGTGTTACATGTTCCTCAACCAAAAGTATTATTTATTATGATTTGCATATAAATTATTGAATGTTATGAATTTAATGATCAACTTATCATTTTCCAGAGATCTATTACAGTAACTGACCCAAACAGGACATGTACTACCAAGTTTATTACTCCATCATCAGTCTTTTCTACCATCCACAAGAAACGTGTAAGAAGCCCATGTTTTGAAATACTTCTTAATATGATGATGTTTAGTTCAATTAAAGCCACCATATAGTGGAAATATTTAATAACATGCTTGTGTATGTTTTGCACTCAGGGCTGTTATTAAGCTTGTAAGTTGCTGGACAACTGTGATAAATAGCCAGTGTTTTTGTGCCATAAGCTACAACTCCAGCTTTAAGTTTTACATTAAGAAGTTGACAATCATCATCATAGTTGTTGGCAATAAGTAGCCAAGCTTTTAATGACAGGCCTGCACTCTGATATACTTTTAAACACAACTGAGCACACAGCTTACTCATGGCTTTGTGTAAAAGGGAATAATACCACTGAGGGCATTGTCAGAGATTACAATGCACAAAAAGTAAGTAGAACTCACATTCTTTAAAAAAATATTGCCATTTCCTCTGTTGATTTCTTAAATGGTCCACCCTTGATTATTTAACCAATTACACTGATGTTTTATGGAAAAAACCTGTGAAACCTGAGTATTTACTATTTCAATTGACAGATAAGGTTTATTGATGTATCTCCTGGGGGTGGTTTGTGTGTGTCATCAGATGATAATGAAATACTGAGAGTGTGGAACACTACTGATGGATCAGTTAGGGTATGTGTTCTATTAGTACAGTCTAACCATGTTAAACAAGCACTATAATCATGCACTCAACTCTTTATAAACCATCTCTCCACCCACAATTCCCTCTTTTGCTCTTACGAAGGGCTCAAAACGTCAGCTGTACTCCCTTCCCATGGCGGTTACCATACAGTTGATTATACCCATGTTAAACAATTAAGCACTTGCAATAGAAAAGGAAATGCTCCCTCCCCTTTATCACCCTTTGGAATTAAAAAATTGAAATAAAAATTCAGAACTATAAAGCAACTACAATGGGTAATTGTTCCTGTAAAAACTAGTGTTGATCTGCATCGACAGGGATGATATCAACTAAAAGTCGATTAAGGTATGCTAACTGTTGTGAGGAGCGAGTATCAGCTGATGTTTCGAGTGCTCGCCCTTCATCAGAGCATAATTATTCATTCACCTGCGTTCTCGTATTTGTTCTGCTCTCAAATTCTCCCAAACTTACCTCAGTTTGCATGAGCCTGTGCAATCACGGAAAATCTGTTTCATTTCTTTTATAAAATAATTATTTTGATAAAAGAAGTACTTACGGCGCTTGTCTTACAGTGTGACATCATTTCCATGTTTGCACAGGCTAATGAAAGCATGGCTATCAGCCAATCAGAATGTACATACTATCTAAATTAATTTATAAAAGAAAATCATGTACGCTAAATTCAGGTCTAATTGTAGCCAATCAAATTAGGCATTCTTAGGATGCTACTGTTAGTAATAATATTTATATTATGATTTAAATTTATTTTTAAAAACACTAAAACATGATATTTATATTATGACTTAATTTTTTTTTAAAACACTAAAACATGATTAGGTCTTAAAAAAGAACTGCATAATCTTGATTTCACCTTTCAAAAATAGAAAAGTCACCTTTTAGTAATAATTAGTATAAATTTGTTTGTAATAATTATTGTGGTGTTATAATATAGCTAAGTAATTTGGCAAGCTATGATTGGACAATTTGCAGTCCAAAAATTAATTGTGTTTACACACCTTCCACCTACTTCTGGTCTCAAAGAAAAATAATGAAGAAGCCACATAATACATTTTATTATTCCTTGTTTTTTCTCCCTTTTTATGGCCCATGCACTTTGTGCTTCCTTGGCCATAAAAGAGACTCAGACTGTCCATAACTTATGGTATGGACCAAGCACACAAGGTTAATAAGCCGGTATTTATTTGATCACAGCATGACCTTACTGGCCATATATCAGACGTAAACTGCTGTAGGTTTTTCCCATCTGGTGAGGTTATTGCCAGTTGTGGTGCTGATTTACAAGTAAAGCTCTGGTCTGCTATTGATGGTAGTTGTCCTGTAACACTCAAGGGTCACACTAGAGGTGAGTATACCCATCTTATTATGACCCACAAACAGCCCAAGTTTGGAGTATGCGTTGTTATAATCCATCAAAACATTTCTTGCTCACCTGATCGGTGGAATTATGCTATGCAGCATTTACCAGCAAATAAACCCCCTGTGAGTATAGTGTATGCATGGGGTTCCAGTAAAATGAATATTTGAAGGAATTTATAATTGAAGGGCTGTCATGTGCAACAAGGGCATATTAAGTGACTACTGATCACATTCTAAATTCTCCTTCAAATTCTTTGTTTTCTAAGGGAGAATTTAGAACGTAACCAGGAGTTGCCTTAATGCCCTTAAAGCACACATGCAGCCCTTCAATTATGATGTACTGTAAACCGTGCTATGTATACTGCAACTCTGTAATTTGACTGGATCAGAAGGAGAAAACAATAAGAAAGCCATTTCAATGTCATAGCATGCCATGCAGTTATCGTGATGTAAGACATTGCCGTAACTTGCCTACTCATACGAAATTTGCAGTATTTCAATGCAACAAAATAATATGTGGAGGTTATTTGCATTGTTACTGTACATACTTATACAAAATTTGCTCTATGAACTGATCTTTGTCCTTGGGCAATTTCTCTGATCCATGAAACTCACAATTTCATTTCTCAGAACATATATTATCAGTGCATATAATGCCACAACTAGGGTATTGTTTATATAAAACTTGTATTGCTTGTATTGCAATTTTTCCTACTACTAATTAATAATTATTGTTCTGGCAATTTTTATCTTTTTGTGTTTCAGGTGTCACAGATATTGTAATTGTAGAAAGAGGAAGAAATATAGTTTGTGAGTAGATCACTTACAGTGTGCATAATGACTCTGAGTGATTTGGTTATCTCTTTCAATGACTCAACAATTTACATACACTGTCATTTTTCTGATCACTAATTTAAAGGAACAAATTGACATAACAGCAAGTTTCATTGGAAGCTAGCTGGCAAGTAAACATATTTCGATATCTCCACCTCATCTTACATTTTCCAACCCATTCCTTAATACATAATGAAGCCCCTGTAATGGCATTTTAAACTGTTGGCAATATGTAGTCTGAAATACAGCTTAACCTTCTGAGCTCGTTCCAAGGGTCCATTTCCCAACAAGCTAGGAGGAGGCTGTATTTCAGGCTAGGCAATAATTATAGTCTAAATTGAAAATTTGTTTTAAAAAAATTGAGCCATTCTTGGCTTTGAATTTTGTAGATGCTGCCATCCAGTTAACAACCCACGGTTACCCCTATTGGTTACCCCTATTGGTACACAACCAAAGAGCTATTAATATTGTTTTCCATTTTTTTCCACAAATACTTAATTGTTTTCAACTTACACTAAGTTATATTCTAACAGCATTAGTAAACAGCATTTAACAGTAATTTGTTCCAACAGTTAGGGTTTCCTATATAATTATGAAACGACTCCTGAAACCTGTTTTGTAAGTTTTAGTTTATATTTTCTAGCCTGTTCTAGGGATGGAACTGCCAGGCTATGGGATTGTGGCGAGTCAAGATGCCTTGCTGTTTTGTACAGATGTGATTGTCCTATCAATGCCTGTTCCCTTGCAAGTTTTAAAGATGTTGATACTGCAGCTGTGGATGATGTTAGAAGTATGTTTTGTGAACACTTGATAATGTATGGTATTACATTCTAAGTTATTATTATCTTAATAACTTGAGTCTGGCTTCTTGTGCTGAAAGATTGTAGTTTTAATAATTCAAACAAGGATAAATAAAAACATAACTTTCTACCAAGTTATTATACCCCATTTCAGGGGTTTCCGTCAGATCTCTGAAGAAACGTAATTTTAAGAAGGAGTTAAAAGATATATTTCTGAATATACTTACAACAGAGGATAACTGAGGGTCTCCCAGGGGGGTCCTTGTTCCCTTGTTCCCAACGAAAATTACCTTTTGTTCCCTTGTTCCCAATTTTTTTTCCAGAGAAACAGTCAATTTTTCCATTTAGTAAAATGGAAATTGTTCCCTAAAAGCTCTATTCATGTTCCCTTGTTCCCCGATATATTTTTAGTTTGTTCCCTGTTCCCAACAGATTTTTTGGTATGTTCCCCGAAACCCCTGGGAGACCCTCAAGACTATGCTAAAGTTACCCAAATGAGTACATTATTAAAGAGCCTCTGCTAACAATCGTCTAATCTGTTATAAACCTATAGACATGTACATTATTATTGTCTGCTATTTTGATCAATTTCTTATTTGTCATTTTAATATCGGTTAAATGAAATCCCTGCCATTTCCTTTTTCCGTAATATATTTGCACAACAGCTAGATAGATCTAAATGTGCTTTAGTTTTCTCTCTCGCCATATTGTAACTAACCTTTAGCCCCGCCTAGAATAGTCTTACTAAGTGCGTGTTGGTAAATAATTGTAATTCTATTTGTATGTTTATAAATAAAGTTGAAAGTTGAATACAAGCCAGCACAGGGGGGTCGGAAATGCCAGCTGTGGTTCACGTAAACGCCGCATAGTATCGCGGTAAAATATGATGGCTAAAATATTTCGATATCTCAACCCCCTATCTTACATTTTCCAACCCCTTCCTCAATAAATACTGAATCCCCTGCCATTTACTCTCAATATTCATTGCCTTCCAGGTGAGAGAGAGGTAGGGACAGAGGGAAAACTTCTTTTGCTTGCTGGAGAAGATGGAGTTCTTGCTGGTGTTGGTCTCCACAGCCGGAAAAAGGTATTGATTAAGTAACTAACCAGTAAAGTAAATATGTCAATTAATACATTTAAATGACATATGGGACGACTGCATGGACTGGTTTACAATAGCGATGGGAAGGAGGCTAGTCTTCGTCACGCAACGCTCCCTCTTTTGGGAGGGAACGTTGCGTGACGACAAAGGAAACGGCTGCGAAGGAGACTAGAAGGAGGCATTCCCCCGGGAGGGGGGGGGGGGGGGGGGGTACTCTACCCAAAGTTAGGTAGAGGTGTGCCGCTGGGGGCTCTGAAACCCTTACCCTGTTTAAGACAAAAACACTCAAATTTCCATACCCTGTTCAAGACAAAGTGTTTAAAACTTTATATCTCTCTATAAGACAAATAACAAATTATCTATACTTGGATGTCAGTGTTTGTGATCTTGTATAATGAGTGTTATCAAGCATTAGACTAAATAAAGCACTAGATAAATACCATACCCTGTTCAAGATCTGTCGATGTGAAAATGGATACCCTGTCTAAGACCAGAAACTCGAAAAACCATACCCTGTCCAGCGGATCATCCCCGTATAGTCGATATATGGGAGTACCCCCCCCCCCCCCCCCCCCCCCCCCCGGGGCATGCCATGCAGCGAAAAAGTGGGGCAAAGTTATTTAAGAAAGCAAAATGGTGAATGATCGATCATTCTTGTTGTGCAAATATGCTGTTTAGGTTTACGCTTCTTTATCAAATCATACACTGACTCAGAGTTTGAATATTTGAATGATTATGTAATGATTCGCCTAAGAACTGTAGCAAAAGACAATAGGCTGCGGCAATGGCATATCTGTATGAGATGTCTATAAACTACACCCAGGAAATAAAGATTGTTTTATGCTGTTGAGTGTTGGCTCTTTTTACTGTGAACACTCAAAGAAGTCACCATCCAGCCAATCGGAAAAGGAGAAAACAAAAGATCTTTCAATCGCAAATTTGGTAACTTTCCCCACATACGATGTTCTTCTAAATTAAACCATAGCTAGTTTGATCAAAAATAAATTCAAACTTCAAAAACGATCGAATAAAAATGTATTATTTCGATGGATTTCTGTTGAATTTATGAGTATCAACCAGTGAAATTACGAGAAAGAAGAATAGAAAATTAGCACCTTTTACATTCCTTTGCCGTTACAGAACTGAATTTTGTGGTCCACGAAAATACTTGTTTCGCGCAAAGCATCACGGGGCGTGCTAAAGGGTCTTTAACGTGATAGACAAAGGAGGGTAACACAGACGTTAAGGTCGGACACCCTCCCCCTCACACATTTTTGCTCCATGCAACCTCGTTCCCAGAACTGAGGGGGACATTGGGGTGCTCTTGATACCGCAACACCGCAAAAATATTCCGAAAACACCGCATCACCGCATGTAATGTTGACATAATACCGACACCGCAATGACGCAATAATATTTTTAAAAGTCCCGTGATTTACATGGATTTGACTTTGAAAATAAACGTTTCACTGAACACCGCAGGTTTGAAAACACAAACAACGCACACCGCAGGATTTGAGATTACCGCAATACCGCAATATAGGTTCAATACACCGAAATACCGTACTGAAAACTGACCCACACCACAAACCCCAATGTCCCCCTCAGAACTGTTTTGGTCTTACTGCCCCACACTAACGTCCACGCCTGGAACTCCTCCCCGCTAAACGTCAAGTAGACGTTAAGCAGGGCACGTGTAATATATGTCAATCATAATCGCAATTATCTTAATATAGCCCACGCACTTTATCACTTTATCAGCTGGAGAGTTCAACTGAAAGCGGACGTGAATAAACATAGCTTAGCCTGAGATGCTCCAGTGACTTTTCGTAGCATACTGTAGAACAGAACACGTAGCATATGTCGACGGTCGATGAGAGGTGTGACTTTTTGCAAGAATGGGAACAATGGGGGGTCAGAAGAAATTGAAAATGGGATTTTTTATTTGCACCAGTCCTCCCCCCACTAGTTAATCACCAGTCCCTCAAGATTTCTATCTCAAGTAACTAAACCTCATCGTTTTGCATTCCTGTCTCTATTGTCTAATATCACATTTTTTTTCGCGAAATCCAAATTTCTGTTAATTAAAAAAACGTACAAGGTACTAAAACAGGTTGCAGCAACAATCTTTATAAAGTTAACAAATTGAAGTTAGTTTTTTATGTGTCTGTCCTAATATTGACTGATGATTTTCATTATAAATTGGTCAAAACAGCTGTGGATCCACTCAACGAATCCACAGCTATTTTGACCATGTTATGACGAAAATCATTGTCAATATTAGAACAGACACATAAAACTAACTTCAATTTGTTTTTTTACAACAGAGAATAGGAAATGTAGGCGACTTAGGCCTGCGGCAAACGTCGAACTAGCCATGAACTTAATTCAGTCGAACCTATTAATTTTGAAATAGGCTCATGGATAGTACGACGTTTGCCGCAATAGAGATCGACCTATTCAATAGGTACGAGTCCGGCATGAAGTTCGAGTAGCCAAGTCGGGAATTACGACTCTGGTGCGACTTTACGGCAAACGTCATTCTTAACACGCGCCGAACTAAATTCATAAATTATGTAAAATAATAAATAAATCATGCAAATCGTATGGATTGTGCCAAAACCGTGAAAACAACATCTACCCCATCTTCCAAACACTGATCCCCCCCCTGGTGAGCATGCGCTGTACAAAGGCGATTTCGAAGGCGAAATGGCGGCCTATCAGAAGTGTTGCCGCATGACGCTCTGCCGGAAATGTGTAGTTCGTACTTTAACGTCACAAAATACATTTGCCTTAAATGCGAAATGCCCGTTTGTAATAAATGCTCAGTATTCGAAAGCAATGAAGACGTGTCTGGCTGGAATGCCGGCAGAAGCATTGGCTATTGCGAATGTTGCGATATAGCTCACTTTGAAACGCTTCTAGCATATGAAGTCAAACCATCCAGAATGTCGTTGAAAACTGCGGCATGATCGACTATTAACAGAAGTTTCAATGTGTGAATCGCAACCGCTAGAAACATGGCCAATAACGCCACTTGCAGTGACAACCATCGTCTCCTATACACGGCACCGAGTGCTGCGTAGAACGCCATTCTGTTTCTGTTTTGGACAATCATTTTCCACAGAAAGGCTTTTCTTTAATATATTCGACCGAGCGCTGTATTTCGCCATACTACTAACCGCGGGCGAAAAGTGAAATGCACCAGGACACGTGTTAGTTCCCGTGATTTAATTAGGCGCAAGTAAATTAAGCTCGACATAACGGTTCGACGTTTGCTGTCACGTCGGCCCTAAGTCGATCTTCTACCGAACCTATTTTTTAATAGGATCGGCGCGACTTAAGTTCGACGTTTGCCGTAGGCCTTAGACTTTTTACAGCCTTGATTTTTTCTATCCACGACCCCCTTCTGGTGAATCTATCGCTAGGTCTCGAAATCGCTAGGTCTCGAAATCAATTGGCCTTGACAACTTTATGCGGTCGAGCACACATCTTGCATCAGCAGTATTGTCTGTCTTCTTATTGACAATACAAATTAGCCAATCAGAGAGCGAGAAAATGGGCAGTTGTAAAACAAATGTTCGATGAACTGTTAAAAACGACACTGGATTTTGGCAACCTTTAAAGACAAGCCAAAAATCGCAAGAAATAAAAAACGTTGTTAAAAACGCCCAGTGATGGACTATTTCTATTCCTCGAATATTTGGTGGGGGAATTGGGTCCACCGCGGCAAAACGTCACGCGCATGCGCTTTTGATAAGCCCAGCGCGCGCGTGTCCCGCAAGTTTCCCGCCAAAACTGAAAGAAATTCTAATATTAGGCACGTCTGTGAAATGTTTCGCCAAAAACAACAACACTACTTTAAAACTAAGCCTAAGACTTTAACTGGGAGTTTACTAAGTTAGAAAATTATTTGCTAAGAAAATTTAATCCCTCGGAAACTTGTATTTGAATTCCAGAACCGTCGTTGTTTCGGCCAGCGGAGCGTAATGTTTTACAGCGGTGTGTTCCAAGTGTAGATCGATTTCCTTGCCTGTAAGGGAAGAGGTCAAAACAATGGATTTCGAATGGGACCCAATTTTGTCAGGGGGAGGTGGTGGGTGGCGGGTAATACCCCCTACCCCTTTTTTCGAGGGTGATTTTCTCACGTTGTAAATTAGGGATACCTGATTTTAATGCAGACACACGTTCTTGTCTGCCTGTAGAAACTAGAAATGTAGTTACTTCTTCGATAAGTATTTTATTCAAGAAGATATTTGTGGTCAAAAATCTAGATTTTGCCAAAATAGGTGGTGGGTTCCGGGTACAACCCCCCCTTCCATCAGAATTGGGTCCCGCCAGAGTACCATTGTTTTGACCTCTTCCCTAATTATGAATTAATTAAGGATCCAGGATCTGTTGATTACCGTACGTATTTATTCAAATCATTCTCACTGGAGCTGAGGAGCTCAAACTATAAAACTGATTTTTGGCTTTACTATGGCATCAAAAATGGAGGCTGAAACTGCTTCTCTAAGGTGCCATGAACCTATTTTTTTATTTTAGATATCAATTCTAAATCAAGTGAATAGTAGAATGGTAAAATATATCTTGCTTTGAATGCTGTGCCGCTGAATTAAGGAGGTTTTAATATCCAAAATGCTAATTACATGACGTCAGGGGAGGTATTTTCAATCACTTAGTGATTGTGAATGGGTGTTTCTGCTGATATAAGAAAACAAATTTCTAACATCAATTAATTGTTTAATTGTAACAACATTTTTTGTCTAATAATTGATACCTCCCTTGACGTCATGTAATTAGCATTTAGGAAATTAAAACCTCTAAGTCATTGGCACAGCATTCAAACCAGTATATATTGTACCATTCTACTATTCTTGATGTAGAATTGATATCTAAAATAAAACAATAAGGTTCATAGGCACTTTAAGTATGTTTTGGATACTGCTGTGCTTTGCCGTGCTGAACTGATGTTGATGTGAATACTGATGTTGATGTTTTCCAGGCTAACCGATATGGAAGACTTGATGACGTCATTTTTAATTTGTCAGGTTTTTGAATTCAAGAGTCCCTCGGCATTCAACTGCTGTACATTCCTTACTGATGTTGACGTTTGCGGTGGAACGGATGATGGAAAAATCTGGTTCCTGGATATAAGAAACGCTAGGTATTGACCTACTGACCAACATTTTAGAATTCAAATGCAGGACACGACATCGAAGTCGAAGAAAATGTTCTTTCATTTATGTTTGCAACCAAAACAATTACGAGAAACACGGGACAGAAACAAAAATTGTAATACAAAAAATCGATAATAAGTAAATATGCGGGAGGGAAACGCGGAAACGAAACGCCGGGACATTTTCACGGCCATGCGGGACGCGGGACATATGTCTAAAAGCCGGAACTGTCCCGCAGAAGCCGGCACGGTTCGCAAGTATGTAGTGATATGACGTAGTTTCTGTCCATTTGTATATTCGGGTACTCCCCTGAATTTTGTTTGTCGTACGGGTCTCAAAACCCTGACTCTATTTCAGACCATAATATGTTATTTCAGTTCCTATCCTTTTCCAGACCTGACCCCGGCAATCTGTACCCTTATTCATGCACCACTAAAGCAGTCTTTAATTGTGGTATCTATTCCAATGCAAGTTTTCTTCGTGGTTTGTTCTCTTTCTCAATTTAATTTGAAGTTCAATGTCAAAATAAGGAGAGAAGATAAGAACAATGTATGGACATGTGCCGTCTGCCATGTCAAAATAACGAGAGAAGCTAAGAACAATGTATGGACATGTGCCGTCTGCCATGTCAAAATAACGAGAGAAGCTAAGAACAATGTATGGACATGTGCCGTCTGCCATGTCAAAATAAGGAGAGAAGCTAAGAACAATGTATGGACATGTGCCGTCTGCCATGTCAAAATAAGGAGAGAAGCTAAGAACAATGTATGGACATGTGCCGTCTGCCATGTCAAAACAAGGAGAGAAGCTAAGAACAATGTATGGACATGTGCCGTCTGCCATGTCAAAATAAGGAGAGAAGCTAAGAACAATGTATGGACATGTGCCGTCTGCCATGTCAAAATAAGGAGAGAAGCTAAGAACAATGTATGGACATGTGCCGTCTGCCATGTCAAAATAACGAGAGAAGCTAAGAACAATGTATGGACATGTGCCGTCTGCCATGTCAAAATAACGAGAGAAGCTAAGAACAATGTATGGACATGTGCCGTCTGCCATGTCAAAATAACGAGAGAAGCTAAGAACAATGTATGGACATGTGCCGTCTGCCATGTCAAAATAAGGAGAGAAGCTAAGAACAATGTATGGACATCCGTCTGCCATGTCAAAATAAGGAGAGAAGCTAAGAACAATGTATGGACATGTGCCGTCTGCCATGTCAAAATAACGAGAGAAGCTAAGAACAATGTATGGACATGTGCCGTCTGCCATGTCAAAATAAGGAGAGAAGCTAAGAACAATGTATGGACATGTGCCGTCTGCCATGTCAAAATAAGGAGAGAAGCTAAGAACAATGTATGGACATGTGCCGTCTGCCATGTCAAAATAAGGAGAGAAGCTAAGAACAATGTATGGACATGTGCCGTCTGCCATGTCAAAATAACGAGAGAAGCTAAGAACAATGTATGGACATGTGCCGTCTGCCATGTCAAAATAACGAGAGAAGCTAAGAACAATGTATGGACATGTGCCGTCTGCCATGTCAAAATAACGAGAGAAGCTAAGAACAATGTATGGACATGTGCCGTCTGCCATGTCAAAATAACGAGAGAAGCTAAGAACAATGTATGGACATGTGCCGTCTGCCATGTCAAAATAAGGAGAGAAGCTAAGAACAATGTATGGACATGTGCCGTCTGCCATGTCAAAATAACGAGAGAAGCTAAGAACAATGTATGGACATGTGCCGTCTGCCATGTCAAAATAAGGAGAGAAGCTAAGAACAATGTATGGACATGTGCCGTCTGCCATGTCAAAATAACGAGAGAAGCTAAGAACAATGTATGGACATGTGCCGTCTGCCATGTCAAAATAAGGAGAGAAGCTAAGAACAATGTATGGACATGTGCCGTCTGCCATGTCAAAATAACGAGAGAAGCTAAGAACAATGTATGGACATGTGTCGTCTGCCATGTCAAAATAACGAGAGAAGCTAAGAACAATGTATGGACATGTGCCGTCTGCCATGTCAAAATAAGGAGAGAAGCTAAGAACAATGTATGGACATGTGCCGTCTGCCATGTCAAAATAAGGAGAGAAGCTAAGAACAATGTATGGACATGTGCCGTCTGCCATGTCAAAATAAGGAGAGAAGCTAAGAACAATGTATGGACATGTGCCGTCTGCCATGTCAAAATAAGGAGAGAAGCTAAGAACAATGTATGGACATGTGCCGTCTGCCATGTCAAAATAAGGAGAGAAGCTAAGAACAATGTATGGACATGTGCCGTCTGCCATGTCAAAATAAGGAGAGAAGCTAAGAACAATGTATGGACATGTGCCGTCTGCCATGTCAAAATAAGGAGAGAAGCAAAGAACAATGTATGGACATGTGCCGCCTGCCATGTCAAAATAACGAGAGAAGCTAAGAACAATGTATGGACATGTGCCGTCTGCCATGTCAAAATAAGGAGAGAAGCTAAGAACAATGTATGGACATGTGCCGTCTGCCATGTCAAAATAACGAGAGAAGCTAAGAACAATGTATGGACATGTGCCGTCTGCCATGTCAAAATAACGAGAGAAGCTAAGAACAATGTATGGACATGTGCCGTCTGCCATGTCAAAATAACGAGAGAAGCTAAGAACAATGTATGGACATGTGCCGTCTGCCATGTCAAAATAAGGAGAGAAGCTAAGAACAATGTATGGACATGTGCCGCCTGCCATGTCAAAATAAGGAGAGAAGCTAAGAACAATGTATGGACATGTGCCGTCTGCCATGTCAAAATAACGAGAGAAGCTAAGAACAATGTATGGACATGTGCCGTCTGCCATGTCAAAATAACGAGAGAAGCTAAGAACAATGTATGGACATGTGCCGTCTGCCATGTCAAAATAAGGAGAGAAGCTAAGAACAATGTATGGACATGTGCCGCCTGCCATGTCAAAATAACGAGAGAAGCTAAGAACAATGTATGGACATGTGCCGTCTGCCATGTCAAAATAACGAGAGAAGCTAAGAACAATGTATGGACATGTGCCGTCTGCCATGTCAAAATAACGAGAGAAGCTAAGAACAATGTATGGACATGTGCCGTCTGCCATGTCAAAATCATATCCTATTCCATCCTAAAAATGCCAAATTTATAGTCCTATTTCAGACTTAAAAGAGCTCGAGACCATACCCTTTGGGGTGGCACATACTCGTCGAGCTTATATATGGCAGTAACCCCCTCCCCCCCCGGGAATATCGACAAGATATTCTGAAACAAATGAAACAGCTAGACTGTAACTCCTACGAGGGTCTCTGCTGATTATTTATATATGGCAGTAGCCCCCTCCCCCCCGGGAGTATCGACAAGATATTATGAACCAAATGAAACAGCTAGACTGTAACTCCTACGAGGGTCTCTGCTGATTATTTATATATGGCAGTAGCCCCCTCCCTCCCCCCACCCCCCGGGAGTATTGACAAGATTTTCTGAACCAAATGAAACAGCTAGACTGTAACTCCTACGAGGGTCTCTGCTGATTATTTATATATGGCAGTAGCCCCCTCCCCCCCCGGGAGTATTGACAAGATATTCTGAACCAAATGAAACAGCTAGACTGTAACTCCTACGAGGGTCTCTGCTGATTATTTATATATGGCAGTAGCCCCCTCCCCCCCCGGGAGTATTGACAAGATATTCTGAACCAAATGAAACAGCTAGACTGTAACTCCTACGAGGGTCTCTGCTGATTATTTATATATGGCAGTAGCGCCCCCCCCCCCCCCCCCGGGAGTATTGACAAGATATTCTGAACCAAATGAAACAGCTAGACTGTAACTCCTACGAGGGTCTCTGCTGATTATTTATATATGGCAGTAGCCCCCTCCCCCCCGGGAGTATTGACAAGATATTCTGAACCAAATGAAACAGCTAGACTGTAACTCCTACGAGGGTCTCTGCTGATTATTTATATATGGCAGTAGCCCCCTCCCCCCCCGGGAGTATTGACAAGATATTCTGAACCAAATGAAACAGCTAGACTGTAACTCCTACGAGGGTCTCTGCTGATTATTTATATATGGCAGTAGCGCCCCCCCCCCCCCCCCCCGGGAGTATTGACAAGATATTCTGAACCAAATGAAACAGCTAGACTGTAACTCCTACGAGGGTCTCTGCTGATTATTTATATATGGCAGTAGCCCCCTCCCCCCCGGGAGTATTGACAAGATATTCTGAACCAAATGAAACAGCTAGACTGTAACTCCTACGAGGGTCTCTGCTGATTATTTTCGTAATATTCTTCGCAGTTCTCCAGTTGGAGTGTTCCAGAGATCAAAGTCTCCTATACTTTCTGTTTTGCCATTCGGCTGTGGAAGTTTACTTGCATCTACAGGTACAGTAATAATAATAACATTATAGAGAGCTCCATTGCCCAGTTCCTCACGCCGTGATTAAGTTAATGCAGGATTAATGGCTATCCTAACTCATGGACTACTGGTTTGGGATTTAAACCTTATTGTTTGATGGGAATGAGTTTTGCCTTTCTAGTGAGAGTTTTCCAGCAATTTGACATTGATTTATGGCTCGAGTGTCAAGTGTGATATGTCTTCATTCAGTTTATGTTAAAAAATATTTGCTTTGCGTAGGGAACTTTACATGAAATGTCTGGATTGGCCATAAATTTCATCTAAAAATCCTCTTGATGACCTCCAATATCCCCACCCCCCTTCCCCGGGCGAACAACTGACTGGCGCAAAGGTTAAACAAACGTCGTTGTTGTTATTATTATAGGTGATGGGTGTTGTTTTCATTGGAACTTTAGTAATTCCAGCACGGACGGACTTGTTACTAACTGGGAGCTGACAGGACCTGACTGTGATCCGGTGTACAGGGTTTGCACTCACGGGAACACTGTCTATACAGTATGCAGGGATGCTCTGGTCAGAAAGTACGTCCTTAATACGACAGAACTGTGCTAATGTAGATCAGAGATACTTAGTAATGCGCTCTCTGATTGGTCGAAAGCTATGACTTTGTTAGAGTGAAGTTCATAGAAATGACGTCATATCTCGCTAACGCACGCTCTGATTGGTTGAAATAATGACTGTAGATCATGGAAATGACGACACATCTCACTAACGCGCTCTCGATTGGTCGAAAGCTATGACTTTGTAAGAGTGAAGATCATGGAAATGACGTCATATCTTACTAACGCGCGCTGTGATCGGTCGAAATAATGACTTTATAAGACTGTAGATCATTGAACAGAGTACAGAACACAGAAAACCATGTTCTATTTGTTAAGTAGGTAGAATATGATTAAAATCTAGTTTTTCACGCTTGTGTGAGTACAGTATTGTGAATATTTGTGCCAAACGAGTGCTTGCCTTATATTTTGCTGTGACTTACGATGTATCACGGGCCGGGCCGTACCAAATAGATAGTAGAGCGACAGCGGCCGCTTATTCTATGCTACAATTTTAATCATAGAAAGAGAGAAGAGCCGCGAAATGGCAATAAGCGAACCGTGGCCTGGGCGTTGGGACAAATGATATCTCAAGTCCTGTCATTTTAAGACTTTTATGACAGTAAAGATGAATGCGATCAAACAAATTGGTGAAGAATGTTGAGGGTGAGATACAAAGCTTAATCGATACTTCACAAATGACTTAAACCTACGGCACCTCATTTGATGTGATCGGTTGGTGCCCCACCACCCTTCCCCAACCCCTTCACCTTCACCGGCTCTATGGCTGTCCCCCGCCCATCCTCGGTATTCCCGGGGGTCATTCCCGGGGGTCATTCCCTGGGGAAGTTAGTTACAGTAAATTAGTTAAGGCAGTAATTCATGTGGACTTTGTTAATTGAAGCGTATCATCACAGTCTCTTTACACCACGGTTTGTTTGCTATCACTTATAATTTCAATTTTCCCGAAACCACATTACCTTATAGTGAGGTTAGTATGCCTTATTCTACGACCAGACACCACGACGACGAATGGTATAACATTGTGTTTCGAGCGTTTTTACATGCATGGACCAGTCTATGATCGAGTATTATTATTCTGTTTTTTAACAAAACCGGCTCTTTTCAATTTTTGAAAGTTGAACGAAAACAGTTTTCACTTGTTGCCTATGGTACAAAATTGCTAGTAAAACAGTGGAAATGGTAATGCTTATAGTCTGTTGTTTAATCTTGTTATCTTCACTTCTTGATTGGCCTCCCTGAAAAGGAACAGAAAAAAGCGTGGGGTTAACTTGAGATTCAAATTCAGCTAGGATCCCTCTCCTTTGAAACCCTGATACGATTTTAAAATCGATTATTGTTATCCAGCGAACGAACTGACAGTGCACAATATATATATGTTTAAATTTCTTGGGAAAAAATTATAAATTTAAACTATAGTAATGTATAAAACCTCTAATGTGCATATCGCTCGTAGCGCTTACTAGTGTCCATAGCGCTCGTAGCACTTACTAGTGTCCATAGCGCTCGTAGCACTTACTAGTGTCCATAGCGCTCGTAGCACTTACTAGTGCCCATAGCGCTCGTAGCACTTACTAGTGCCCATAGCGCTCGTAGCACTTACTAGTGTCCATAGCGCTGGTAGCACTTACTAGTACCCATAGCGCTCGTAGCACTTACTAGTACCCATAGCGCTCGTAGCACTTACTAGTGCCCATAGCGCTCGTAGCACCTACTAGTGTCCATAGCGCTCGTAGCACTTACTAGTGCCCATAGCGCTCGTAGCACTTACTAGTGCCCTTAGCGCTCGTAGCACTTACTAGTGTCCATAGCGCTCGTAGCACTTACTAGTTTGATTTTCGTTAAGATGTCTTTGCTAGAGTGGCGTCTTCAGCGATCTTGCTCTTCTTCACTCCCTTCTTGAAGCGGGTTTGTGGCCATGCATCTTCTTTTACGAGGGCGTCCTTCAGAACTTCATTGGCGCTGTCTTCAGAAGTCCTCTTCTCTGCCTTCGCTGCTTTGCGCCCAAAGCGTCCTTGGTCTTCGCTTTCACGGCCAAAGCGTCCCTGGTCGATATCAATGAGACGAACATTGTCAGTTCTTCCAAAGCGTCCCTGGTCTTCCCTTCCAAAGCGCCCTTGTTCCTCCCTCCCAAAGCGTCCCTGGTCTTCTCTACCAAAGCGACCCTGGTCCCTCTTTCCGAAGCGGCCCTGCTCTCTCTTTCCGAAGCGTCCCTGGTCCTCTCTTCCAAAGCGTCCCTGGTCCTCTCTTCCAAAGCGTCCCTGGTCCTCTCTTCCAAAGCGTCCCTGGTCCTCTCTTCCAAAGCGTCCCTGGTCCTCTCTTCCAAAGCGTCCTTGGTCCTCTCTTCCAAAGCGTCCCTGGTCTTCTCTACCAAAGCGTCCCTGGTCCTCTCTACCGAAGCGTCCCTGGTCCTCTCTTCCGAAGCGTCCCTGGTCCTCTCTGCCAAAGCGTCCCTGATTCTCTCTTCCAAAGCGTCCTTGTTCCTCTCTTCCAAATCGACCTTGTTCCTCTCTTCCAAAACGACCTTGTTCCCGACCAAATCGGCCTTGTTCCCGACCAAATCGGCCTTGAAGATCCCTTCCGAACCTGCCTTGTTCTCTGCCGAACCTGCCTTGTTCTCTGCCGAATCTGCCTTGCTCTCTGCCGAACCTGCCTTGCTCTCTGCCGAACCTGCCTTGCTCACGTCCAAACCTTCCCTGCATTGTGCGACCGAAGCGACCTGGTGCAAGGTTTCGTGAAAAGCGTCTCTTCAAGTACTGTGGTTCACTTTCTAGCTTGCCGCCTTCTTCTTCATTATGGTGATGTACATGTTGTGGAAGGGCATCACCTTCGGTTCTCGAAAAACGTCCCTTCCAGTATTGGGGCTCATCTTCGTCGGTGTTGCTTTTGAAGCGTCCGTGCCATTCTTGGTTTTCGCGTTTGTTATTTTGATCTGAGAATCTTCCTTTCCAGTACTGAGGATCGGAAAAGCGTCCCTTCCAGTACTGAGGATCGGCAAAACGTCCCTTCCAGTACTGAGAATCCGAGAAGCGACCTTTCCAGTACTGAGGATCCGAGAAGCGGCCTTTCCAGTACTGTGGTGTATCATCTCCAAGACTTCTTTCTTTCCAGTAGCTCGATGTTTCTCGTTTGTAGCTGGTCTTGGCATTGGAGCCCAGAATGTGAACTAACAGGATTACAAGGAGCGTGGCGTACGATGTCGTCGCCATGGTTACAAAGAACTAGACCCTCCTGAAAGTATAACAAAATTATACTGAGTAATACTTCCGTTATGCTTGGACACTCTGTCTTTTTATCATGGTTAGTTAGAACACAGATGAAAGTAGAAAACATATCAGTTACCCCTCAGTGTAAAGGTATTTCGCCAGCGACCGAAAGGCAAAGTTCAAACCGGTGTTTTTTGTTTTGAACATATGGTACTCCTAAGCCTTGGTTATACACCTTAATTCCAGGTATAATTTAGTTTATTACAGTAGCGTTGTTTTCAGTTTGGCAGCTGGGTTCAGTAAATTGTTTTTCTTTTAACGGTCTCAGAATACTGTGAGTTAACATTGGTACATACAACTGCTCACTAGTCCTGTGAATACTGTGAGTTAACATTGGTACATACAACTGCTCACTAGTCCTATGAATACTGTGAGTTAACATTGGTACATACAACTGCTCACTAGTCCTATGAATACTGTGAGTTAACATTGGTACATACAACTGCTCACTAGTCCTATGAATACTGTGAGTTAACATTGGTACATACAACTGCTCACTAGTCCTATGAATACTGTGAGTTAACATTGGTACATACAACTGCTCACTAGTCCTATGAATACTGTGAGTTAACATTGGTACATACAACTGCTCACTAGTCCTATGAATACCGCACACGATTTTACACAACGCCCCGCACTTAGTGTTTTTGCATTTCCTTGTGCTTTATCTCTTTAGGAGTTAGTCTCTAAGTGCTTGCTTTAGTCTGATTGGGTAATTGTGTATTTGTCATATTCATCTGGCTGGTGAACTTGTTGTCATCAAGTAATATGTTTGCATTTCTGTCTAATAAACTAGTACTTTTTTTCTGACTTTAGCCGCCCTTTATACCAATCGTCATTTGAAACCTATTTTTGATAAAGCTCTATTTGTGTAGACGATTGTTTCACGATTTTCGAAATTGTACTATTCCTGCATATGGCTTTTCGGCGTTGCTTTTGAATGATTATTGTCAAACATTTGCCATACTTAAGAGCATTAACCTCTGCATATGTATATATTTCAGGGAACTTCATTTAGAGTTATTCACTTAAAATAAATCACACCGCGGTTTCGTTTAATCATTTTGTACCCAAGGAAAAAAAAGTTATTTCCTTCTTGAATAACATAATTTTATGTCCAAATAACGCCTTAATCTCCCAGCTGCTGATATTTTTAAGGACTGGATTCCTGTCTTTTGTTTTAATTAACTGACTGACTATGTAAAGCAAGGGAGTTAATTTCTTTGCATTCGTGTCCTTGTCCTCAAATTCTATTTTCATTGCAGTCATTTGGCCTGAAAGTACTTTTGAGCTTCATTTTGATTTAACAGAATAAAAACAATTGATGCCTGAGATCATAAATTCACCGACTCCTTTCTAAGGCATTTCTTAAAAGAGAAAGAAGTAATTGCGTAATTTCGCAACAAAAAGTCCAACATTTCCTATTATTTGTTAACCTTTGGTTAGGCCGCTGCTACTGAAGTGTTAGGATTTAAAAGCCATGAACTTTACGAACAGCTGCTTTTAACTTTTATGATCGCTTTGTTATTGCAGTTCAGATTTGTCTTTAGGTTTTCTAATACCCTCGTTTATTAGAAAGCTTTTTAAAGTGCTTAGGACTTTCCACTTAGAAATAATGTTATACCTACAAGAAAACTGCAAAAAGAAGCAAGAGTGAGATTTGTCATTTATAATCTTATTACTTGAAAGGAAAGCCGGTTCCTATATTTGCATGTCACTTCCCCTTTTAAAAGGTACAAGGCAGGAGAAGGCGAAGCAATGCACGAGGCGTTAATACTTTTAAGCGCGAAAAAGCTTTAAGAGCGCCAAAACGTTACAACCGGTATTTTCTTCTGAGAAATATTCTTCGATGTAGAATCGTAAATGTAATCTTATCTAGAGTTAGGTTCCTCCGCAGGCATCTCTAATTGTCGAAGAAATCAGATTATGGGCTCCCTGTGGCAGGTGAAGAAAAGAGAGGGAGATTGGAGCCAAGAGAGAGAGAGAACGGCTAATCTAGAGTATTACTAGAGACCTTTAAGAAGCCAGTTCTCATACTAAGTAGCCATGGTCCGGTTATTCAAAGGGTGGATAACGCTATCCACGAGATAAATCCTTATCCAGTGGATAAGTATTAACCAAACTAGCTTATTGTATCCACCCTTGCAACAACCAGACCAGATAAATCCCTATCTAGTGGATAAGTATTAACCAAACTAGATTATTTTATCCACTGGATAAGGTTTTATCCGGTGAAGAGCGTTATCCACCCTTTGAAATCGGACTCGGGTGTACAAAGTTTAACATTGCCAGCATTCAAAACCCAACCTAAATTTCAACTTAACCATAAGCCTTGGAAGACCCGGTAATGGTTCCCTATTTATCTTCGACCCCGCAAAAATAAACCATTTGGCAACCATAACCATTTGGTAAATACGGATTGTAATAAAATCACAGAAACCGAAATTCGAATTGGTGTTCAAAAGGGGAACTTGGTATATGTATCGAATATTTATTTCTTTGGGATAAAGTGGGAGGGCAAAAGTCCTCAAATACCACAAACGAGTTTTAATTTAAGATTTGAGAAAGTAAGATGTTCAATACTCGCCAACTTAATGAATTGGCCATCAGCCATTTTAACACCTTTTTGCCTCTTAAAATTGGTTTGAACTTTTCAAACTTCCACGTAATCCCTCCACAGAAACGGCTTGTCAAATTTAGATTAGGAATTTAAATCTAAAGAAAGGTATTAGTGATCGGATTATTTGTTAGAAAATCGAATTTTGACAAAGAAAGTCGTCCAACAATGAATGAGATTTCTGAAATCGGTGGAATGTTACAGAACAGGACGTTTTTTACGGGGTGTCTCGAAACCTAAGACCCTCGAAAACTAAGACCTAAGACCTAAGACCCCCTCTTAGTTTTTCTAGATCTCGAAAGCTAAGACCCCCTCTTAGTTTTCGTAATTCGCAGTTCGAAAACTAAGACCCCGCCAAAGAAAGCGATGTGAAGCGAAGCGAAGAAATGAAAACAGCTCCGTTTAATCAAGAGTCGCTTGGCTTCTTGTCTGACTGTGTGTGACTACATATAACGAAAAATCGGCCGGCTTACTTTCACAGTATTTTATTGTACGAAATAGTACTAAAGAACTTTATTGAATCATTGAGAATGAAAGCATATATGATAAATATATAATAAAGACAAAGTATTGTGGCGTCGCTTGAAAATAATCAACAGAAAATATGTTTATAGATCAGAGCGTTTTTTGCATACATGTGATACGCCGATGACAGATCCGATTTAATTTACTTCCGTTACATATTGGACATATGATATGAACTACTGATGAAGTGAATTAATCTCATAAGGGAAATTCCAGGGTCAAAATGACGCGGAACTTGAGTTTTATCAAATAACTGATAAGTAAGAGCAAACTCCGGATATCCAGAGACGTTTGCAGTCGTTCAAGGGACCGAAACTTCAATAGATCGAAAAGAAAAGGCTGTAGCGCATACAATTTTTTTTTATAAGAACGAAAATCAATGAAAATCGATAAAAATCGATAATCAAGGACGCTAGCGTTGTGACTATCGATTTTTATCAATATCAATGAAGTATTTTGATGGAAGGGGGGTTGTACCTGGATCCCACCACGTATTTTGGCATCTAGATTTTTGTCCACAAATATCTTCTTTAATAAAGTACTTATTGAAGAAGTAACTATATTTCTACTTTCTACAGGCAGAGAAGAACGTGTGTCTGCATTAAAATCGGTATCCCTATTTCACAACGCGAGAAATTACCCGCCACCCACCACCTCCCCATTGTTTTGACCTCTTCCCTAACCTAAACATTTACAGCCTTCTCTCACTGTTCTACTGAACGGTATTATCGCCATTGAATTTATGCTAATGTTACGAGAAAAATCGTTGTTAAAATTCGTCCCTTGTAATCTGGTCCAAATTTTTTTTCTGACAAATGCAATAGACCAGTTCGCGGTAAATTCCGACATTTTGAAAGGGGTGCAAACATGGCGCGAAATACAGTGTTTGTATGGGAATCGATGGGAATCCGATTGCCAAATAAAATCCGTAAAATCGAATTTCTGAATTATCCAACAGATAAGAGTAAAAGATTAACATATCGAAATTTGAGGGATTTAGCTGAGCTGGGAAGCGTGCAATCGTGTTTTCAGTTTTCCATACATTCACTCTGTATATTTTCACGCGGAATTGGACTCGTTTTTACCAGACAATGTATGGAAAACTGAAAACGCGATTGCACGCTTCCCAGTTTCCAACACAGCTACATCCCTCAAATTTCGATATGTTAATCTTTTACCTGGTATCTTAAGTTTGTATCTGAAGAATATTTCATAAATTCGATTTTACGGATTTTATTTGGCATCGGATTCCCATCGATTCCCATACAAACACTGTATTTCGCGCCATGTTTGCACCCCTTTCAAATGTCGGAATTTACCGCGAACTGGTCTATTGAAAGTGTCTCTAGACTTTAATTACGTTTCTCTACGGATTTACTAAGGGGTCATAGTTTTCCTACCTAGTTCTCGAAAACTAAGAAATGTTTTGTAGGACCAGATTTTTTTTGGGCGTTATTTTTTGGCTTGCTCGATTTTTTTTGTGAGGGGGGGGGGGGAGGGGGATTTGCGGTACCTCCCCCGGTATAATTACACTTCATGTGTCGATCAAATGACAGCGAACGTGTATTTTATTATAAGTTACTACTCAGTGTTGCTGGTATATAAGTATTGATTAGCAGAATCGATCAGGTATCCAGATTCATTCTGACAGTCGTTCAAGGGCCGATCGAAATTCGTGCATATCGAAAACTGTAGCCTGAGGAAATCAGACGCCTTTCATCGCCCCTTTGGAGCAGCACATACCCGTAACTGTATAGCTTATATGGGAGAAAACAGAACATTTCAAATCCGATTGAAAGTGTCTTTAATTATAATTGTTTTACTGAGGGTCTTAGTTTTACTGAGTTTTCGAAAACTAAGACCCCTCTTAGTTTTCGTAATTCGTAGTTGAAAAACTAAGACCCCTCACTAAAAATATAGAAAACTGCGTGAAACGAGTAGAAGAAATACTGAGAAATAGCGCCGTTCAGTTAAACCGTACTTTTTAGTAAACAATTTTTAAACTTAACTAAATTCTGTGTGAACTACAAACCGGAGCAAAGTAATACATGGAGTTAAGTCTGTTGAAGTTTTAGCGTGTTCTTTCGAGTAGTTTTCTTCTTTTTTTTAACGAAACATTGCCCAAACTCCCGAAATATCATGCATGCATGTACAAGACTATGTATGGGCCTGATAAATGAGGCGGGCTAGCCCGGTCTCTCCAAACCCGCCTCATGTAATCACAGAGTTAATTTTTGTTGTGTTTCATAGCCAATTAAGGCGGCCTACACAGCAAAACCGGCCAGCCGCCTCATGTAGATACTTTCTTTTCTGTTTCTTTTCAAACTGCCGGGACGCGTGCTGCTTGTACACAAATTTATTGATCGTGATCATATTACATTTTGGCGGGAACTGAGTGCACATCATTGTTCTCTGGCAATTGACATCCTATTCAACGATGTCGTTGTTTCGGCGGTTTAAGGTGGCCCGCGGCTATTTATTTTGGCAACGGGGGTCTTTTTAAATTGCGTTTTTGAACAGCTAAACATTATCCGATTTCCGAGATTTTTTGAACTTTTAATAAAGAATCCTCGAATGTTATAAAAAGTACAATTAGAAAGTGATTAACAGAGAATTGCTGAAGATATAAGCGAGTTTCGAAAACGTTGTTTTTTAGGAAAGAGCGTATATTTCAAAACCCAAAAGATGGATTTGTTCTATTTTACTTTCAACGAGTGCCCAACCTCCAAGGTCTGTGACAGGCAAGTTTCAGGTTAATCGGCACCATACAAGTTTCTCAGCAAACGGCTGATCAATTTTAACCTTAAAATGTTATGCTCAGGCATCTGGTTCAACTGCCGGAGAAATATTACAGTAATAATTAAATCGTACATACCATATGGAAGTTCAATACCACTTGAAACTTCTGTGCCAACGGCAAGAAGATCGGAAAACTGCAACTAACGTTATGCGGCGAACGAAGTAAGATAGGTTATTGCTGAATATTTGCGAAAGTCGAGAAATTTGTATTCTTTCGGCATAAAAAAAATCACTAGTTTGTTTTTCTTAAGTTTCTAATATGACTTACAGTAGCATATTTTAAAGTACCTTACCGAGTTTCAGCGCGCTTTGACCATACGCTTTTGAGAAATAAAGGCTGTAAACTTCAGCTTGTGCGAGACTTCTAAAATCTAAATGCTTGGAAAACCCCTCATGTTAGCTAATTTATTCAATGGGTTTGTTTTGAATTTCCGCACGGGTTCTGCCACTTGGGAATTGCGAGGCAAGGAATAATTAAAATTATTGTTGAAATTAAAATTAGGATTACATTGTAATTCATGCGACTGTGTGCAGTAACCCATGAAAGTGTGACAACTAACACGCAAATCCTGGCTAAAATAGTGTTCGTTTTAAATAAGGGACAGTTATTCAAAATAAAAGTAAAAAAAGATCCATACCGTCGAGATTTTTTTAAAATAAAAAGCAGTATTATGCTTTTGATACCGGCTCTGATACTCCTTGGCACCAAAACATTACTCAGCCTGGACTATTATTACAAACTTGCAAAATTAATCCTCATTTTAATTTCAACATTAATTTTAATTATTCCTTGCCTCGCAATTCCCAAGTGGCAGAACCTGTGCGGAAATTCAAAACAAACCCATTGAATAAATTAGCTAACATGAGGGGTTTTCCAAGTATTTAGATTTTAGAAGTCTCGCACAAGCTGAAGTTTACAGCCTTTATTTCTCAAAAGCGTATGGTCAAAGCGCGCTGAAACTCGGTAAGGTACTTTAAAATATGCTACTGTAAGTCATATTAGAAACTTAAGAAAAACAAACTAGTGATTTTTTTTATGCCGAAAGAATACAAATTTCTCGACTTTCGCAAATATTCAGCAATAACCTATCTTACTTCGTTCGCCGCATAACGTTAGTTGCAGTTTTCCGATCTTCTTGACTTTGGCACAGAAGTTTCAAGTGGTATTGAACTTCCATATGGTATGTACGATTTAATTATTACTGTAATATTTCTCCGGCAGTTGAACCAGATGCCTGAGCATAACATTTTAAGGTTAAAATTGATCAGCCGTTTGCTGAGAAACTTGTATGGTGTCGATTAACCTGAAACTTGCCTGTCACAGACCTTGGAGGTTGGGCACTCGTTGAAAGTAAAATAGAACAAATCCATCTTTTGGGTTTTGAAATATACGCTCTTTCCTAAAAAACAACGTTTTCGAAACTCGCTTATATCTTCAGCAATTCTCTGTTAATCACTTTCTAATTGTACTTTTTATAACATTCGAGGATTCTTTATTAAAAGTTCAAAAAATCTCGGAAATCGGATAATGTTTAGCTGTTCAAAAACGCAATTTAAAAAGACCCCCGTTGCCAAAATAAATAGCCGCGGGCCACCTTAAGCTTCCACAGCTCTTAAATAAGAAGAAACCTGTACAACAAATGGTCGACAGCATTCAATGCTTCGACTGCAACCAACTACCAGTGAAAGAAAGAATCGGACAAGGAGCGTTTGGGGATGTTTACACCACCGATTACAAAGCCCCGGAAAATGAGATTGCCGAAACAGTTGTTATCAAGAAAATGTTACAAGTCCTGGATAAAGAAGAGAACAAACTTTTCTTTAAAGAAGTAGCTCTTCTTAACAGACTTAACCATACTAGCATTGTAAAATTCAAAGGAGTTTGCTATCAGTTCGCTGTCATTTTACATTTAATCGACATGTCCAGTGTAATTTACCGTACGTATCTAGACTAACTTCCCTTCAATCAGGTCATATATTATGAGTATTTTTACACTATGAAGCCAATCACGACTACACATAATCCGTTACTTTGCCGAGGTCCAGAACAAGCTATTGTGCACTGTTTGGGTTTAGTTCGGATGCGACGCAGGCTATGCAGTGGACAGCTAAATGGTTTTCCTGTTAATACCTATTAACTGACTCGTCTATAAAATTATATTCAAACAACAATAATAATAATAACATGTTATGTATGATCAAATGCGCAGGTATCAAACTATATCTAAAATCTTAAGCAATTTAAAAGCTAAATACTATTCTAAAGTGAAATCTAAAAAGAGTATAAAAGAGACCCATGGCTAATGTAAATTAAAAGCTATTTTAAAAAGATGAGTCTTAAAGATTTAAAACTATCAAAATTGTCCTCATTACGAATGCGCAAAGGCAGTCCATTCCACACTTTCGGCGCTGCTGCAGCAAACGCACGGTCACCCAGAGTCTTTTTATAGTTACAGGTTTAGGTACTATAAACAAAAGTCCGATCCACTGTTAGATCGTAGGCTGTAATGGGTACATACATGTACATATGCTCTCTGACAGTAATGGCATTACAAAGATATACAGGTGCAATACCATGAGTACACTTAAAAGCAACTGACTGCAGTCTTGAAATGGACTTCCTTGAAATCTATCTGAACAGGACTGCTTGTGTGATGTAGCTGTATCTAGGCCAGTATAGGAAATAAGTCTTGCTGCCGAGTTCTGTAACCGCTGCAGTTTGGACAGATATTAAGCAGCAGGCATACCGAAAAGCAGACTATTGCAATAATCGACACTCATAATAATGGGTTGAACTCCACTTCGCTTCACACAGTTTAATATGGCGGGGTCTTAGTTTTCGAACTACGAATTACGAAAACTAAGAGGGGGTCTTAGTTTTCGAGAACTAGGTAAGAAAACTAAGACCCCTTAGTAAAACCGTAAAGAAACGTAATTAAAGTCTATAGACACTTTCAATGGGATTTTTAAGGACATTTTTTGACCGGATCATACTGGACGGTTTTTAACGACGATTTTTCTCGTAACATTAGCATAAAATTTAATGGGTATAACAAGTGAGAGAAGGCTCCCTGGTTCAGGTTAATGTGGTGCGAAAAATTTAAAATCGCCCCGTGTATTAAAGTTACTTTAAATATGCGCTATTTATATTTTGATAAAATTTGACCCTGGAATTTCCCGCATGAGATTAATTTCACTTCATCAGTAGTTCATATCATCTGCCGCCCAATATGTAACGGAAGTAAATTTAATCGGAATCTGTCATCGGCGTATCGGATGTATGCAAACTCTGCGAAACTCTGTTCTATAAACATATATTCTGTTGATTATTTTCAAGCGACGCCATACTACTCTGTCTTTATTATATATTTATCATATTTACTTTCATTCTCAAATATTCAATCAAGTTCTGTGCGTAGCACTATTTCGTACAATTAAATACTGTTAGTTTCGTTACAAGTTAACTGATGAACAGTCAGACAAGAAGCCAAGCGACTCTTGATTAAACGGAGCTGTTTTTATTTCTTCGCTTCGCTTCACATCGCTTTCTTTGGCGGGGTCTTAGTTTTCGAACTGCGAATTACGAAAACTAAGAGGGGGTCTTAGCTTTCGAGATCTAGAAAAACTAAGAGGGGGTCTTAGGTCTTAGGTCTTAGTTTTCGAGGGTCTTAGGTTTCGAGACACCCGTTTTTTACGTGTTGTTTTGTCTCGAAAGCTATGCTTGAAAGTAAAAATTCGAACAAGGTATAATCTAATGATCATCCTCTTCATTAGAACATGTACACGGAAATGCATGGATCTTCGACTTATAATTTCGTAAATCCCGACCCATTTTATTGTCAAACGTATCTGGCTGTAATTATATCAATTGAAATCTTGGCATGTAAATCAGACTAATATTATGGCTTGTTTCTACTGTTTTAGGAAAACATCTCTAGAATCCTTCCAGCTTTGTAAATAATTAAATTTGGCGATACTACACAGTCGAGGTAGCTATGTGGAGACTGATAAATAGAGGTAATCGGCTAACTCTGTTGCCACCCAATTCAGATCATGTGATGTAAACACACATTACTCTGGAGAATTGACTCTTTGGAAATTAATTATATTCGGATAGGCATGACTGCAAGAGTAGCATCTGTTTACATCACATGATCCGAATTGGCTGGCAACAGCGTTAGCCAATTACCTCTATTGTTTATAGTCTTCCCTAGTGACAGTACCTTGTCGGGTGAAGCCACGATCAAACGGTGATCGGCTATTCAATTCGGTATCTTGTGATTGTGAAAGTGCGGCGCTGTTTTGATGTTATAGTAGGCGATATTCGGATTCTTTAGACTAAACCTAAAGCAAAATTACAATACTGTATAGAGAATTCATAAAACAGAACAAATTGAAAAGAAACCGATGCCATTACGGTACAGTTATGTCTTCATGTTGTGAAATTAAAACGGCTTCCCCGTCATTCTAGCACCTCTGATCCAATCAAATTATACAGTTATGCAACAGAAATGTTACACAACAGTTTAAACATATTATTACTGTTGTTCTGATCCACTCTTGTGCAACCTGCTGTAATGTATGGCTTCCGATTTTGATCCCCAAAAGGCCGCAGATGTACAACACAGTTGGGGACTCAACAATGAGTCGTTGGGTTCAATTCGCTGAGAAAATAGAAACCTCAGCGAGTCTCGGTGGCTCTTTCGGCTTTAAAATAAGGTTGTTGAATATTTGACGTTTTCGTGTAATTGAACAAAATATTGTGTCAATGTGTTTTTATTAAAGCACATAAACGTATTTTTTCGAATTTGAGAATATACGTATTATCTTGCATGTATAAAATTATATTGAAGCAATTAGGAGTTTTCAAAACGAATTTTTGGTTTTTATTGCGACTTGCGTTCCTCAGTAATTAAAGAGGTAGAAATCAAAACCACATAAACGTAACACTCTTAGGTTGATTAGAGACATCTTTTGTGGTTTTTCATGTGTTTTTTCGTATCTCCTCTTTTGACTCTTGACTTTTATGTGTTTTATTTTTTAAATATAGAATGTTAAACAAAACAAAACTGCTTAGTTGTGAATTTTTCTTCAGTTTTGTATAACAACTGATTGTCAATTATTTCCACCAAATGGTATTCGACTAATTTCTCCTGCCCTCACGCCTACGCATAGAGACCACCAAGAGCTCATAATGTGATCACCTAACCCAACGTATTGGATTGCCGAAAAACTAATGTTTTACTCTAGATGACTCCCTTTTTAATTTTTCTAAAATTTTCACCACATTCGCACGACCAGAAATTCAAAGCGATCAGATAATTTTCGCTTAATGCTGTCAATTTCTTGTTTTGATATCATTCTGGTAAAGTTTGCACTTTTTTGTGTTGTTTTGCATTTAATTGGTGACATTTTGTTTCATTTTGCCAGAGAAGAAGAGCTCAGCGATTATCTGGGCTCCCAAGACTTGCGGTTAGCATTTCCCAAAAAAATCTTTAAAAATACTATTGACTATAGAATCGAACCTAAAGTTATCTTTATGATAATCTTGCTGATTGAATTTTGTAACAATTGAAGTTCCAAAGCAAGCGCCTTGACCAGAAAGATGTTTTTTATGAGATCTGTTGTAGTAGCTAAGCACGGTGTATCGAGTAGATATCTTGTTACTATGCTTAGAACTGTGAAGAATCTAGTGCCTAATACAATGTATTAAACAGAAAATTCTCTTATTTCTGAAATCCCACTTCTGCAATTTTACCAATTTGTAACGGAACATGACTAGATGATTGTAATCTGATATCTTATCGATTTTTGCTGTAATCGACGCAAAAACGAGTATGGAAAAAACGTTACCAAAACAGATGAGAGGTTTGACTCATCAAAAACTCACTAAAAATGGCTTGTGGAACCATAAGTTAAAAAGGATTTTCAAGAAAAGGACTCGACCGAATCGAAACAAAAGCGATTTCTGAAGGCGTTTCTAAGAAGCCTAAATAAAACTCGAGGTGGAAATCTAATTGTAATTGTACTGACCTTTAATCTGTTGCGACTTCTGCAAAATTAATTTCACAGACTTTATCTCAGTTTTAAATAAGAACTACTGATTGAGGCCGAAAAAAGAAGAAATTAAGCTGAAGTTCAACTTTAAATATCGTTTTGAATTCATTTGGCTGTTGTTAATTCTAAGTAGCGTTCTGTATTGATTCGACTTTATTTTGTTGGTTGAAATTGTGCCAGTAGAAAGTTTTGCCTTTTTTGTACTGAAATTTCAATAAAAATGTGAATGATTCCTTGAAAATGCGGTTCACTAATGCTTTCCTCAACTTAAGAAGTAATCCATATATTTTAAGCGGATGAGTTAATTCTAAATGTTCCAACTCAAAACAAAACGGATGATATTTACCTGAAAACATCTGTCATTTTGCCCTAAACAAATCCAAAACTGCCTTTATTTGCGGTTATTAGATTTCCCCAAAATGAGTTAGGAATGGTGTGAAAATAGAGTAAACCGTTAGAAATTCCTTACTGGTTAGGCAACTTTCCTTCAAATATGACGCTTATTTAAAGTAATTATGTCCACCCTTCAACTGTATATTATTAGAAAACGGAAAATTATTTAAAGGAATGAAATAATAAATATTTTCAGACGAGCCAGCTGTTCTAGCTTCAAGAGGCGTGAGGATTTTGAAGGAATTTCTTAACTTTGAAGGGAAATGCTTCAGGAGTTTTAAGTTCTTCTGTAACCTAACGGCACAACTGTTATACTGACAGGATCTTGAACACTGACTTCTCGATTTAAAATAAATAAATGATAGAATAATTTCTTAATTTCAGGCTTTTTTGCAAAGAGGACGCGAAAAAGTGACGAAAACTGACAATGATCAAATACGTCAACAAGTCAGATAATATACACATCCTAACGTTTACCATCGTTTTCAGGTTTTCAGGTAGACAACGTTCCTAAATCAACTTTCCGTTATGTCAGTTTACTAAAATACTCTATCCTTCAACATTCTCTAGTTTACTAAAGTAAACTCATTTTTAAAAATGTTCACATTTTCAACCACACTATCTGGCCGAGTTTATATAGCTATTTGCCATTGAAAAATAAGCGATAAAAGTGAGCGCGTTTGATACTTACTGATTTTTTGACGAACGGTGTATTTCTGACTGCGGTGTTCTGGTTGTGATCGGTGTGTTATCAACTCGAGACTGCATATACCCCAAGTCGGCCGACCCAAATATATTCGGCTCTCGCCCCACAAAGTTCTTTTGTATATATGTAAATGTCCTCCGGTCCTCGTCGTGCGCGAATCAAGTATGCCCTAATCAGTATTACAATACACCACTAATTAACGAAATTAGCAACTATATCTGACAATTATGTGAGATTGACTAGAAGAAAGTGATCCCAGGCAGGTGATTTAGACAGAGAGAATTAAGTTAACAAAAGTATTTGGCGCTGCGCTATGTGGGCGACTTAGCGATGCTGTTCACGCACAAATTATGTGAGCATACTGAATGGTAGCACATCCGATGAAACGTTCCGATGTGTAACGCATAAACGTATTACAAAGTACCCTGTAGTTACTTCATACGGCTTTTAATAAAGGTATTAAGCACCTTCTTGAGTTTGAAAACTTTATAAGTTGTCCTGCGCCAAATATACTAACGAGTAGACACACATGGGTGTTAAGTCCTTGAAAAGAAGGCGTGGCTTAATTCGGGGGTGACTTGTACATTTGCGTTAGAGAAGCCAGTTTGGTCTGACGTCGATTTATTTTGTGTATAAATGTTTTAAGTGAGTTTGACTCATATGTTGGCTGATATAACGCAATTAAATGGCACAGCAGCAAATGCCGGGCGGGAAATACACTTGTTTTGTGCGAGAGCCCAAGCTGTGCTTGTAAATCAAACAAATTCACCTTGCTCATCAAGAGTACGCCTACACACGGAAAGAGGAAATTCCACAACGTCTTCAAAAATAATCGGGAGAAAGCCAAAAACCGCGATAAAGTCGGCTCTATTTTATTGTGTCTGCGTATTCTGTGGTTTGGGTTTATTAATCTGAGAAAAGTGGCTAAATTTTCAGGGATTTTTTATGCGCTCGAATCTTAATACCCTGCGGCGTAACTAACTAACTCTACCGGTGTGGTTTAATAACCATTGGGCGACCCATTATTGAAAATGCTACTTGTTTAGTTCTAAAGAATGGCCATCTAATAAATGAACTAACTTATCGCGCGTCCTACCCGAGTTTATTAGCACCTATGTTTGAGGTACGACACCTTCGAAGGATATTGGAAAATATTAGTTGAAGTCAGATTTTGGAGATACCTTTTAACCTACAGGTTAATTTACCCCAGATGATAGGTGTCTTATCCGTCAATTTGAATTACCACCGACCGTTTTCCTAGACCAGATGAAAATTTGAACAAGATCAAACCTCACCCCTGATGAGCTTTACAATTCCGATCTGATTTGCCCACCAAAGAACAAATCTGTTTTTGATTTTGGAAAACAAATCTCATTAAGCTCGGAAACACCACGGCCGGCTCTTTTTATTTATACGTAAATACTTACGGCAACAAAAATTAGGTTAGTTTCCAGTGATAATTGCAAGAAATCAAAAAGCAAAGTCATCTATGTCCCTAATAAAGCTTGATAGCTCTCTCAAATATAAGGATATATGTGGCCTCTCGTATCTTTTGATAAGTGTGTCTTGAACCGTTTTGTTGAGATGCGTAAGATTTAAATCCAAATTCTCATTTCTCCGTTTTTGAGTAGAAGCTTTGTAATTCTTCCGTTCGAGTTCAGTAAACATATATCCTTTATATTCTACGTGCACCTGCAAATAGTTTTGTATAAACTGTTTGAGTCATTGTTTTAAATGCAACAATATTTCAACAATATGGTTGTTTCAGAAACAGCCGAGTTTCCGCGCGACAAGTCAAATTTTTGGACATTTTTCTGCCGTGTGTTTACTGAATACATCCAAACTGTGGCTTCGTATTGCCAAGCAATTTTTATTGTTTTAGCTACAATACCATTTTATCGATATAAGTAATTGGTATTGAGACAATTTGGAACTGGTTTTTAGTGCTATTTTAGTACAAGATATTTTTTAAATCAAATGATTGGAGCTTGAGTACGTTTCATCGAGCATATATCATCGCTAATTATGTGCGATTTTGCTATGGTGTATTTTTACAGTAACTATTTTATTTATGAACTCGAACTGGATATCATAAAAAAAACCTAAGTACACCAAGCCAAACTGAATATTCGTTGTACTCTTGTGGCAAAAATGTCTAACTGAAGTAAGCAAAGAATAAGCTAAGCAACCAGGACGACGACCGCTGTAACGACGAAACGTAGAAAAGTGTTTTCTCCCGAAATTTGGTGTTTACTATTTCCTTTATTTTGCCTTTGGGTGCATTTCACAACCAGATTTCCGAAAAATATGTCAGCATAGAGTTCCATTCAGGCCGAACGATAAACGGTGTGATTTGCTTCCTGACCGTTCGCGTTCTCTTTTGAACGTATAACATTTGGAGTTTTCACGTTGTGTTTTTGAAAAATGTAGGAGGACTGCGCGCATTTTCACGTACAGTTATTGTATTTTGTAATTAGGACTATTGTTTTATTCTATCGTCCTAAATGCCGTGTCGTGGTTGCTTTAGGTCTGTCATCATTCTGTGGACAACAGCAAACACAAATAACCAGGTCGATGCCAAAACAGAGTTAGCCGACATCTTGCTAAAACATAAATATGTACTACTGTGGATGAAGTTTCAAGCTATTAAATGAGATTGCTGTAGCTGACATTTACGTTACTTTTAATATGATGTAAACTAATGTACTTCATTTTCATGTGTTTTTCAGTCCAAGATTTGATGTATACTTCAGTTCTTATATAGACTAAATATTTCATTTGTATTTTCGTCTATATGACAATCAATGCAAATTTTATTTTCGGGATAGAACATTTTCATTGTAATGTGAAATAAATTTTAGAGTTATTGCGAATGGGTTCACGAAAAAGAATGTCTCGAGAAATTTAAGGAACACCGAAATCGACGATGTAGACTTTCAGTGGCTGCGATTGCCAGAAAATATTGATCAGGAATGTGGCATTAATAGAAAAACAAACAGCACGTATTATAGAGATGTACAACATTGCTCATCGAGAAAATTGTTAGATGAAAACTACAGATAATGTAGCCCATTTGTTTATGAAATAACCAGTAAGCCAAGGCAAAGACTGTTGTCCTTATTCAATATATGCTCGCAAAGCAGAGGGACGAAACAATGAAGTAATAAATATAACTCAGCTGTTTTTTTCGCCTGTAGCGCAAAACTAGATGATATTGATAAATGTATATTGTAAAATGACCTCTCCTTCTTTGTTAACATGGGCATTAACATGTGGGAATATTCTAAAACGTATTGCAGGTGAAAATAAAAAGCTTTTTTGGGAAATGTTTGTAAAGGATTTAAGAAAAAAAATTAAGGAACATTCTGATCTTAAAGATATAAAAATATATTACTGTGATACGTTGAATAGTAGGTAGGCAAACACATTTAAAGCGGTTTTTATATTCAGTTCTGAACCATAGTGGGTCTGATAACTTTCAAATAGGACTGAGAAACAACTGTGTTTTTAAACCAATTTCAAGGAACATCGTTCGAAGCTCGAAGCCATACGTGACACACTCACAAGGTGGGACTTCAGGTTTCGATTCCGTCGAATTCGAAGTTTGTCATTCAGTTTGTTTGAGTGTACTGTTTTCAACGCCGAGAAAAGGGACGATCAATTATTTTCGGTAAAGTAATGAATATTAGAAAGTGGTAAGCGCTTTGTTGGTATCTCGCCCTTGCTCCGGAGATTTCGGTTTTCCTCCCTCCACAAAACCAACACGCTAAATTCCAGTTCGATCTGTGGTCAGTTAATCGGTTCCTGACTTTGATTAGCCCCTATGGTTGTTACAGGGTTCCGTTAAAAGTGAGTGTACATTTATTGATCAACTACGGTTCGGTTCGACTGAAATTAAACGCGATTTGTAGACGGAATTCAGATATTTTTAATTTCGCAGACCAAAAGTCTTCCTATAAAAACTGCCCCTACCGTCTGAAGTAGATCACTTTGAAATCAATAGTTTTGGAAAGTTTGGATGATATCACGACTTTTGTATCAGCGAAAATAGGCAGTAACAGCTTCTGTAAATTAAACCTCGATAAATTCACAAGGGTTCATTGTTTCATGTCCAAACTTATAAACCTTACTGAGATGCACATTTTTACAGTTTATATCTCCTGAAAATATCGAGCTTCAACATTATGCAAATTTACCGCGACCATGCATAGTTGAATTCGGTCAACAACCTGTCAGATTCTTGTACGGTATCACTGTGAAGTGTTGGATAAACAGTAGGATCGACAGCTAGTGAGCTAGTAGAACCAAGGCAAGGATGGATGAAAAATTATAAGATGCAGCCAGGTTTTTTACGGCATATTTAGTGAGATATCTGATGTTTTAGGATTGTGATGCTGCAGACATTTGAAGAAGAAAAAAAACTAAAAAACAGTCCAATGTTCAAAATCAATATAACAATTTCTTTGACACAAAGCCGCAGACAATAAAGAGAGCAGATTGTATTAAGTTAGTACCCTTCAGCTGTTTTCCTAAATGTGTAGGTTCAAACTGTTAATTTATAGCTACCGGATCAGCCAATGAGAGAGCGATTGAAACATACAAAAAACCGCTCTGCTGTGATTAAGAAAATCTCATATATGCTCTAAATACTGCGAATATTATAGTTATTGATGGTTCACTCGGAAAGTAATATTACTAGCTTAAAATCAATAATTTCTATATCCATTTTTCAGTTATGTTAGAAAATTTTAATTACAATTCACGAGAAATAGATTTAGATTTGTATAAATTATTATCAAGGCTAGTCGGCGGAATAATAGTGTTCAATAAGGTAATTAAAACTGGCTAATTCTAAACAAAAATATGTTGGAAAAGTAAATTGAAAGCATGATTTCCTAAAAAAATGTATTTGGGCTAGAAATTCGTAGATGTGTAGAGTATGATGACGTCATTGCTTTCTCCTCCTTTCAGGTTCATCCACGTTTACAACGGCGCAACACGTCATAGTTTTTGCAGTGACGATTACTGTTACAACCAATCCAAATGTCCGTACCATTTTTTTTGCGAAATTCGTCGGCGCGCGCGCGCGATCGTAAAAAAATTCGCGTCTTTTTTATCAACAAATACACTTTTCGGCAGCTCGAAAAGTGTAGCTTTTGTAGGTTTGTATTATTAGTAACTATTTTTTATTAAGTAGAATTGCATTATTCGCACACACTCCCTAAACAAGAAGTCGTTGACAAGTATGGCAAATCTAATATCTCGTCTATACATAAAATAAAAAATAAAAATCCATTCAAAAATTATGTATAGAAGCCGCGTCCTCGAATCCCGGCCGCGTCCTTAATTGGGCAGGGACATAAGGCCGTTGGCAATGTCTCCTTCCTCTTCTAATCTATATGAGGGGGACGTGAAAGTGAAAGCTGTTGTGCTACTTCGAGAAAGCTTTTTCGCACTGACGAAGGGCTAACGATAAGCATTTTTAAGACCCTATCATAAATACGTATTTCTATTTCGATCAGTGGATCCCACAATATACAGCAAACATTATCATTAGCATGCCAAAGGACATATTAAAATTAGTGTCTTGTGAAATTTGAGTGCTGTAGCTTAAAAAGCAATGAAGTTGCAGCCATTTGAAATTAGAGAGATTTGCATGAGAAAACAACGGAGCCTTTCCAGCTCGCTTTCATGTATTTTCTGCATTTGAAATACCTATAACTCAACAGCAATTCTACACGTTGCTCTAAAACTCAACATAATTACTAGTTTTAATGTGATATTTCATGTGGTAGCATTAGTTTCCCTCTACATATTTACTTTCCAAATTATTCAAATAAGTAGGCGCCATTAAGAATTCGCCGGGCCAACACCAGTGTATATGTGCGATTTATTCACGATAATTTCTTTAGTTCATGTACCTTTATAGCACGTTTTATTCAGGTTGTTAAATTTTAGTAGCCTTAACAACTATCTGCTTCACATTACTTTTAACTTCTGTTGATTAATCTGTAATCTTTGATATATTGAACCTCGTAAGCGATTAACTGATGGTTGGTATGGGATCGCGAAACATAAATTATGACTGTGTGCGCGCTTCATATTAACTTAACAACACGGAAATTCTGAATAAAAATGAAATAATTCCGATTCCAAAAACAAAACCCCGTGTAAAGAATTACTTTAAAGACGATAAAAGTACACGGGATGTTACCGTTAACATTTTACGCCAAATTTCTAAATAAATGAAAACACTGAATTTGCACATTTAGTTACTGGCATTTAGTTTAGATATATTTCAAAGACAAAAAGACTACAACTGGCTAGCATTTGTCTTTGTGGACCAATGTTTTTTGTAATCTCGAGCATTATTTCACTTTCCTATGCAACCTCCATGGCCTGAGCCAAATCTTTTTATGAAAGTGAAGGCAATGAGAAATTTAATTTCAAGTTCATGATTATCTACATTGCTGATATTAGCTACATGAATCGATCTCAAATATGTATGTCAAACAGACACACTGGATCCATTCTATTATTTATATTGATGATATGTTAAAGAAACACATTACATTGAGTCAAAATGGATCAAAATTAGAACGCTAGCTTCCCCATTTGGACAAGTTACTGCCGAGCTAATTCAACTTTGAAGGCATTTTATAGAACAAACGGAATTTGTCCCTCAAATTCAGTTCAAAACTTCAGGGTATCTTACAAAGCACAAAAGAGTCCAGAAGACCCCGAAATATTCACAATCGAGGCAGTAACTTATTCAAAGCAGGCATGTCTTACAGAGTATGTTTATTCTGCATACTTTTTACCTTGGTCGTCGGTTACGTCCTCCAGAAGGCAGAACTGACAATCAGTGTTTTTGTGTTTAGTATGAGTATACCCGGAGAACGGGTCTTAATATACCTTGCAAAGAAAATATAATACTTTAAAGAAAGGTTATCTAACTCCAACTTGAAAGCACGATTTTAGATCACTCATTGATGACTATAGGTGTGTATAAATGGGTATATGCTGCCCTGTTCAGTTTTCAAGGTCATACAACAAGCCCTTTCACTCTACCCACGATGGACTTGTGTCAAGGGTTCGACGCCCCTCGACTAACAGTGTAAAGTTTGAGTTATTTATGTGTTTTTAGTTCCACATTTATGTGTCCTAATTGCAACCACCACGGAGGTATAAGAAATTTAGACAAGAGAACTAAACGAAGCTAACAAAAGAAATAATCAACAACTAAGCAAACACGATCAAAGACTAGAACGTAAACCGTTAAAAAAGGCAATTAATCTAGTCTAGGTCAAGATTGATGAATAGCTCTTGAGAGAGTTTTAAATTGTCCTTAGAAACTCGTTTCTTCATGAAATATTCATTTCAGGCTTTTATCGACTATGGACACTTGATGGTAGCATTATTATGAAAAAAATACACTAAACTTTCGGTATTTTTGAAGTAGTAATTATTTTCCGAGTTCCTTTTGCCTGCCATTGACCATATCAGTAATATATATTTTCCTAACACATCAGCTAATAATAATGAAGTCTTCCAGTACCAGAGCTTTGTTTTAGAATTGCTTTGATCTAATTGAGCTTTGTTGAATTTGGCTCTGTCAGCTTTTTATTAATATCCTACTTCTACTCGGAAAGAATAATCCATGCAATCAAAATGATTCTCTTCATTGGTTCTCTGATGTGCAAAATGTGCGATAGTTGATGATCTTTTACGATTTCAAACGTCGCATGTATTATTTGAATAGGACATGAGTTCGTTACTTTGAAAAACAATTCTAAGAACTTCAGTTGCCAAAAAAGCGATAAATCGGTGCTCCCTTGTAGCATTTCTTCGGAGCCTTTTACATTCTCATTCCCTTTTTCAGGCTACCAGTAAATTTTGTTGAGTTCAGTATTAATGGATTCTGATCAGTGAATTCACTCACACTAGTTAATATCGTAATTGTTACATACAGGATATTAAAATACTATAGAAATTAAAGTCGGGCATGCTGCTTTCGGTGTTAACGACTGGAAAATGCCCACGAACTTGTTCAGCACCTGTTAGATTAAGAAGAGAAACGTAACCACAAATATTTGGAAGCAAACTGAAATCGGATATGATTTTGACCGCTGAGGAGCGTTCGATCGATTGACCGTATTCCAGAATAAAAATAGATAGAATAGTCTCTGGCTATCACTGGTTCTGGCACATTTTACACTGTAAGCTACAAACGGTTGCTGACATATAATATTCAGGAACATTTAGTATTCCAGTGGCTAAAAATCCCGATATAAGGGAGTTTGTAGTGATCATTCTGTGTATTCTTATTCGGAATACGGTCACTCAAACACACCCTCGAACTGCGTGGTGTTTCTTGTCATAAAGACTCGTAAAGTGAGTATCCAAGACTTCATACAAATGTAAGAGAGCTCACTGATAAACATCTGTAGATTGTCTAGTGATGGCTCGTGTACGTTATTGAAAGTACTCGTTTCTCGAGCAACCATTCACACCAGACTTACTGAACATTTTAAAAGCCCGTCAGAAAAAGGTAGTTGAACGAAAATGTGTAATTAAAACGCTGAAGTGGTTACCATCAAGGTTAGTTTCGTCTTTTTAAGGATTTTGTTCTAGAAAAGTTAAGCGGAATATCCGAGTTACACGTATATGAGAGGTCTTTCTATGTGCTCTTCATCAAACTGCCACCATTTGTCAAAGTGCTTCCCACTGGCCATCTCCTTCAACTGACAAAAAAAAGAACTAAGAATTGAAGTAAAGAAATACATATTTTAAAGTTCGTGTCACATTGAGGTTAATATTTCTTAATGTTTAATAGAAAGTTTAAAAGTACAATAGTGTTAAGGCTATGTAAAGTTTTGAATAGTGACAATTTGCTATTTTATTCGGCTTCAGTTGGTATAGTGGTTAATGCTTTTTGAAGCTGCTACCATGCATTGATATCTTACACGTATACCTACAAGTTTGTCAAACTGAAAGGATTATTCCCTTAATTACTGGTACTAAAAAGCAAGAAAGGTAAAGAAGATACACATTCCAAGGAAAGATACTGGGACGATAAAGGTACAGCAGCCTTATTTAACGTCGGTAACTCGTGACAGTCTGGTGAGACTGATAAACTTGAGGCCGACGTGGCCGGGACCTACGATTTAACGACCTTATCCGAGAAGACTGACGTGCAAGAAGGATGAACCATTTGCAGTTCGGAAACGAGATTGTTTCACTGACAAAAAGCAGCACCTATTACGCAGTTATTATAAGACCCCGAGTGTTCAGTGGCCGTCCAGCCGGGGTTTTTAGCCCTCGACTTCCCCCACATCAGGCCCCTGCTTAACCACTGAGCTAACCGGAAGGCGGTTATTCGCTTTCGTGTGACATCGTGGCCGCCATTTTGTTCAACATTAACCAAAGATGTCTCCCAAATTCTTTTCAATGTAAGTACATTAAACATGGCTGCCACCTAAGAAAAAATGATGAAAACGGAAAACTCACCTTGTCTCTCCACTCTATTGTATTTTGCTGACATTAAATCTTGCTCATACAACCCGTGTGAAAGCCACTGTATTAATACTAATGTTAACCACGCCCTATCAAAGAAATCACGTGATTGATTATTGTTCCCCCTCTTACAGCCCTGTGAAGGTTTTTTGAGTGAAACTGGACGGCTTTGCTTTACGTTTTCGATGAGCATGCGCAGACAAATTGGGTCTGGATACATTCTCGGCCCCAGACCCTTCTTATTTCTTACACGGCTCGGTTTTCTTTGTTCATTTCGAGGGAGATATCTCTTAACCCCTGCCAGGGCCCGGTTCCTGAAAGCCCGATTAGCGCTAATCCTGGATTAACTCTCAACAAAACATATTAGTTGTCATGGTAATTAACTCTGGATTAGCGCTAATCGGGCTTTCAGGAACCGGGCCCAGTTCCAAAGTGAATTTCGCAATATTCCCGGCATGCTCCTCGACATATTCCACTCACACTTTCCTAGTACTAAGTTCTACTTACTCTTTACGTACGGAGAAGTAAATATTTAATGAGACTGACATGAAAAAAACGGCATGTATCCCGAGCGGAATTCAATCCCTCTATCTCTTGGTTACTATAGTCCTCTGTCCTATCCACTCCATTGTTTTACTTTTAGCTGTCAAATTTGACAAGAATTCAAAAGGTATATATCTATTTGCAGTGCAGTGTTTTTGCAAACGGGTGTGTGTATATATATATAGGAAGGGCTTATCGTACATACAGTCAATGCCAAAAAGGTTGTCCAGCAGAACATAATATAATACTTTAATATCCATTGTTTTGGCCTATTGTCTTGGTCTAGACAATAGCCCAAAACAATGGATATTATAGTATTATATTATGTTCTGCTGGACAACCTTTTTGGCATTGACTGTATATATATATATATGAACAGTAATTTCATGCAATATACCAGGACAGGAGCCCATAACCAGGAGCGTCCATCCCGCATACTAGGCCTATGTCACAGCATTTTCACAAGTTAGGTTAGTTTTAGAACGGTTTCCCGCTATTGTTGAGTTGCAATTATTCCTAAGGGAATAAAATCACAAAAGCGTAGCAGCCATTGTTTGGTATAACAAACGTAGCTAATGAGGCATCTTTTGTTCCCCAACTGTGCAACCCACAAATTGGCGGGACAAATAATCTAAAAATAGCCCAACTTGTAAAAACGCTGTGATCTGTATAGGAGATGTGGACGCTCCTGGTTATTGGCCCCTGACCACGCAAACAATGCTTCCTCATGATTTATGAAAATATATTGTCTTTGAGTGCAACGAGAAAACCTCGCCATTGTGAAAAATATACACGACTTTCATAATGGCCGCCTCCTAATTTGCATATGTGATTTCCCGTTTCGGTAGTTTATCCACATGTATAGAAAATATAAACATTGCCATATGAAAGAGCATGTCGACATTAGTAAACTTATGAAAGTTGAGTGCTGTAGCTTATAAAGCAATGAAGTTACAGCCAGTTGAAATTAGAGAGATTTGTATCAGAGAAAAACGACGGAGGCCTTTATAGCCTCGCTTTCATATTTTTTCTGCATTACAAATGCTCATAGCTCAACAGCAATTTTCCACATTCCTCTAAAACTCAAAACAATTACTAGTTTTAATGTGATCTTTCATGTAGTAGCATTGGTTTTCCCCTACATATTTATCTTCCAAATTATGCAAATTAGGAGGCGGCCATTATGAAAGTCGTGTATGCATTTTATCGGCCTTGCGCTCGAGGATATGGGATATATGCACATCGGGAACCCTCGGTGAATCAATACCATACCCCCTCGCTTTGGCCCGCCGATAAAATGCTTGTTTACTGCGCATGCAGTAAGAAGGGACTGGAATCGAGGATGAAGTTTAGGGTTCATTCGATTGACCGTATTCCAGAATAAGAATACACAGAATGATCTCTACAAATCACTTAGTGGGGATTTTGAGCCACTGGAATACTAAATGTAACATGAATATCATGTCTGGAAGCTTGCAGGGCAAAATCTGTCGGTGATTTCCAGCATAGTTAATAGAGTGGATGGTTATGAAACATATCAAACAATTGTTGTCGTTCAGAGTAATATTTGGGTCTGACTAGATGCTAGTGAGGCATACGCTCATCCCCAGTTTTCAAATTTCGCTATCGAATCTTCAAAAAACGATTCGATTTTTTTAATTGCAATTCCTGTAGCCTACGTTGTATCCGCCTCTCTTCTGCCGGCTCGCTACACTTCCTGAACGTGTTCTAGTATTCGACGATCCGTCCTGCTTTCCAAATATGGAATATATTGACCATATATGAAATATCACAGGGAGCTCTCAGGAACGACACTTTTCTCAAGAAATTGTTTGATATGCCCAGCCACCTTCTTTGTTATAGGTCTTTGTTCGCTTCTTTCAACTGTGACCGTGCAAAACACAATAGATATTTGGAATATGTTAATCAGCCAACAGAAACGTGTGGGTTCAGTCGTTCAGGTGACGCTAATGAGCTATGACCGCTAATGAGCTATGACCTTTTGTCTTTCCCGCTTCCAACCTAAATCGCAGCGCCTTTGTTAGCCCCTTGAAGTTTTGCCGGGTTTCCCAACCATTTCATTCTATTAACAATGTTTCCAGAGACTAAATACTCCACCAGCATTCTTATTCCGGAATATGGTCAACCGCTCTAGTCCCTCCCTCCTTCGGTCAATTTAATTCAGTATCTCGCGTAACAATAACCAATAGTAATATATATAGTACCAGGAAGACAAGGACAAATCGAATTTACAGCAATAATGAGTGTTTATAAATGGCGGATTACGTACAATAATATTGTCTTTGAACAAATAAGAATGCTAGCCTCCTCGCGGTATGGAGAAGAGGGAAAGGAAAGTCTTTCCTTCTCTTTTGTCGCCCCAGTCCCTGCGCCTCCATTTCTCCACAGGAAGACTTTCAGTAACTTTAGAGTTACCTGCGGAGGAGGATATGTACCGTGCATGTTTTTTCTTTTCTTTTTGTGATCATTTATCTCGTTAAATTTTTAATTTACATTCAGGGCCCACTGAAATGAAGTGACTTGGGCTCCCTGTTTAAATAATGATATTTTATTATTATTATTAAAAAATTGCCGTTTATAAATATGCACTGGTTGTAGTCGATATTTAGTTATGCAGTTAAGTGCTACGAACTTTTCGAGTCCAACACATAAGTAAACTTTACAGTTTTCGCTTTCATTTTGTCAATGAGCAGTCTCTTTCTGAAAAGACTGAAAAACAAAACCTTTAGATGAAAGGAAAGAAGTACGCTCCCCCTTTTCTCGTCAATTTTGCCATCCATAATTCATGCATGTTGTCGCGTTTTAATTAAACAGAAAGAGTATTTACTACTGACCGAGACACCACAAAACGGCGTGCTTTCCTGCACCTGCGAGTGAAAGATGTGTTATTTTTGAATGAAGTTTCGAGAACATTTCGAAGTTAATGAATTTGACAGATGTCCCCTCAGCACTCCGGGATGCATTTGACCCCCGCATGCAGCAACTCTCCCGCCCTATCCGGCAAGCTGCCTTTGTTAATTTATGAAACGTCAAAGTGCAGAAAGTAGATCAGTTTCAACATGTTTCAAGGCTTACACATACAAAATGAAACATGGCCTCACTAGAAGAAACTGACTGAAGTCGGAGTTAACGGAGCTGGAAGAAGACAAGAGTGGATTTCGTAGGAGTGTTAAAAACTACGGCGTATCTGTAGCTTGCCGTAACCGTACTGTATTAAACTTACTAGAGCAGATTTCGTATGAGTGGGACAAACTATGGGCTCGGTTTCAGCCGTTGGGGTGTCATTTCTCCAAAGGGCTCACCAAAACCCCCACGGCTGGAAACCGAGCCTAGACAAACTACGGCATGTGCGTTGCCGTACTGTAACTTGACTAGAGCAGATTTCGTGTGAGTGAGACGGCTGAAACTCTGTAACTTGAAGCTGACGGAGTACGTTCACTAAACACACAAGAAACAGCGTTCTTCAGACTGATGTCATTTTTGCATATTTGCTTTGATTTTTTTCATCCCCGATGTGCGCGAGGTTCATCAGCGCTCAGATAAACTGTGTCCGGCCCGGGCGACAGCTAACTAAAGGCCTAGTCTGCGACACAGCCCCTGTAATGTTAGCACTATAGTCACAAAACAGACGCTGCATAGATCTAACAAAGCTTAACAAGTACATGTAACACTGCGTAATTACCAACATGTCAGTCTGCGACACAGCTCCTGTAATGTTAGCACTATAGTCACAAAACAGACGCTGCATAGATCTAAAAAGTACATGTAACACTGCGTAATTACCAACATGTCAGTCTGCGACACAGCTCCTGTAATGTTAGCACTATAGTCACAAAACAGACGCTGCATAGATCTAAAAAGTACATGGAACACTGCGTAATTACCAACATGTCAGTCTGCGACACAGCTCCTGTAATGTTAGCACTATAGTCACAAAACAGACGCTGCATAGATCTAAAAAGTACATGGAACACTGTGTAATTACCAACATGTCACACGGCCTTAGTTGTCTTTTTCGGACATCGGAAAAACGACTCAACGGCAATTTTTTCTCAGAATCTACTGAAAAAAGCACAGCGAACATTATACTAACAACTGAGATCCAGAGCAAAGAAAAGAAAAGACGTCTCTGTTTGAAATACAGTGATATTTATTGTCTGGAAACCAAACCATGAAAGTGAGGAAATGAGAACATTTTCACCAGTACTGTTACTGGCGTTGTCAATAATTCTTCGTTGTCAACGCCAAACAAATAATTATCAGTTCTGACCGGCTTTTCCGAGATGTGAAACCAAACGATAGTTGTATTAAACTTCATATTTTTGTGCTTTGCTCGACTTTCACTGTTTCTTGCAAACCAATTTCCCAAACAGAATCCAACGTTTATTTTTCATCGGAACCCCTGTTTCTTGTTATAAAACCAGTGTTCATGGTATTGGCCTATCCACGAGGCAGGAATAGTGTCCAGTATTTAGGATAAAGTTCTCAACTTAATTCTTGATCATCCAATTCTAGGCCATCAAGTTCTTGGAAGAGCGATTCGTCCACTTCTACATCTCCACCTGCAATAAAATGTACTTAGAAATTAGGCTAAGTGATTTGTCCATAGTAACCTTATCATATTCACTAATAATTCACCAGTCTAAACGCAGCATTCGAGTTTGTTTCCCTATCCTGACCTTCCCTATCCTGACCTTTCCTATCCCTATCCTGATCTTCCCTATCCCTATCCTGACCTTCCCTATCCCTATCCTGACCTTCCCTATCCCTATCCCTATCCCTATCCCTATCCTGACCTTCCCTATCCCTATCCTGACCTTCCCTATCCCTATCCTGACCTTCCCTATCCCTATCCTGACCTTCCCTATCCCTATCCTGACCTTCCCTATCCCTATCCCTATCCTGACCTTCCCTATCCCTATCCCTATCCTGACCTTCCCTTCAATTTTATATAGTTCACATCATAAGTATACATTACATTATCCTATAAATATTATATTTCAGCCAATCAGAGCTCAGCTTTACTATGAAATACAGGGCGGTATTTCATGGTTTTTCTATGAAATACAGAGCGGTATTTCATGGCTAGGTCAAGGCCAATCAAAATGCAGGAAATTTCGCGCCATTTCTTTATCAGCCAATAAGAATTCACCATTTTCAATACATAATTAGTCTGCAGACGTGCGCGGCCGCCACTCGAAATTTGTGTTTTCCGGCAAGAAAATGTGCAGTCTATCGTCCGGTAAGTTACTTTGTTTTCGTGATAAATCTTTTTGTAAATTTGTTATTTATAGGATAATATGGTTATTTCATGGTTTTCTATGGAATACTGGCGAAAATTTAACTCGAAATTCATATTATTTTGGTATACAACTCGCCTTAATACAAATTTCTCGTGAAATATTCGCCCGTATTCCATAGAAAACCATGAAATAACCAGTAAATATTTCCTGGTATGGGATTCTGGTTGTTGGAGGGGAATTTATGGGGTAGAAATACGGAAGGGGGGTTTCAAGTTCGTAATTCCAGTTGCAAAAAGAAGGTTAAAATGAAGGTAGTGGCTTTCCACTGTTTTATAGCTGGCTGAACAGCACTCTGTACCAACTTAGGCCATAGTGTTAATAAATGGTAATTTAAACAAGTGCACTTTCATGAAGAATAATATTATTATAAACATGATGTTAATCATATGTGACTAATAAATGAAGGGCTGTGTGCAAAAAGAGTGTAAGTGACGATTTAAAATCTTGAAAATGAACTTCACTTACAGATTAAGGAAACATACTTTTTCTTCTAGCTAGTTAAGGTATCTACATTGAAGACTTAAAATACGCAAGTAATCAAGCCATTTCTACAGTGATAAGATTTCTTGTACTAGCTAATAACTACATAATACCCCACAGAATTTCAAACTCCTGAAATTAAGTGGATATGAAGTGCCTATTGTTCTACTTTCAAACAACGAGGAATAATTGAAAGTCTGTGTGCAATAAGGGTATAAGTTACTCCTGATCACGTTCTAAATTCTCCCTTAGAAAACAAAGAATTTGAAGGAGAATTTAGAAAGTGAGCAGGAGTCACTATTATGCCCTTGCTGCACACAGCCTTTCAATAAATATTGTATCTTGAGATAGCCTAGATATGTAAATTGATCCAGACTTTGAAGGTATAATCTGGAGAGGATATGTGGATACAAAGTGAATGCACCCCTCCCCTAAGACCTTGATTAGTTATCTTTGGCTACTTCCGGCACCCCAAGCATTCTTACAGATTTAAGATTATCGTAAAAAGATTGTTATGTTAAAATCGTTTAAATCTTTTGTTTATGCTCATATATGAATGAGGCTGATAAGGCCTTTAGCAAGATATGCTAATGTATCCGAGACTCATTCCACACACACTCCTTACTACATTGATATATTTTCTGCACACCGGGAGGAAAACTGGAGAAACCCTCGGAGCATGCGTGAGAATCAACAAACTCAACTCACATATGACGTCTCGGGCCACAGTGGTGCGAGGCGAGCGGTTTTACATGCTGTGCCACCCAGCTCCCTGTGCTGTTGTTACAATGTATTGAAGGTATACATCTGGATTGGATATGCATGCAGATACACAGTGATAGAGTGAGACTACCTCTCCCCTGAAACTTTGAAGCTATGTATACGTATCTGGAGTGGATAAATATTTATAAATATTTCCAGCCTCTGTCATTTGTGAATGGAATCTGAAGCTAGTCAGTAAAAGTACGAGACATTTGAGGATTTCACAAAACAACTGATATTTCGCTGATAGTAGGTCAACCATTTTATTGCGTAAACCTACTATAAAATTTCATTTCTTTGTGAAGAGTACAAGCGTGAAGAGAATTCTTGATTAGAAAGGCCTTGTGCATCGAGATTGAAAAGAATATGGTGGAATAAATTGGACAGAAAGACCAAAGGTGAAGACAAGGGAAAGTTTTAGGTACATGGAAGGCTTGAAAATCACTAGAAAAATGACCACAACATTGATAGAGTTGAAAACACGTTTTCCCCCAATCCTGTACTTCATCTATTATCAGGGTAATATACAAGACATGTACAAGAATAATAACTTTCTATTTAAAAAAAATTCTAAAAGCAACTAAAAAAAGAGAAAAGCCGAATTGTCACTTTTTTCACACAGCCCTTCAAATGCCGACTGCTCAATTCCAATTTACCTTCCAAGAATGCTGAATCAGAATCTTTCATTGAATCATCTTCCTCAAAAAGCTTTCGTCCTGTTTATCAGAGACAAATAAAGTACATCAAGTATTTATATCATGTTCTGTAGGGCTAATGTACAGCGGTAAAACATATACAATACCTATACAAGGTATGCTAAAGCCAACAACAGCACAAATGCCATGTTGACGGTAGAGCATAAATCCTGTATCTATCAAAAACATTAATAATGAACAATGCCTAAGCAATTAACAGCCATGGACAGAGCAGTGTTTCGGTCTCTTTGGGCATCGTCAGCATGGCGTAGATAATGCTCAGGCTCGGTACCACCCTTCCTTAGCGGCTTTGGCACACCTAGTATACATATTGTACAATGTATATTTTTACCATTTTTCATATTTAGCCACATCCCATAATTATGCTTCACAGTTTCCACACATCTTAAGAATGTACAAAATGCACTTGTTGTAACTATAAGTGTGCTGGATTTGCTTAGATTTCCAAATTCTACATACAGTACAATTACCTGTTACTTTTCCTTTAGTCACAATCACTGTTGTTCCCTTGTTCTTTTCTGCCATTTTCAGATCAAAGGTTTCCCTCCATATGATAAATGTCTCTTTAGTAACTGGTGTTCCTGTGAATTTTTTCTTCTCTTCCTCTTCTGCCTCCTTCCGCAGTCGTATTCGTTCCTCTTCTTTTCTCCATTTTATTCCTTCTAAAAATTCCTGTAGCTTTTCTTGAGTATATGATACAAGTGTAAATACCATTACCATTCCAAGATTTTCTTCTGCCTGTAAAGATAGAAGGTCTGGGCACTCAGATTTGTGAATTATCTATTATTGTTCAGTTTATAGTGAACACATGTACCGTATTTTCAGTTTCTATCACTTCTTTTGGGCTCTACTTTTTAGAAACATTATCATTATAAATCACAATTATTTCTATTTCATAAAATATATATTTTGGTGGTTAGAGGTGCTCATATTGTTTAGGGCCATTGAAATTGGTGCTCCAGTATTTTTACGGAGTCTTTTAAGCAAACACTGAATGCTTCTCAAAGCTGGTATTTTTTTGTGCACTTAATGATATTATAATAAAATACCACAAGGCTGCAGGTCAAGTGCAATTTTGAAATATTACAAGCAGTATTTTATTATTATTATTAATTGCACGCAAAAAACAGACAATAACTTCTTTGTTAATCATTTACTTAAAAACATTTTTTGTTGCTATATGGTAATTAACCCTAAAATTGCACTGAATTTCAACTTTCTGCACTGAATTGCAACTTTGCACCAAATTAACTGGAAATTGGGCTGCTCAATCAACCAATCAGAATCGAGAAATTTTGTTGAGTAAATAATAACCCACTTCCGCGATATGCTTTACTTGTCACGCACAAAGGTTTCAATATGAGGTGCCGTGCTAAATTAAATTTATTCTTTTCTCTGTGAAATTTAATTTAATTTTAGCACGGGGCCTCGTATTGAAACCTTTGTGCGTGACAAGTAAAGCATATCGCAGAAGTGGACTATTACGCTCATAATTAAAATAATTAATTAACACAGCTTGATTGTAATGTGAGAAAATTGCTATCACTGACCTTATTAGAGGACCGAATATTTAGTGCTAACATGAAACACCATGCAAAACTAAGTATTCTTCAGAGTATTGCCTTTTCTAGGTGAGGTATATTTTAGAGTATTTTTCCAGCTTTTCCGACGAGCATCCCTGATCTTTCACCCCAAAGTCCATAGGCTATGATTACTATCACGGCCACTTATCATTATGATTACATGTATGCCTTGCATGAAACTCTTTTGTCAGTATAGCATGGTTGCTTAGTAATATCTACTGCTATGAATTATTGTCTGGATATCTGTTCCGAGAAGCCAACAACAAAGAGCAAACATAGAGGGAAACCGAGTTTCAAGGACAAATACTGTAATAGTTCACATTTCAAAGCCACAAAGTACATGTAGGTTATTGTCTTTATAATATTTCAAATGTCTTCCTTTATCTGAACACTTGTGCATGCTACACTGACACAGGAAAGCAGTTATTAGGTCACATGATGTGACTCAACCAATCGTGGGAGACAACATTTTTCTCATAGATAATAAAAACACATGTACATGTAGGTTTGTACCACTCAACAATAGAGAATTAAGGTATTGTCGTGCTCAGTATTTAATATACCTCCTGAATAAGTAATTCTTCTAATTCTGTGATGTCCTCGTCTCTCAAACCTTCTGGTGATAATATTTCTATAAGAGGTGCTTCATCGGGGTATGTCTCTACAAAGGTGAACTGTAACAGTACACTTACTGCAATGCAATAATTGATTGTGTTAGATAGAGCGGTTTTCAGTTGAGTGTAGTAAAACTAAACGCAAATTACCCACAGTCAGCCAATTATAGGAGCGAGTAATCACAAGTAACTCATAAATGGCTTCCCTGTGAGCCAATGACAAACCAAAGCAAAACTAATTTGTGTTTGGTTTTACTTTGGATTCTGATTGGTTGGTTTACTTTCTCAGCCAATAGGAGAGCTTAGTAAACACAAAACCAAAACACTTCTGACACTCAATTGAAATCCGCTCTACTCCATCCAGTAACATTGATAAACTAAGCAAAATGTTGACAATAAAATTGTCCTGTCAAAAAAATGTATTTCTCTTGTACATAATGGACAAGGAATGCAATGAATTGGTAGTGCAAAGAGAAATAAGTTCCTATGTGGACAAGAGGCCCCGGAGAGCCAGTGTTATGATAATTAGGTTTATATAAACTGTCAAGATCTACAGAGTCAGTTCATTGTGGTTCTGGCTCACAAACAGTTCAGTGTTTAATTTTTTGACAATTTACTATATAAATAACTAGGCAATTTAGTCCAGTTATATATTCAAGTGTATTTATTCATCCCGGATGTATTTCACATCAGTTATATATATATATATATATATATATGTACATGCATAATTATATTACTTATTTTGGATGTTAGGGGCTTGGTCCCTTACGTAAGTACTTTAAGTAAGTACTTAAGTCAAGTGTGTAACTATGGATATGATGGTGGTAATGTAATAATAATAATAATAATAATGGTGGAGGATGTGGGCCAGGACCCTGAGCACTGTGGTATATTTCAGGGACTCGAGGGAACTATAGGAAAATATGTTTCTCCAGCAACCTCTGAAGCTAGAGAGGTGCACAGTCCTTTCTTTCATGTCCCTCTCCAAGACCTTTTCTCTGGCCGAGTGTTCTCTCATTCTTATCATTCTGACTGTGCTTCGTTATAGCAGTTTCTCTACTGATGTTTGCAATATGAAAGTGGATAGTCTAATTGTATGGTTTTAGCATAGGCAAACATTTAAACAGGGCTTTCAATAAATATTGGAGTAAATAACCTTGAGTGAAAAGTAGTAATCTGTATTTGTGTAATTTCAATACCCTAATGAGTGGTGACAGACAGGGTAGGTGGCAATATGAGGACAAGTAGCTGTCAAAGCTCTGACAATAGCCAGATTCTTATGAAACCCAGCTAAAAGAATAAACATTCATATTGTCTCTGAGAATGACAGATAAGTTTTACCTGTTATTTCGGTGTTGTCCTCTTTGTCCTGACATGACATTTCAATGGATATTTGGAAACAATGAGGCTTCCCTTCAGAGACAGCTATGAAACAGAAAACAAAATATTAGTGCCTGTTAAATTGTCATAGTACTTAAGATCATCATGTCAGATAAAAGTTTTTTTCATAAACTGCACATATATGTATGTACACAGAGTGGTAATGTACCCAGTATGTACAATGTACTTCAGGGTAAAGAGATCGGAGATGGCCATCGGAAAAGCTGAAAAATACCCTAAAAATACTTCACCCAGAAAATGCAATACCGTAAAAAAATACCTTGTCACCTGAAAAATACCCTAAAAAATACAAATTATTAATTTACTATATATATATGCATATAAAGTAAAAACAACTAATGCCTTGCCATTTATATTGAATACATTCCACTACATACAGTTTATGAACATACCGTCATCATCTCAGTTCTATTTATAGGTGTGGCGGTCTTAAGATCCACCTATAAAAAAATCCAGATTCAAATTTTTTTGGGTTTTGCTTTAAGAACCCCCCAAAAATACCAGATCACTGATTTCATCCCTTAAAAAAATGAGGATGATCCCCATCCACCAAACATAGGGAGTCCCTGATGGATCACCTATAAGTTCTACAAAACAAGGCAGCAAAACATATTTTAGATATTCCTATGCATTCATCTTTAGCTCTTAGCAATCATGGATGGTACACCTTAGATAAGTCTCGCCATTTTCACTGTGTTGTCATGGCTTTTAAGTACCTCAATGGCGGATTAGATTTCGATTTCAATATTACATTAAATAAAGGCACCAGAAAAACGACATTCGCTTGCCCTCGGTCAAACGAAACTGGGGCAAGCAACGTTTTTAGTGACTGGAACAGTCACATCTCATACACATGAATAATTAATGAGGAAACCAACCAATCAAAGGTCTATAAATCGGTCACATGATGATAATGGAAACCTGGTCCAGTCAAACCTAAAGCCGGGGAGGGTTTTGACAGCAGCAGGGAAGAGCTGGGGCTTAAGTACAAGGACTGAATTAATTATTTTCAAGTTGTAGGACTGAATTAATTTTGTTCTAGTCCTAGGACTGAATTAATTTTGTTCTAGTCCTAGGACTGGAACAAAATTAATTCAGTACTACAACTTGAAAACATTAGTTCAGTCCTTGTACTTACACTCGTTCTCAATAACACGTGCAGGTTCGAAATTGAATTTCCAACGGAAAACGTCAATTTGGTTGATGTCACTCAACTATATTTCTATGGCAACACTGGTCTGCATGCTTCGGTCAGCAATTCTCCAAGACGGACACGATCGCGAGGGATGTTTGAAATTTGCTGAAGGAGATGAAGCAGAATCTCAATACTACGAAAACGTCGCCATACAACTCCCAGATGTGGAGGAAACATAAATAGTGTAGGAGGTCAACGAAATCGTAAGGCGACATAGGTAGAGAAATGGCGGATACTAAGCCGAAAAACGATTGTTTTTTTGCTTGAATTCCTCACCGAAATGTCAGTCGAGAGTGGAGAGCGAGGCCCTTTCATTGCACTTCGATTGGGTTGACCCCTGCGATTACCCCAAATGTGGGTAACTCGAGCGTATAATTTCTGGTAGTGGGGGAGAGCATGTCCTGAGAGTTTCAAAAAAAAAATTGCCCTGTCGAATGTTGTATCCATGCCTGGAGCTCGTCGAGGTAGAGCTCGAGGGTATTGCTCGATAAAACCTCTTATAAGGAGCATATCTGCAACTGGATGAATAAAAATAACTATAATTATTTTTCCAAGACCTTTGAAAGCTATATAAACAATCAGATTTCTTATACACAAACCGCTCGCTCACACACAAAGTTTATGCGATTTCCCTATTTTGATCTTATAACACAAACCGCTCGCTCACACATAAAGTTTATGCGATTTCCCTATTTTGATCTTATACACAAACCGCTCGCTCACACATAAAGTTTATGTGATTTCCCTATTTTGCAAACCCTTGGCTCTAAGCATGATAGCGACTTTGGGAAAGACTTTGCCATGTTTACAAAATGCTAGTTACCCGAACGGTTCACTTCAAACTCCATGGAAACCGTTTGATTGACATCCACCAGAAACGACTTCGAAGTCAGGAGTTTCGTTTCGAACCTGCACGTGTTATTGAGAACGAGTGTAAGCCTAGAAAATCTTCTAAAAACTTTCCCATCCAGAAGTCTAAGGAACAGGGTTTCATTTTTTCCCAATCTTCGTCCAGGTTTTCTATATCTTCCAAAGATAATTTTAAACTCGTACTCTCCAACGCAGCGACTTTGTTTTCTCTACCTTCCCGCCATTCAACGAACACGTTTACAGCCCATTTGTTCTTATACCGTGTAGACAGAGGTACGGCGTTAGCAAACTCCTTCTTTCTTCTTCTCTGCTTTTCGATTTTCTAAAACGTTTCAAAGGTCGAAAGCTCTCTTCGTCGCTCGAAGCCATGACTAATCAAATCGAATCTATAATCTTGGATTTGTTAATTTTATCCAGTTTTTCATTCCCAGGAGGCGGTGGTGAACAAACTCCAATACAAGTGCTTTAATTAAGAACAATTTGTTTTTGTTTTTTTCAAATAGAGGGAACGCACTAAAGTGTGAAATTATACTGAATCTAAGTTATACAAATCCCTTTGTTTTTCTATTGTTTAATCAGTGCTATTTTGTATTACTTTGTTGGTGTGTTCATTCTAATAGGCGAATTGATGTCATTTAAACATTGGACGATTTAAATTAAATCCAAAGTGCAAACAACAAATGTTGGTTAATTAGCTTTTTTAAAACTCTCATTAATTATTCGTGAGTATGAGATGTCAGTTCAAAGCCTCCAATTCGGACTGGACTGGATTTCAAGTCCTTGCAACGGACTTGAAATCCCTTGAAATCCCTAATTGCGCGGACTTGAAATCCCGTCCAGTCCTCATTGTCGGCTTTGAACTATTACTTCTCTCCACCAGATAGACTATGAATACTCATAATTCAAAGCTTAAGTCCTTGGACTAAGAATATAATTTCAAAGTACTGTAGGCAAATACCTTGAACAAAGGGAGGTCTCACGATTGATCACTGACTTCCCCAGGTTGTAAAAAATGCCAAGGTACAATACCTGTCTTGATGCATACAGACCGTCTCTCCAATGTGGGACCTGTTTTTTTGCACACTGCCCTGACACTGCACATGTCAGTGACGCCAACTATATAGCACCAAACTATAAATATGTTTTCATCAAATTTCATGCCAGGTTGTGAACACGTAATCCCACGAGAAGAATGGACGTTTGATTACTTAAGTCAAACAAAGCAACTATATGTAAATACGCAAGTACAACCTACAAGCCTGAAACATCGAAACTCTAACCGCATGAAGTTTTAAAATCGTTGTATTGTTTATCCCACAACTACAAAACAAGCATGACATTATTAAGTATTTTTTAAAAAGTCATTTCAAATCCTCTAATTCAGACTGGACGGGATTTCAAAGTCCTCGCAATTAGTTCCAATCCTCGGCTGCACCTCTGACTGGAACTAATTGCACGGCCTTTGAAATCCTGTCCAGTCCTCATTGTCGGTTTTGAAACATTACTTTACAGGTGATTGCTTTCAAATTTGAATTTGATTGGCTAGTTAGCCATAATTGCATTTACTTTGTCTTGTGATTGGTTGAAGTAAAACCAATCATGAATGACTTCAGTTCAGGATTTGTTCATTGATGGTTTTATTTGCTACTGAGTACTGTGATCACATTTTTGTGCAAAACAGCTTTACTTTTTCAATATGTAAAATTAAATTATCAATACCAGCAATATTGAAAGCGATCAAGTGCACCGAATACGACTTACTCCTTTCCTTTACATTACAATTAGGCAACATCATACTTTTAAGTTAGAGGATTTAGGATATTAAAGTAAATTAATGAACTGATGTCTGATGAATCATGATAAACTCACTCGAGAATTCTTCCGGGTAGATCGACTCAATGGCCTCGATTTCATTTTTCTGTTCTTCTTCGTAGTCCGTCATGAAGGCGATGAACAATCCTCGAGGACAGACGAAATTCCTAAGTAGTTTATACAATCTTTAAATGAAAATTCTAAGAATCACTACACCTTCGACTTTGTCCGCCATGTTCGCCGAGTCACATGGAGGTGCCTCGTTCTGGTTTCGACAATACGGTATTCATCAGGGGGAGGAGGACGGCTATTGTAAAAAGTATATTTTGAAATAATAGAAAAGATTTTAAAGAGTATCAACATTATTTGAACATTAGAACAAGTACAATTTACTATTTTAAGTTGTTAATAAGCGCAAAATTATAAATTATAAAATATTTTACATCCCTTATAACTCTACAATCGTCAAAGGCTTGCTATCATGGTCCATTGTATTCTATGGTCAAAAAACATATTATTATGAGCATGATGATGTTTTTAGAGGATTTCAGGGACTTTGGAGATAATCTATATTTTTAAAATTTTACTAAGAGGGGAGCTGGAGGGGGGGTTAGGGGGGGAGGGGGGGCAAGGAAGAAGACGGGACTCTATCCACCAATCAAATATCAGCCTGGTATCACGTGGGACCGATTGCATAACCGCTGAATTTACCATGTCGCAGGCTCATCGCGTTTACCGCCATTTTGGATTTCCTCAATCCTGGAACGTTTTGTGTTCGTTGGAAACTGTGCCATTTCTACTTTTTACATTGCCTCATTAATCCACGTACCAGCAAGTTATGAACTGATTGTGTAGTAGACATGGAAACGATATTGGAACAACAGAGAAGGCTCCATGAGGAGCGAGAAAGGCTGGAAGACGCCATGGTGCAAGAAATACTCCACAAGATCAACAAGAAAGCCACGGTATTACAAACATGTACATGTTCTTATTCCACTCGTCGTTAAATTCGATTCTTTGGTACTACGTTTAACCAAGGAGATCTGCTACTTCTCATTCTTGTTGCTTGAACTATACAGTCAGTACACTGAGTATATATATTCTTCCAAGTCAATGTACATGTCATTGTCAGATAAGCCGGTTTCACTGAGCACGTGGGGCAAATTAGCTAGTTAATAATTATTTTGTACAAACAACGTAATCATTTTTATTATATAGATCTGCACTGCAAGAATGCAAGACATTTGGGTTAGAGTATAGGGTACCCGCCATTTTTGAAGGTTTAATTTTTTAATTAGTGCACTCCACAGAAGTGAGTGAATAATGATATTCTTGGGTTGCAATCAATCCCTAGATATTCTATTCTAGAGTAAGAAAATATTTGTCTGTTAGTACTACAGAAATTCTTCTACACACATTCGTTACTACTAAGTTAGATAACTGTAACTCCCTATTATATGGCCTACCAAAACAACTAATCCAGAAGCTACAATATGTCCAAAATGCTGCCGCTCGCATTATATCATGCACGCGTAAATACGATCATGTCACACCTACTTTAAAGGAACTGCACTGGCTACCTGTAAACGAGCGCATCACATTTAAGATTCTTCTACTTACTTATAAGTCCCTTAATAACCAAGCACCTGTCTACTTAAGAAATTTATTACACATCTACAAACCTAACAGAATGCTCCGCTCGTCATCTGACACACTTCGCTTGACTCAACCGATGCCTAGACTTAAAACCTATGGTCAACGCGCGTTTTCTATATCAGCACCTCAAATCTGGAATAGCCTACCTGTAGAAATAAGATCCAGCCCGAATGTGAATATCTTTAAATCTAAGCTCAAGTCTTATCTTTTTTGCTCTGCTTATAATCTGAACTAGCTATGAATTATTATTACCGATATGTACTACATTGCTACATAGTTTACTTATTACTCGTTACGTTAGTACTATAAGATAATAATTAATTAATTTGTTATTTATACATTATTGTAAAGCGCATAGAACAGATATGCTATATGCGCTATATAAATATATTATTATTATTATTATTATTATATTCAAATGACAAAGCCATGGAGACCATGTCGGAGGACATAATGTAAACATCCTCCAACATGGCCACAATGATGTCACTTGCAACCCAGCAATTGTTATCATTTTGTCATTCTAAAATGTTTGAATTTGGAGTAAATAGGAAGTTTCATGCCTTTGGAATATTATTATTCATTCACTTTGGGACTGCCGACCACGCTAACTAACAAAGCTTCAGAAGTGGCAGGGTATTCTATAATTACTCCAACATTTGCTTTGGCCATCCCCATAAAATGTTTTGTTTATGATCATCGGTCGTGATGGTGGTCTAGAACCAAGTGAGCTTGGAGATTTGCATAAAAATGTTCATGTATTCCTCAACTACTTTTTCCACTACTAGGTACACGTAGTTGTGGATTGACAAATTGCATGAGAAAGGCAAGAAACTAAAACGTAGAGAGCTTGGAAATATTTTCCCCCAAAATTGGGCCAGTCTTTTTGCTTGTCCAATAAAAAAATGGTTGGTCAGGCGATGGTAAACAAAACATTTTATTGGTGTTGAAGACATAAAGTGGTTTCCTGTTGCCTGCTGGGACCGAGTATGTAAATTTAATCAAATTCAAAAATGTTTTTTTTGTTTTTTATGAACCATACCACATGAAAGAGCACATTGAAATTAGTATGTGTACTGAGTTTGAAGATGCTTGAGTAAATAAGAACTGAATATCAAGCTTCCGAAAATCACAAAAATAAGAGAGTTCAGTTTGGATGTCCCCAAACTCAAGCAACCTACAAATTTTGATGTGATATTTCTCGTGGCAGGTTTATGTTTCAACATGTATTAATTTACATACTCAGTCCCAGTCCTTTTTTGTTTACGAAATGGATAATATAATAAACAACTTATTAGTCAACTAACCAGCTTTTATAGCCGAGCTCCCGCTTGGCCCACACAAGCAGAGTACCATACATACATGTACATGTATATCATGAGAGTGAAACTTTCTGTTCTTGCCCAACCACCCACCCGACCATGCACCAGCCTGCAGAACGTGAGGTTTTTGAGTCCAGAATCGGGTGCTCGAATTTGTTTGGCTATTTAACGCCATCCTGTCCTTTACATTCAATCCTCCATTTATGGGAATTTGTGATTTTCTGAATTATCTCGATGATCAGTATGTTTTTGCTGAAATGCATAAAATATTCAATTTCAAAATTTAATTTCCGTTACGTCTCCGCATGCACGCATACTTGTCACGTTCTTTCTGTTGTATGCTGTCACCTTTCCCATTACATATGCATGTGCAACTCATCTGCACATGCAGTATTTATTTTCGTAATTACGTCTGTATGTACTCATTATATTTCCCATTACTTGTACATACATATGCAATATAGGCAATTAGATTTCAACACACAGAAACGTTTGTTATGGCAGTGCATGCACTCCACAGTGCATTGAAAAGTATAATGTGACTTTTTACTTTCAGGCCAGGAAGATACATGTACCTTGCTGTATTACACCACAACTTTTTGTATAATAACCTCTCTTATTCATGGAGGATATGTAGTTGTATAACAGCTAGATTATTTCAGAATTAAAAAGAAACTGCATCATATTCTGTATCTATAGCAGATAAAGAGTGACAATGAAAAACAAAATTTATTCTTTGACAGGGTAAAGACCAAATCAATGCTGATCAGCGTGTCAGGATCCTCCTTGAGGTACATTTACTGTGAAACACATCATTTATACCCTAATAAACAAACTTGATGTAACAGGAGTTTAGTTGGAATCTTGTCCTTGTTGCATGAGGTTTGCTCTAGTTGTCCCTACTCCACAAAAGACAGCACAGTAGTACTGAAGACAGCTTTACATGTAGGTCTCATTTGATTGACTGTATTACAGAATAAGAATAGATGGGAATTACTGCTTGCTACCATATAATATTCAGGATACATTTAGTATTCCAGTGACTAAACAATTCCGATTTACATTGTGGTTGTTGTGTAAGTGATTTGTAGTGATCATTCTGTGATACGATCAGTTGAGTGCACCCTTAATAACAGTTATTTCAGTAATCCTGTACCGCTGACGAGACCAGTATTCTGATTGCACCCATTATACTATAGCTCTATTGTTTTCGTACTGCACGTTCTAAAGGTTAGGGTGTTTTGTATTGTTGGGTAAGCGAATGCTGTGGCTCATTTCGAGCGGTACAGGATGGCCCAGTTATTTAGAATGTTCCTTTGTATTCCTGCAGCGATCTGTTGGTGTTGCTGACACTATGGATAATTTGTATGAAGACAGAGACTGGTAAGCTTGCATTTTATGTTACTGGTTTATCCTGATTGGTCATTTCACATCAGTACAAAATTAATGTTCATATCAGGCAAAACAGTATAATAATACTCACAGAGGAGGAGAGGGATGAGAGCCTGCATGGATGCTATACAAATGTGAATTACACCTGTACATTGATCATTAGGCCCATTTGAGACTATGCTCCACTCCTGTCTCAAGCATAATTAAAACAAAGGATAATAATTGGGCAACTTTGAGTTATCAAACCTAATTAACACATCCATTGGATAGATTTCATTGTGGAATAGACCAATAGGAATTTTGTATCAAGCATTTGGATGCAGATATTCAAATTTGTTTAGCTGCATCTCTTATTCTATGAACGTGTTTGCAGACCATAATAATACATGTACATATATTAATTTGATAAATATTTAATTTTTTATCGTCTTTAATAGTCTCAGGAAAGAAGAAGTATCAGCTCTGTCAGGACCAAATGAGTTTGCAGAATTCTACAGCCGTTTAAGAAGCCTCAAAGAATACCACAGAAAATATCCTAATGAAGTAAGAACAACTTTCTTTTATCATTTTAAAAATAAACTAGTAAAATGTTTTCACTTTGTTTACATGTAGCTTGCCATGCATTAACTTGTCAATGATTACAATCAAATATGTAGGTTTGGAGGGGTACAGGCGCATCTGATCATATTATATATGTTAACTTGTGCCATAGAAATGTTAAATATTAATTATTAAATTACAAACAATGTAATGCACCAGTGGTACCCAGAGTGCTCCCCACCCCCACCCCCCCACCCCTGGGCACATCCATATACCTTCCCCAAGTATGAGAATTTTGAATCAGAGTGAAATGAATACGAGTTGGGCTTGACTTTATAAAATAGTTCAAACAAGCAGTTCAAAACTAGCATTAATGGGAAAATATGGCCGTTAAATACATGAAAGAGAAAGCTATAACATCATTTGCAATTACATACTCAATACCTTTGATATATAACAGACCTACAGTGATCCTATGTGAAGTGTGACTGATTACACTTAGTTAGAATACTCTTTGCTGACTTTAATACTAAGCTTTAAATACACCCACAAGCTTTTGTAGCCGGCCTTGCTGGCCAAGCCAGTCAGCCACAAAGTTCTCACTTTTGCCAATAAATGCGCTTCCATTTATAATGTTTGCTGCAAGTACATAGATAGTTGACAACGAGGGAAACAAAATCGAGGTTAGTTTCTTTCCAATAATTCTTTTTGGTAGTGTACAATGCCCTTACCATAATTATTGTCACAGAGTAGAATGTAGCTAGCTGAGCTTTTTTTTTTAAACACCAGACATTTTTCACAGCATGGCCATAGCAAGACTTACATTGGATTGAAAACAGTGGTAAATTAATCTTACTACTAGAAGTAATCATAGATTATCAAAGTGCGTTCGACATATCATTTTGTAGGAGAAAGGACTGTACTTCCTGTGGTAACCCAAAAGACTGAAAGATTGCTGCAATAATGCATGTAGACTGTGGGTGTAAATAATCCTGATCAAAAATATTTGGTTTAAACTAATTTTAATGTGCAAATTGTGAATGCCTTGACTTATAAGTTAAGTAGGCAAGGAATGTAAAAAGGTGTTAATTTTCTATTATTCTTTCTCGTAATTTCATTGGTTCAATATAAACCCATCGAAATAATGAAATTTCATTCGATTTTTTTTTTCTATATCCGATTGGCTGGATGGTGGTTTTTACAGAAAAAAGAGCCAATAGCATAAAAAATCATTTATTTTCGAGATGTAGTTTGGACTGTAGATACCTCCTAAAGCACTTAAGGCATATTCAAACAAAATTGTATGTGATGGAGGCTAATTGCCACAGAACAATGGATTCTACTATAACAGTTCTTAACTGGACCATTACTTAATATACAAGGGGATGCATCTGGGTATAAAACTGTAATTATCTTTGTGTAATTATCATTGGATACAATGCTTATGTGGCTAATTGTACACATGTGTTTTATGGTATGGTATCATTCATTTGAGCATTTGTAGCACATTTTGCTGTGTGGTATACAGTGTAAAGCAATAATTGGAGTTAGTGTAGAACATAAATCAACCCTACAGCTATTCAGATTTGTATAACCTGCATTCCAGTTCCTAGCATTCACAATACTAAGTACACTCCAGTATAGAACATAAATTATATACAGTGTATGCATGTGCCCAGTTCATTCAGAGCATTCAAATTATTTTTCAAGTGAGAACAAGGTTGGCTGCAGAATACTGAGTGTAATAATATTGTTAGTTTCAGAAGCCAACAGCGAGCAAGCCAACAGAATTTTCGATTGCAGATTCACTCAGGTTCAGCACAAATTATGGCCAAGTTGATTTTCAACTTCGTCTTTAGGCGCAGAACAGACCATGTTTGACTTGATATAGTTTGGACATCAGACTTTGTCGAATGCTCCAGAGGTAACACACACTTTCCCCAGGCTTCAGGCTTTGATAAATTGTACTTGCTAACTTTTTAAACATTATTGCATTGGATTGGAAAAGTAAGACCCTTATCGACGTTCACATGGCGTTTGCTCCGAGCATCGTGTCATTACCAGTTCCCCGGCCGAGTTAATTTGTTCTAAAAAGATGTACAAACATGGACATGAGGACATACACAAATCTCGATTTCTTTTGCCTTTCAAAGCACAGGTAGCCCACACAGACCACAGGGAGTCCACTGCAAGATTAGTATGTGTTCTCCTTTGTCGAAAGCAATAAACCTTAACATGTTTCTTGTCAATCAACACGGATGGGAAAACCCTCGTTCAGTTTGATGTTTGTGTGGCCAACACATGTGACAACGTCAAATTTGACCTCCGGTTGCCATCCATGGCTATGAACATCTTTTGCTTATATGATGTCTAATGCCCGACCCCCGGGCTAATAGTTGCAAATGCCCCACTCCTGGGATCTCAAAATGTGCACATGTCCCGGGGGGGGCACTGCTGGAATTGACTGATGCATAAAGGAAAGGCAAACAAAATTTTCAGGAGTATTATTTTAGCTACATCGTCCGTTCTTATCCAATATCAAAAAAGAAACTGCAAAAAGAAACATATGTAAACAAAACAAAAAGACAAGGGGAAAAAAATGCCGATACTGAGACTTGATCGGGGCTTCGAACTGGTAAGCAAGAACGTTAACCGTTAGACCACCGTGGCTCTTTGTGACCAAATACAAGGGGCGCATTCACAGCTGATTACCGTTCTTTATGTAAAAGGTGCGAACTGAACAAAGGCTATAAATCAATATGTGGATATGTCTAGGACAACCTTAACGGCAACGACTATATATATATATTATATATAAAGGAAATAAGTGAAAAAAAAAGAATAGGTATTTTAGAAAGAAATGTGCATACATGTAGTGGCCAAAGTAGCAATGGGCTTTCGAGTTGGCCACTACATTGATAAAACTAAATGAGGATAGAAATAGATATAGCTAATAAATAATAATAAAGAATAGTACAAAGTGAGATTTTAAATAAATTCATGTACATTTTGTAGTTATGTATAGATTTTGAAGGACATTACATTATTGTTTGATCTTATCTTATAAAAAAAAGGAATAAAAATGTCAATATACGTAGCTGATTTGTATAAATTTGTTTTGTATATATAAGGCACAAATTTTAATATTATGACTTTATCTACAATGTAGTAAAAACTATATATTGCTTCTTAAAGCTGGTTTTGGGCAAGGTTTTAATAGTACAGTATTGTGCAAAAGTCTTGCAAACACCTTTCGGCGAATTTCGGGGCTTTACGGCGAAAATGAACTAAAATTTTCACGAACCGAAATTTCGAAGAAAATTCGTTAAGCCCTTTGTTTAATCTGTGCGACATTTCGCAGTGCTCTGCGACAGGTTGGCACGCAAATTCGCTGCACTCTACGAAATATCGTGCAAAATTTCGTTTGATACTCTGCGAATATTTGCACGAAACTTCGCTTCTTCGAAATTTCGATCCTTCGAAATTTCGATCCTTGCCCGTCAAAGATCAAGTTACCTTTTCCGGCTCACTCGGACTTTGACTAACTGAACTTTACGGCTCACTTTCGAATGGTACAGGAGGATAACTGTAGAGTTTACTTCAGTTCAGTCAGTATAATCAGGCTAAGAATGGCTCTGGTAAGAATAGAAATTCGATGCTTTGAACCCGGTTTGAATCGAAGGCCGGAAGGGTAATAAACGAAAGGAATGCGTTACTATAAATCGCAATCGCGCGCACGTCCCAACTTCGGAAGTGTTCAATGTTGTAAACGTTATCCGTATATCCACAATAATATTCAGATCCTTCAGCCTTCCAGATCTTTGTAAAAGTCGTTGCATAAAGTTTTCAAGTAAATTCGGACCATGCAGTTATCGAAATATCGTGAGCCGTAAAATAAACAAAACACCAGACCGGCGGTGCGTGGCCCGCTTTAAAGCTTGACTCACTCGCGAGCGCAAAGCATAACACCAAATAGTGTAGTTTCACATTTAAGGCAGATCCTTGTCTTGTTACTAGTATTAAAAGGTTTCGGCAGAAATCATTGTAAATGTTTGCGTATTAAAATCTCAAATCTCAAATCTCAACTCTTCTGAATTCCCACGTGCTATCAGTCAGGCGTGAACGTGTCAGTCCGATATTTTACTGAACATTAACAGAGTTTTGAAGCAACGTTTGTCATATTGAAAGACGTGCAAAAACTTCTATACTCTTACCAGAAAACTTCTACTGGGAAAGTGCAATTCCTTTTGAATTAAAAGAGCTTTAATGCATCGGGTTCGCGTAAATGGAAATTAATTACGCCCCCGCGGTATTTGTGTCAGAAATGAGACACGCGTCTGGCTGACAGTTCATGATTGACGGGGACTTTTATTATATAAGAATCTTGACTTTTTGATGCCTCTGGAACGCAGGGTATTTACCAAAACCATCTTACTGTACGTTTGTAAAACTGTTTGTCATGAATTCGAATTTGTCACGCATTAATCCTGTTGAAAGAAAGGTTAAAATACAAAACTGTGCAATTGACACGTACGCTTGCTGATATTTCGGATATTTCGGATCACGATATTTCGATAACCTGGTCCGAATTTTCTTTTGACAATAAACGAAATATTGTCTAAATGTCGCTCGCATGTTGCCGATATTTCGCCTTGGCATTAAAATTTTCGCGTATCTGATCGATTCTTCGTCGAAATTTCGAACGAAAAGTTGCCAAATTTCAACGAAATTTCGGCGCCATTCTTAGGAACAAAGAGCAAAATTCGTCGAAATACGTTTGCATGACTTTTGCACAATACTGTAAGAGGTACTGATTCCCAAATTATTGATGAAATTGCTTTGAATCGTGATTGTCATGCATTCATGCACCAAGAGAAACAACTGCTGGTTACATTAACTACAAATATTGCATATCTCATCCCAGTTTCTCTTTTGAATTTTCTCTTGTTTTTCTTTGTTGAATTACAGGTGGCAGAACCTATGCAGATGGAATTCTTAAGGCTGAAGGACTCAAGGGAAAACCCAGCTGAGGACAACCACCGTAAGCCACTTCTGTTTCCCCTTCTTTGTTGCATGCCGTAATCACATTACATGCTCACCATTAGCCATTTTGTAGTTTAGAAAGGGATTGGGACCAAGTGTCAACAATAATTAATCTGATTAAGAAATGAACAACATTTCAATAAAGATCACACTAAAATTTGTAGGTTTACCATGTTTGAAGAAGATTGGATTGATAATAAAAATGTGGCATTGAAGCTTTCAAAAATTGCTAAAAAAGAGAGAATGTATGGGTTTTGGAGACAGCATCTGGTCATATTTCTTTCCAACTCGTCTGTTCTGAATATTATGAATTGAATATATTCAATAAACTTGACAAGAGAAACCCTAAACATACCAGACTCATAGGAGGGGGCTTCAAGGGGTTCATTTGAACCCCCTGGGATGTCAAATCCCCCTTTTTGAGTGTTTCTTTTCACTGGTCTACCTGTGTTAAACTACAGACTGTGATACTGTTGAACATTCAACTTTGGTTTTGCTTTCAACAATGTGACACTTTTTAATGCCCCAAAATGGGCCAGATTGCATCTCTGAGCATCTACAGTTGCAATGCAAACTTCTTCATGCTAACACCCTGATGTTGCTGAGCAGCAATTAAAGGGATGTGTGCAAAAAGGGCATAAGTGACTCTTGATCACATTCTAAATTCTCCCTTAGAAAACAATGAAATTGAATGAGAATTTATAATGTGATCAAGAGTCACTTACACCCTTTTTGCACACAGCCCTTCAATTACGGTAGCCCTCAAATTACATGTAGCAAGTCAAACTAATTGTTGTGCTAAACACACCATTGAATTGCACTGCTATAAACGTAGACCATGCGTCTCAGGGGGTGACTGCTGATTGCCCTGGAAGTTGACTGCAGACGGCTACTCCAACACACTGGCATACATATGCACTAACCTACATGCATGTACAGTTAGCAATCTAGCAGTTCTGATGCTTCATTACCACTTGTGCTCTTTGTTTTTAACTTGGTTAAATGTCATTTAATTGCATTTAATCCTGGATTACATTTGTAGCTAGGCTCGGTTTCAGCCGTTGGGGTGTCGTTTCTTCAAAGCCTCCCCCACTAACGGCTGGGCGCGCGGTCAACACACCGTGTCCGTGACGTCAGCTGATTGAAATTCAATATTATTCAATTTGCATGTTTTGACAAGAAAAGCTGTTTACCCTTTCACGACTTTAGTGTAGGAACACATTGCAACTCTTTAAACTAAAACTCCAAGTGTGAAATGAATTCTCAAGAACAAACGCCATTTAAAATCATTGAGAAACCAGGCTGCATTATTTGTTACTCTTTAATATTAGTGCCGCTCAAGACTGACAGAAATTAAAAGCCGAAATTTACGGGGATAAAGTTCAGATGAATCCGTTCAGATATTATCTCAGAACTATATTTGTATAAACATTCCATTCTGAGCTAGAGTCGAGTATTCCCGCTCAGTACATGTGTATAGAGTATGTCTTGGAGACATTAAATAATTGCACAAACGTAGTACATATATACTAAGCTATGAAGAATCGTAAAACACGCTTGATCCCGGGGTATGATGCAGCGATTTTCAAGTGAATTGTGATCGCAGAACGTGGCCTGAGTCAGACGTGATTTCCTCTCTTATAAGTCTTTTAATATGGAGCCATCCATCTTTTCTTCTCGGATAAATGAAGCACTAATTTTCTTTGAAGTAGGAATGGCTACCTGGTCTTGCATAGGCAAAGTTAAACGAGAAATGACTGAACATTATGGGCTTCGCGACCTTCGATCGAGCTCGGTACAAGTGACGGTTTCCCAAGTGACTTTCCAAAGATGGTGCATTTACTGACAAAGTGTCTTCACCCAAAACTAACTCTCTTACTGCTTCCTTGTGTGAATCCTTGAATTATTCGAAACCAAACTTTTCCAGAGCAAATTCAAACGCATTTTGGAACAGCAATCCAAAGCCTTACCGTCCGGCTTTGAAAAGTTTAGAATGTAAATTATGCAAATACATTCAGCGACAGGATTTCAGTGGCAAGTTTTTGATTGGCTAAAAACCGACAATGTCTCAGCTCGCGCGCCCAACCGTGAGTGGGGAGAGAATCGTGGGCTCACCAAAACCCCCACAGCTGGAAACCGAGCCTAATTTGTAGCTTAACCTAGACTAAATGCAATTTAGGCATGGTTAAATACGACTGCGTAAGTTGGTCTTCCTGTGGCACAGTTTGTGGAGTCTGGTTTGCTGTTTTGGTGGGTTGTTCATAGACGTTATTCATCGCATCACTCGCGAGTGTTGGTTTCAAAGCATTGCTGCTTTGGGGATTGATTTAGCTTTCTTCATGGGTAAATGGTTCCCTACCTTCCCTTTTTTCTTGATGTCCACTTTGGTATGATCCAGTATACTGGGCTGGTTGGTTGCACGTTGCCTGGCAACCAAGCTCTCGAATGCTGACCCTACTTACAATGTACAGCCTGGGCACTGAACCTCCAATACACTTCAATGTATCTAAGTTTATCCATCCTTCCCTTAGCAGGACATTGAATGGGTTTTGAAGAACTGGGATAAGTATGTTATTATTGTTCTTAATATTTAGGTATTTAATTTACATTGTAAACTCTTCACATTACAATATAATTATGGCATGTGTTTTTCAGATCTAGTTGAGTTCACTGATGAAGAAGGTTATGGAAAGTATTTGGATCTTCATGAAGTTTATGACAAGTTCCTAAACTTAAAAGGAATTGAGGTACTGTTAATAGTGTGTACATGCTGCAAATACCTTGTAATATGTTTCTCTTAGCAGGTATTTGTCAGGCCAGGGACAAGGTTTGATCACACAAGAAATCAAAATATTTTCTGTTTCAAGTGGTGGCAGAAGCTGGGGTGGATTCAGGAGGTAAAAGGGGGTTCAACCGAAGCCCTCCTAAACTAAATGAAACCCTGCCTTCCTCTCCCACCCTTTTATAAAGAAAAGCATCTTTTGGGTTGAGTTTGTTATCCCTTGCTTCACAGGTTTTTCTGGTTTCTCAAATTTTCTTCCCTTGAAAGCCATCCTAAAATTTAAATAAGAATGGTCATACTTTTAAAATAGCCTCTGGTGTTAGGGCGACCTGGGGGGTACTCCAGTAATTTTGATGTGGTAAACTAATTAAAATTATTATATCAGTTTAATAACCCCAGTTTGCAGTAGAAACTGAATTACATGGGTGTCAGCTATATACATTTTAATATACTTACGACGTACAGCTGTCAATGAATATGATAACAATATATTCTAATAATAATGACAACTCTGGCACAGCTGCAAAATGTAGCAATAAAACACATTAATACTGCAAATAAACATTATGAAACCATGATTGCATGGTCCCTCTAGAATTGCTGTGTGCAACAAGGGCAAGTGACTCCTGGTCAAATTGTTTTTAAATTCTCCCTTAGAAAACAAAGAATTTGAAGGAGAATTTAGAATGTGATCAGGAGTCACTTACACCCGTGTTGCACACAGCACTTCAATTGTGTGTGGCCGTGCTAGCTAAAAAAGTAGCTACTTCTCTTGTTTTAGCTTTGTGGCTACATTTAGTTCATTGGTAGGATGCACGCCTGTTGTGTAGAAAGGAATGGGGTGTTGAGCTTGTTTTGTGCCTTTTTGGCTTGCAGCGAATTGATTACCTGACCTACTTGGATTCCTTTGATCGTCTGTTTGACATTCCAAAAGAAAAGAAAAATATGGAATACAAAAGGTAGGTGGTGGCAATCTTTGGATGCTGAGTTCAATCCTTGAAAACCCACCTATAGTCTTTATGGAAACCCCAACTATTGGAACAAATTGCTGAGAAATAACGTAACATCCACTTTTTCATAAACTAATTAAAATAATTAACATATACATTGTATATTCCAAATTTTTCAACAAATTTTCAATTTAGACTATATTGCCAACAATAGTATTTACAACAATTTGTTCCAACAGTTGGGTTTTCCCTGAAAAGGGGTGCTGTCAACCCAAAAAGGATGATATTTTTTACCATTGAAACACAATAGTAGAGTATGCTTTCCAGGTATACTGGAGAAAAATAATATTGGTGAAGGATGATCAAGATTCAAGTGAATGAAAAATTGTGCTTGAGACATGGTGGACCCAAACAACTTTGCTAGCCAAACATATATAGTTTAAGATCTTTAATCTTTCTTATTATCCAATGGCTGCTGCAAACCATTCCTTTTTGAGTTGCTACTAAGTACTATTTACAATATGAGTGGTGATGTTGTATCAGATATACAATGGCGAGCCGCTTCGGCGATACAACATTGATACACATCCGATACAACATTGCCACAAATGTTGTAATGTACTTATGGTATGCACCACATAAAATTTTAAACTTTGATTTCTCCCACCTTACTGTCGATGTGGGATGAATTAGTTTCTCACAAAAAAACATGTCCCACATCGAAGAGACAGTGTGTATGCAATAAGAGAGCAGAGTGTAGCATGCAGAAAAACAGGTCCCACATGGAAGAGATGGTGTGTATGTTGCAGTTGAAATTGACCATTCAGTTCAATTTGACCACGAGTCAAAGCAAACTAGTTCAATTTGACCATCGGTCATATTCAACTAGTTCAATTTGACCTGGTCAAACCAACCTAGGTCAAATTGACCCGGGTCAATTCAACCTAGGTCAAATTGACCCAGGTTTTGCTATCAATGATTCTAAAAAAAAATCACCCTCCCCTCCCTTCCTTCCATTCCTTCCCTCCTCTCTCCCCTCCCATATACTTACACTTACCTTTCATTCAGATGTAATACCACATACTGAACTCAGAGGGATTTGAACTCAGCAGCTCTGCCTTGACACACCCAGTTTTCCACTGACTTAACACACTGTGCCACACAAGCGCTTGTTGATTTGGAAGCAACATTTATAGTATAAGTAACTTAAACCAGAACCCAGATCCTCTCGGGTCAACAAGTCAACACTTACATGAAGTAGTAACCCACATGGAATCTGTCATGAAACTCCAATTTTTTTTGGCTTTAGTTTGCTTCAAACAATCAATAATCATGTGAACTAATCCAAATCCTACCCCTACATTAAAAAAAAACCTAACCGTCAACAATGTGTGCTCACTAATTTGTTTGAGTCAAATTAAACTAGTTTGTTTTGACCATGGTCAATTTGAACTAGTTTGTTTTGACCAGGTCAAATTGACCTAAATTGAATTGACTGGGTCAAATTAAACTAGTTTGTTTTGACTCATGGTCAAATTGAACTGAATGGTCAATTTCAACTACAACATGTACACAATAAGAGAGCAGATGGACTTTGTCATTGATCGGTCGTGAGACCTCCTCATACTAATGCTAGCATCCTGTATCATTCCTTAGAACATGGTCACACCCACTCAACCAATCAGCATTCCCCATTTCAGCTGTCTAAATCCCATAGTTAAGTAATTAGTATTCTCTATTTGGAGAATACTAATAAGGCTATGAAACAATAGAAAACAATAGCCTTATTAGTATTCTCTATATAGAGAATACTAATTACTCCCCTAGTCTAGACCCTGTATATTATTTCGAAATGTTCAGAGTTTCTTATAGTAATTCTGTTGTTGCCAATAATTTCAGAAAAAAAATGTCTTGTGGATGTGACCAAATTCTAAGACGGTTAGATAATGAACACTTGAGTTCTAATGTGATTTAAGAGTGCCTCACATTTTAGATAGAAAACCACTCGTGCTAGCACGCTCGTGGTTTTCTATCTAAATGCTCGGCACTCTAAATCACATAGAACTCTTGTGCCATTATCTGGCCCTTGCATACAGGATTCTAGTTGGACTATAGTTAGTACTCTGTACCATTTGATACAGAATACTAATAGGGCTTATTAGTATTCTGTATCATTTGATACAGAATATGAATAGGCTTATTAGTATTCTGTATCATTTGATACAGAATATGAATAGGCTAATTAGAATTTTGAATGGGGTTTAGAGTGTGTACATCCACGTGACCCAAATGCTGGGTCTGGATTGGCTAGTACCCTTACGAATTATTAATGAATATTATAATGTTCAGTATATACAAGCTCATTAAAAATCTGTACAAATCAAATTTTAGATACCTTGAGGCTGTACTGGATTACTTGTATGGTTTTTGTGAAAGAATGCAACCTCTGTATGACCTTGAAAAGGTAAGTGAATGTGTATAATGACTGCACAGGAAAAGCCAGCATACTGTGTAGCATGTTGAGCTCATTTATTAATAATTGTTAATTATACAATTATACAATTAGAGCATACATTTAGATGCACCGATAATGCCACCTTCTGTACTAAGCCATTATGTAGCATCCTTTCTTCACTAGTTATTGTATAAAACAAACATGAACAAGTCTTGCCCCTCAATAGCCTGAGTAGTGGCCCCCCTTTTTGGTGGTGTTAGTCTGTCCTGGCTATATGGCGAGTGTGGGGCATTGGGACAAACACGAGGGAGCAAGGACACCTGAAATGTGTCATGCTGTGATGTTATCTGTGCAATCTACATCATCTATAAGAGGACAGACTCACTGACAGCAAAATTATATATATATATATTAAATGTTGTGAAATACAAACAGAATTGATGATGATTTTGTTGTTTCTTCTCTTGTGCTTGTGTCAGTTTGGCAACATGAAATCCAATTTTGTTTTGATCAATAAATTATTTAAAGAAGAGTGAAAGAACAGATCATATTCAAAAGCCCTGTATGTTCTTTGTTTTCTGAGGGACAATTTGGAAGTTGGTCACTTGCACTCTGTCCTTCTATTTAATCAATCAGTTTGGATCTCACTGCACTTGGTGCATACGTCCTTGAGCCAAACATTTCCCCATCCGGCACTCCTACTCAGTCAGTACAATGTACCTTCTCATTTTATAACCCCCATACTCCAGGAGCTTTCAAATGTGCTTGGTGAATGTGAAGTTCAGTGGAATCAGGGTTCATTTCCAGGATGGCATGTGAGTAGAACTGTGTCACATTTGCTGTGGATAAATATTGTCATATTAGGCAAGAATTGGGTTTGTAATGCCAGGGGTCTTACATGCACAACAGAGAAGGAGAACTGGTTTTAGAAAAAGATACAGGAAGAAAAAGGTTACTGAAAGAGTAATGAAAATCTTGTAGAAAATAAAGTTTTATTTCAATGTTTGAGTTTTGTCAAATTGTTTTTGCAACAAATGGTTAGTTCCTTGTTTTCTGATTGGCTGATTATTAATGGTACAGGTAGATTGTGTGATCGTTTGTATGGTCATGCACACTGGAATCACATTAATTTCCATCACAATTTTCCTTGTCTTCAAGGCCTTGTCTGCTTGACTATTCTAGTTAATTGTTATTGTCAAGTCTTTTACAACAGTCTACCATGCTATGCTCTCTAACATGTCTTGCATCATCTCATGGTCAAACTCCACCATACAGCAAAAAATGGCAGCCTGTACTATTATCCACAATCCCTTGAATGCGAAAAACTTCAAGTACTAATGCTGATATCAATACAAATACCATTTGTTATCATTCGACCCTATCCCATCCAGAATTCTGATTGGTTGATTCATTAGCATGATTTTGTGCAGTCATGATAATTCAATATTTCCTGCAGATAACGATCTGAGCATGCGCACTGTTTGGTAAACAGGGCAGATTGATTTGCAGGGCTGTTGTGACTCAAAGATTGTGTTGAATGGTAAAAACAATTATTGAACTGGACAAACGCAAAATATAATGATTTGTTTGTGTCTTGCCATGAGTTATTTGCCTCTGCCTTTGGCATCAGCAAATAACTGACAGCTCATCATGGGCAAATCATGATACATGTATGTTGCTCAGCCTCGTCGAATAATTGCTTATTATATAAAATAATGTATGATTTCTACTTGTTATTTGGACTTTAATTGTTAGGTTTGAAAGGAATTGCGGTCAAATATACAGCCACCTTTTTTTTCGTACGGTGGATTGTGCCTTATGAATCCACATAACATTTGATCATGTAGTTATGCAAAAGGTGGCAAATAAGGGGACTTACCTTATCCAATTATTACAATCATGTACCTGATGGTAAATTGTGTTGTTACATACAGAAAGATGCCGGTAGTGCACTAGCACATTCAGGAGCCCATCTAGACCTGTCTGCGTTCTCATCACCAGAGGTATGGTACAATGTATTAGAGCAGATTTCATATTAGTGGGACAGAAATATGGTGCGTCCGCTGTATATATGAACTATATATATAAACTATATAAATTATATATATATTAAAGGAGAACTGAAGCCTAAAATCAACTTTAGCTCAATGAGTAGATTTAAACATGAAAATACTCATACCAAAATTGAATATTTCACTGTGTTTTGCGTCAAAGGAAAGAAAAGCGTCTTCACAACCGCCGCTAAGTACAGACAGCTCAATTCCTGTAATCTGTGACGTACAAATGGAGAATAAATTAGTTTTGTCATGTTATTCTCGGCTTTGAATAGATGGACTAACAACTCATAATTGTGCACTATTGTGCTGAAGGTGTGGTTGTTTTTCCTTGGTATGCATGACGTATGATACAGGGTTTGTATAGTCGTCGGATTGATTTGGGGCAGGGTTCAAAATTTGCACAAGTAAACTGGCAAAATGCAAGTCGATTTACCGATTTGCTGGTAGAAAATAAATGAATTCACATTTTTATGCTTGTATTAGGCACCAGGCACATTGAAACATTTCAGTTTTTAGCTTGTTGATGAGTGGTTTTGCTTGTAGGTTTCAAACCCGCAAGCAACTTTTTGCTTGTTCCTTTGAAAATGAATTTCGAACCCTGTGGGGTTCAGTTCTCCTTTAAAACATGTTGTTTATGTGTAGAGGGTTGTAAGGCATAATGGCTGACCCACCTGGACTGCCTTGTATTTTTTTGAAGCTGGTACAATGACTAGCATACATGTTTCATGAGACTGTTATTGTTCTGTTCCAGGAACTTGCCTCTCTTGGTCTTGATAGGTTGAAGCAGGCTCTTCAAGCACTGGGGCTGAAATGTGGAGGGTGAGAATGAATGACCATGCAAAGACTGTATTATACCATGCGCTATTCCCACTTTAAAATACATTGGAAAAAAATGTGATAAGGGTCAAATTGCCCCACTTTGTCCTTCTTCCAAAGGAAATTAAATGGCAAAAGGGCCAAATTGTCCCTTCTGGCTCAATCTCTATTATACTGTATATTAATATTGACTGTAGATTAAAACCTAGATACCTTTCTCTTGCACTGTACATTGTACTTGAGGAGGGATGCTTATTTGAAAGTTGAGAATTGGTGAACAATCAAAAGATTGTCAGCAATCAAAGATTGTACACTAAAGTTTTGTGTTATTTAGTTTTGATAAAAATGTACTGGTAGGTAGAAATGTTCAGGTTTAATGGGGTAGTGAACTAGTAGCGATAAAATAGGCTCGAAGCATGCCTTTTCTGTGTATTTTTTACTTTCATTTGTACTAATAATTACAAAATAATGTATGTTATTAAATATATGATTTACCGGTAATGTCTAAGGCTTATGAGATCCTCAACATATCACAGTCATTCCTGAATCTTTGTTTTTTTTGCCTTTTTTATACCATCACTCAGTGCAGGGATGTTGTTGTAAATCTATACTGTGTCAGTTGTCCTTTCTAGGGTTAGATCAATAGGACAATAATTTAGTAGGACAGCAAGGGCAGTGCTTTTTGCAAAAACCTCAAATGGAAGGAAATAGAAAGCAATTGGACCAGTGTCCTGTTATGTTGAAAATGTATTGGACATTGTTACAAAATGATTGGTCAAGTCCACTGTCTGACAGCAATCTCAATTCCTGACAGGGTCAGTCCTTATCATGCAATATGTCAGTCCATTGCATGGACTTACAGCTGTATGGAATTTCTGTATACAGTAGAATCAATAACTTGAACCCCGGATAACTCAAACTTTTCGCTAACTTGAACTAAAGGTAGTTTCCCCTGGATTATAGTAATTTAACCCCAGATAACTCAAACATTTTGCTAACTCGAACAAGATTTTGATTCCCTTGAGGACAATTTCCACTAATTTACCCCAGCTAACTCACTCATGGCACAGCCGTACTTTGATGAACTGCAATGCCCAATCAAGTTTTCAAATCACTGGAATATGAATCAAGGTAAATTAAATATGCACTAAATTGATGTCCACATTCCTGCTCTTCAATTGCCCTATATCATTATGTCGTCAAATCAAAACAATCTATTGTTTAAATGCTAAGGATCACGGTCGTGGGAGGGGGACAAAACAGCAACAACACAAAGGAAATCGCTATCAAATGCATTTTGTAGAACATTGAATAGCGGTATCAGCCACCAAATACGGTAAATATTGTGGGATAAACATTGATACAGCTGATATCTGGAAACCAGACAATTCGAAGTTAAATTTTCCTCAGCAGAGCAGATTTAGTTAAAAATCCTATTATAATAATAATAATAATAATTTAATTTGATATAGCGCTAGCTCCATTAATTGCCCAGAGCGCTTTACAATAGTAATAAAAATCTGCAGCTAAAACCTACTATAATACAAACTCTAAAAATAAAAAAACTACTATAATGAAACTAATAAACTACTAACCGATACAGTTAAAATATAGTTAATAACTTCTAAACAATGAGTCAAGATTTATAAGCTTCTATGAATAAATACGTTTTTAACTGTTTTTTAAAAATCTCCACTGAAACTGCACTCCTTATATCATAAGGCAGTTTGTTCCATAGCCTGGGAGCGGCTATTGAAAAGGCTCTGTCTCCATAAGTCTTTAAGTTAGATTTTGGCACGTGCAGAAGCTCTTGGGAATTCGACCGAAGCAAGCGTGTACACGTGCGATAATTGAGCAGTTCGACAATATAACTAGGTGCCAGGCCATTAAGTCGATTCTGTCCCCCTCTTAAACAAGCCATGACGTCATAATGATATAGGGCAATTGTCTTGAATGATCAGACATGTAGTGTTCTTACACAGTTCCAGCAATTTTCTGAAATTTGGACTCACATTCAATAACTCAAACTCCCAGCCGATAACTCAAACTGTTTTTCATTTCCCCCAAGGGTTCAAGTTATCGGAATTCTACTGTATAGATTATTATTCATGTTCATTACTTTGGTTATTCTTAACAGAACTTTGGAAGAAAGAGCTCAGAGGCTGTTTTCAACTAAAGGTAAGGAAGCAATTGTGTTTGCATAGAACACACAGATAATAATAATAACCTTAATAATAATAACCTTAATAATACCTAACCTTAATCACGGTAGTACAAATTCAGCTGAGCTGCTTTTCAAGTAGCTGTGAAAGCTAAAAACTAACCTACTTACATCAATAAAAAAACTATTGTACTTTAAAAATTTACTACTACTTAAATATTGTAATAATAGAGATAACATTACATATACAGATGATTTAAAAGTTATGGATACAGTGTTTAAAAACAATCATTAAGGGAATTTTTTATGCCCCGCTGTAGCTGAAGCTCTTTTTTAGATACTAGCGATTTGCAATCTTAGGCCAAACACTTTCTAACTCTAGTTCAGTGGGGCCTTTATTTATCATTTTGTGATAAATGTTAGGACTGGAGGCTATTTTTAACTTTCTACAATGTTAACAATTTTTTACCAGTTGAAACAATTAGTATTTAAAAGCTCCTCTGTAAAGTTTTACATTGGGACATTTTATATTTATTGAGATATATACGCAGTGAAAGTTTTGTAGCAGAGCTCCCGCACGGGCCTTCGGCCCTCGCAAGCGGAGCACCATACATATAGCATGAGAGTCAAATTTTAGCGACATGTTTTTGCCCAACATAACCGACCATGCACCAACGCGCGGAACATGAGATTTTCGAGTCCTGAACCTGTGGCTTTTAACGCTGTCCTGTCCTTTACATTCAATCTTCCATTTATGGGAATTTGTGATTTCTAAATTATCTCTATGGTCATTATTAATTTGTTTGCTGTAATGCATAAAATATTCAATTTCCAACTTTAATTTCCGTTACATCTCCGCGTGCACACATACGCGTCATGTTCTTTCTGTCACCTTTGCCGTTACATATGCGCATGCAACTCATCTGCATGTGCAGAATGTATTTTCGTAATTACATCTGCACGTACGCATTACGTTTCCCATTACATATGCGCGTGCAACTCAACTATACATGCACTAATTAATTTCCATGACGTCATGTCTTTTTACGATCCATGATGACATATATGCCTGTGCGTCTCTTCGTATTTGATTATTGGGAGCTCTGCTCATAGGCTTTCCTATATATATATTATCTATGAGAGGATTTTCATGCTAAAATGGAAAGTGGATACTGGATACAATGGAGTTGTGGTTTGCCGATGATTTCCTCCTGTTGATATTTTTGATATTTTGAAAATAAATAGTGCATCTCAACTGCACTAGCCTGCTATGCAGACATATTTAAATAGTTTCCAATATGCACACCTCATTGTGTTATGGACCAATCAGATTTTACCTTCCTGATCCTGGAAAGTGATGTAATGTTACATTTAAAAGGAATTCAGACAATACATTTGCCATTGACCAATCATAGGAGAGTGTTCACTGGGGCACCAATTCACTACAATTCTAACAATGGCTTTCATCGGGCAGAAAAATAAAACAAACGTGCTGACGTTGTGCTTGCATATTGGAAACTAATTAAGTGCTTGGGTAACCAGACGTTACTTTTTTTCTTCAAATCTATGAGAGTAAAAGATATGTCTGCATAACAGGCTACGACTGCACATGCACTATTTATTTTGGTAAATTAATTTCCATTACATATATGCACGTGCATCTCTTCGTATTTGATTATTGGGAGCTCCGCTCATAGGCTTGCCTAAATATATATTAAGAGTTTACAAATACAGGTTGGAATTTCTTCATAACGATGCACTCTGTATTATAAATTTGGCCCAATTACACAAAACTAAACAACAACAAAACAGCAGGTGTCCACTTATGTCTGACATAAGGTTATTTCTCCAATTTTAAGAACAAAATAATGCCTTAAAAACAATAAACAGTTGAATGAGTGTGGTATAATTGAGTGTATTTATCTAAAAACTAAATTGGTTCATTTAAAAAAAGGTAAAGTGAATGGCTATTGCAAAGGAAACATGCAATATGGCAGTAATAATTTCATTTTTCCCACAGTCTGGACTCAAAAGCCGTTTTGACAATTCTCTGATCTGTAATGGTTCTAAATATGCAATTAAGGTGTAAGCATGTCTCTCTCATTACAGAAAAAAATACACCAAAAATTGTCAAAATTCTCCAAAAATAGCCTCCAGTCCTTAAGAACTGACTTTGATAATGCAAATTTTGGTTCAACATGGCTTTTTCATGTACTGTTCATTAACAGCTCATGGCTGTTTATTGAGTCATCTAATTAAAAATGAGTAGATATAAAACGTAGAGTTCGTCTGTTGAGGGACTATCAGGCGTTATAGTTCACCACAAAATTTTGGTGCATACTCATTGGCTAAAAGCGATCATGTGACGTGATAGTTGTCGTCCGCGGATGAAAACTATCAGGCGATAGTGCCTGCTGAGAGCGGAAGACAATTTTGTGATGAACAATAACGACAAATAGACTGTGTTTGTCTCGGAACTATCAACTGATAGTTTCCCTTGGAAATTTGATGTTCTTAAAACTAGCATATCCCTCGAACTTTGTTCTCGGACTTATATTTGTTTTAAGGACATCAAATTTCTGCGGGCAACTATCAGCCAATAGTTCCTCGACGGACACAGTCTATTTGTATAATAGTTGCCTGCGGTAATTTGATGTCCTTAAAACAAATACAGTATTAGCCTGAGAATTGAAGTTTCTAGGGTTTATATGCTAGTTTGAGAACATCTAATTTCCCATGGCAATTTTCATAATAATATGATAGTCCCAAGACATTCTATTGTTCTTGTTCAACAATTTATTTCTTTTAGTCACTCTTGTGTCACTATGTTGTATAGTGTTTTCTACTTAGCTGAGTGAAGCAAAACAGAATAGAACCGTTTGTTTTTCACTCTCGCCTGATAGTTCACATCCTTGGATGACCGCTGTCGCATTACATTTATTTATCAATTTTATCTAATCAGAATCGGAAAGAATTTAGTGATGAACTAAATATATTCTTATGTACAGTAATTATTATTTATTTAGGTGTTCCACTCGAAAAGTTGGAGCCTTCACTGTTTGCCAAGTTGAGAGCTGGAAAAGGAAGGTAGTATATCAGATTAAGTATTCTGCACAAATCTCTATATAACCTTTCTATATTATAAATCAGTGTTATGCTGTTAGAATTCCGTGTGTAATACAATAATAGTAAAAATAATGCTTTTTGTATACAGAGAAAGTACAGAGAAGCAAAAGGAGCTGGCTGCTCTCGAGGCACAGATTTACCATTTAAGTGAGCTGTTAGGGGTGAGTACTGGTCTTGAGGCACATACATGTATTTACCATTTAAGTGAGCTGTTAGGGGTGAGTACTGCTCTTGAGGCACATATTTACCATTTAAGTGAGCTGTTAGGGGTGAGTACTGCTCTTAAGGCACATATTTACCATTTAAGTGAGCTGTTAGGGGTGAGTACTGCTCTTGAGGCACATATTTACCATTTAAGTGAGCTGTTAGGGGTAAGTACTGCTCTTGAGGCACATATTTACCATTTAAGTGAGCTGTTAGGGGTGAGTACTGCTCTTAAGGCACAGATTTACCATTTAAGTGAGCTGTTAGGGGTGAGTACTGCTCTTGAGGCACATATTTACCATTTAAGTGAGCTGTTAGGGGTGAGTACTGCTCTTAAGGCACATATTTACCATTTAAGTGAGCTGTTAGGGGTGAGTACTGCTCTTGAGGCACATATTTACCATTTAAGTGAGCTGTTAGGGGTAAGTACTGCTCTTGAGGCACATATTTACCATTTAAGTGAGCTGTTAGGGGTGAGTACTGCTCTTGAGGCACATATTTACCATTTAAGTGAACTGTTAGGGGTAAGTACTGCTCTTGAGGCACATATTTACCATTTAAGTGAGCTGTTAGGGGTAAGTACTGCTCTTGAGGCACATATTTACCATTTAAGTGAACTGTTAGGGGTAAGTACTGCTCTTGAGGCACATATTTACCATTTAAGTGAGCTGTTAGGGGTAAGTACTGCTCTTGAGGCACATATTTACCATTTAAGTGAGCTGTTTATAATAGGGGTATTAGTACTGCTCTTGAGGCACAGATTTACCATTTAACCCTTTCACGCCCACATACGGAATTTTCCGTATTTTACTGGTTACTTGATTTGGGAGTTTCAGTCTGACAAAGTTTAAAGAGCTAGGCCCTGAGATTCCCACAAACCATAATGTATAGACAAGTGATCCTAGTGAACTGCATTGGGCATGTCAACAAAGAATAATTTCATCTAAATCCTCCTTTCTTTGCATAAGTTAACTACAGGTTACATTATTTCATTTCAGAAAAAAAGACTAAAATAGCACTTCCAAAAATAATTATTTCTCCTCAGATTCTACATTATTTTTCTCTCCAAAATGCACATTTCACATAACATTTAGAGTTTCATGGTTGCACTAACCTCACTTTCTGTCTCCCAACACCTAAACTTGCCCAGAACCAAGCCATTCTGTCCACAAGCACTTCACAACAAGCTAAATTCATCCATAATGACCGCAAAGCATGCCGGGAAATCCTACCAAACAGCGGCATGGCCCTTCTCCCATCTTCATTCTTCAAAATATATACTAAGTCTAAAGCCATTTCGACCTAATACCTTCATATTGGAATCAATGGCAAGTAAATGTTGTCCAATATTCCAAGAAAGCTATGATAGGTGGCTCCAGACCCCCATTTATAAAGCCCACGCTAAAGTGACAAAAGACGTCCTGGCCCATTCACGAGTGGGAAATGAGGCTCTTTCTCTGTCACAATCAACTGGCACAGACTCTCTTCTTTGAGAAAGTGCTGATTGAAGCTCTCATCAGACTTAATGATGTCCTCCAGCACTCTATAAATGGTGAAAAAGGCTTTAAAAAGCCTGAAATTCTCTGTATTCCTCCAAACAAACTTCCTGCCAGCTCCCTTGTAATCTACAACTGCTTTCAAAATGGCCGTCTAAAAACTTTGAGCCCCCAGTATTATAGGTCAGTTGAAAATTCCATGGAAACAATGACTGTAGTTTACTTAGGGGGGGAGGGTTCTTTTCGGCCTAGAAATAGCTAAAAATTGGTTCCAAAAACTCGGGCCTGAAAGAGTTAAGTGAGCTGTTAGGGGTGAGTACTGCTCTTGAGGCACAGATTTACCATTTAAGTGAGCTGTTAGGGGTGAGTACTGCTCTTGAGGCACATATTTACCATTTAAGTGAGCTGTTAGGGGTGAGTACTGCTCTTAAGGCACATATTTACCATTTAAGTGAGCTGTTAGGGGTAAGTACTGCTCTTGAGGCACAGATTTACCATTTAAGCGAGCTGTTAGGGGTGAGTACTGCTCTTGAGGCACAGATTTACCATTTAAGTGAGCTGTTAGGGGTAAGTACTGCTCTTGAGGCACAGATTTACCATTTAAGTGAGCTGTTAGGGGTAAGTACTGCTCTTGAGGCACATATTTACCATTTAAATGAGCTGTTAGGGGTGGGTACTGCTCTTTGCACCGATTTTAATTACCATTCAATAGATGAAGAGTCATTATTAAAATTAGAAATTATCATTCTCACCCATAGGAACAAAGACAAGCAACCAGAGAGAATGTTGAAAGGAAGCAAGCTCGCACCTCAGATGAACTGGAGGTTAGCCACCAACATGCTGATGGACAGTGCTTTTTTGGGAGAGGAGGTTGGGGAGGGGGGAAGACATATTCCTGGTATTCTGAATACACCCAAAAAAATACAGCAAACGAAAATACGCCAGATAAAAAAACAATGTTGTTTACACTTACCAAACACAAACATAATTCCCACAGGACATACTAAAAGTACCAAATACTTTTTCATTTCAGAAGGGGTATATTGGCAATATTTTGAGATATTAAAGTTTCGGAAAAGCCAGAATAAATAAGTCCCCAAAAATTTGCCCTTAATGTGGCTTGCGCAATTAGAAAACAGAAAAAATAAAGTCACAAAAAAGTACGCAACCATAAGCATTGCGAGCATTAGTCCATTTTATTTCCAGTTGGCCTAAGTTTAATTTATTTTCTTCTGTGTAGTATTTTTCTCATGTTTTTCAAACCAAACTTGTTCATTTTCTAGGAGGAAGAAGAACATGACGAAGGTAACGAGTCTGAATCTGATGACGAGGAGACCGTGCTGTATAACCCAAAGAACCTCCCCCTGGGGTGGGATGGCAAGGTAATGTCGCTATCATTCAATATGCCTTTCCTGCTATTCTTCAAGCTCAAACTAGTTGTATGATAATAAGCAATTCATGTGAGTCAGTTCAAATCAAACCATCGCAAATGTCATATTCACTTTCACTTGTCAATTTCATGAAATTGTTAGCAGCATGTTGTGGCGCTCTTAATCATGCGGGCTCGTGATACAGATTCTGATTTGGGCTTGTAAAACAAAGCATAATGCAACAAGATGTTTATGTCCTATGTTGTCCAGACCCTTTTTAATTCGTAGATGCACGCAAGCGCAGCAACAAGTTATCGGGATGGTTAGGGGAATTGTGTCACTTACTCGCTCACTCACTCACTCAATAAGATGTTAGCAGAATGTAATGCCAGGAATGCAGATTGGTGATACCATCGATATTTAAATAATAATTGAAGAGATTCAGTAATTGCTGTGTCAATTTTCCAAATAACCTCGGTGGATTTTAGATTTGTTTTCTGAAATTCTTGCTTCAACTTAATCCTTTCATGCTATGAACCTATCTGGGGATTGTTAGCAATCATTAATTTTCCCAACACATTCAGTGGTTTTTAGATTTTGTCCAAAATCTAAACTTGTCCATTTTTGAAGTCTTTCATTTGTTTTCTGAAATTCTTGCTTCAACTTACAGTGTGATGACTTCAACTGGGGCCACCCGAGACACGAGAACCAATGACATTAATTTTCAGAATGAAAACAATGTGACTTTGCAGAGCCAATCAGCAGCGACCATAATACAATAGTGTTTCCAATAGGGTTTCCACTGGAATTTATATTGAAATGTCAGACGAGGGTATTCTTCAGTTATTGAAACGAAACAGTACATGTGTGGTTGCATGTTCAAAGGATTGAAACTTCCCAACAGCAGATCAAATTCAGAGATGAATCAACAAACTTGGCACAGTCTCCTGAAGTAAAATATAAACTTACACGTATTCATGCTCTCGTTTGTAAACTGATTGAAACTTCCCAACAGCAGATCAAATTCAGAAATGAATCAACAACTTGGCACCGTCTCCTGACGTAAAATATAAACTTAAACGTATTCATGCTCTGGTTTGTAAACTGATTGAAACTTCCCTACAGCAGATCAAATTCAGTGATGAATCAACAACTTGGCACCGTTTCCTGAAGTAAAATATAAACTTACACGTATTCATGCTCTCGTTTGTAAACTGATTGAAATTACCCAACAGCAGATCAAATTCAGAGATGAATCAACAACTTGGCACCGTCTCCTGAAGTAAAATATAAACTTACACGTATTCATGCTCTCGTTTGTAAACTGATTGAAACTTCCCTACAGCAGATCAAATTCAGTGATGAATCAACAACTTGGCACCGTCTCCTGAAGTAAAATATAAACTTACACGTATTCATGCTCTCGTTTGTAAACTGATAGAAACTTCCCAACAGCAGATCAAATTCAGAGATGAATCAACAACTTGGCACCGTCTCCTGAAGTAAAATATAAACTTACACGTATTCATGCTCTCGTTTGTAAACTGATAGAAACTTCCCAACAGCAGATCAAATTCAGAGATGAATCAACAACTTGGCACCGTCTCCTGAAGTAAAATATAAACTTACACGTATTCATGCTCTCGTTTGTAAACTATCTGAGGCTGAAGAGTTTACATCAAATGTTTTTTTGCATTTAAAATACTGAACATCTGCTGAATTTGATTGTGACGTTTTAGATGCGCTTGTAGGAGAAATACAAGTCTGTACTGTTACACAAGCAAAACAGTGGAAATTCGTCTAACTCGAAACTTCGAAGCTTCCAAATTTATCTTTTGAAAGTTATTTGTGCTGTTTGCGTGCTATTCTAACATGACAGCTCCATGACCAGTCGTCTGCCTGAGTAGGAGGTTTTTCGGCTTGAAGCCACGATTTGAATACACACGGACACATGCTTTGTATAAATGTCTGTTTTGTAATAAATGTATCTCTTGTTTGAAATCAAACCCAGTAAAGAATCTAGCCGTAAATCTCACCTTCAATCTTAGCTCGAATACTAATCAGGAAAAAATAAATATCAACAACAGATCCCACAGGTACCCCAGGCTCATTATGCGTAAAACGGTTATTTCCCGGATATTTGAAATTACAGTAAATGTATGGAGTTTTAGCTCGCATGCCCGTTTGCTCTAAAATAGATTTCAATAAATCGTTAAAATATACTTACCTGTCTCTTGTGTATTTCTTTCAGTTTCTGTGAAGTTTCAAGCCATTCCGTCCAATATTGAGTGAGTTACAGGAATTTTCCTTCCCTTAGTATAATTATTGGGAAGGTAGCAAACTCTACGCCGATCAGCTGCAGAAAATCGGCTCGAATTCCCATAAAAATCCCGTACATCTCCTTCAAATAACGGTTGCCCAGACACAGGTCCTTCACCACACCCAGCTTCACTTTCACTGCTTTACTCTAACCGGAGAAAAATGCCACGTAGTTTGCAGTTTTCGAGTTTCGCGGATGTTCTTGTCCATCTGACCTGCAACGGGCTCAGACCTCAACATATATACCTTATTTTAAAAGCGATACCGGTATTTCAATAAGCGGTTTAATAGTCCAGTGGTTTAGATTATGCGCTTTTGATCCAACGACCAGAGTTCGAGTCGTACACCGCGCACAAAAAATTTTTTTTTTACTTCTTTTTCTCTTTTCTCACTTTTATTTAATCTTTTCGTCTATTTTAAGGTATTAGAGCCGCCTTCTACACTAAAAATAAACAAAATATTGATATATATGTTTGAGGTCTGCAGAGCCCGTTGCAGGTCAGATGGACAAGAACATCCGCGAAACTCGAAAACTGCAAACTACGTGGCGTTTTTCTCCGGTTAGAGTAAAGCAGTGAAAGTGAAGCTGAGTGTGGTGAAGGACCTGTGTCTGGGCAACCGTTATTTAAAGGAATTTTGGCGATGTACGGGATTTTTATGGGAATTCGAGCTGATTTTCTGCAGCTGATCGGCGGCTGATCGGCGTAGAGTTTGCTACCTTCCCAATAATTATACTAAGGGAAGGAAAATTCCTGTAACTCACTCAATATTGGACGGAATGGCTTGAAACTTCACAGAAACTGAAAGAAATACACAAGAGACAGGTCAGAATATTTTAACGATTTATTGAAATTTATTTTAGAGCAAACGGGCATGCGAGCTAAAACTCCATACATTTACTGTAATTTCAAATATCCGGGAAATAGCCGTTTTACGCATAATGAGCCTGGGGTACCTGTGCAGATCCCAGCTCAAATCCAGTGCATGTAGCTCCAAAGATTGCTTTATGTTGACTTTTACCGTTGGATCTAATATTTCTTGCAGTTCAAGTCGAGAACTCAGTTCATGTTCTAACAGTGTCCGCCGTTACAGCATAATGACCAGTGTTTCCGTTTCCTCGAAGTGGGAGAGGTACCTTTTAGAATTTGAGTTACACGTATAAATTCCAACGAACCAGCTGTTTTAGCTTTCCCCTTCATTTGAGAGCTTGATTTTTTAGCTTTCCCCTTCATTTGAGCGCTTGATTTGTTAAATTCCCGCTTTCCCGCTATAACGTAAAATCCCATTCTTGTCTGCTCTTTGCTCATCCCGTAAGTTGGTTTTCTTTGTATCATACTCTGATTGGCTGAGGCTTCTGCAAAGTCGGATTTCTTTGTTTTCATTCTGAGATGTCATTGGTTCTCGTGTCTCAGGTGGCCTCTGTTGAAGTCGTTACACTGTAATCCTTTCATGTTATGAACCTATCAGGGTATTGTTAGCAATCTTTATTGACGTTTCTCAAATACTCGTTTTCAATCAGTATGGTGCATTGCTGCGTATTTATATATTTTGAGTGCCTCTTTTCAAACCATGTGGGAGATGTTTCCAACAGACCATACACAGTTGTACAAATCCTTGGTAATTTGGTGGGCTGAATGTTCAAAAGTGGGTGACCCGGCCGTTGAAACAAAAGACTTGAACATTGCGCATGATCGTGAAACTGACCTATAATGACGTAAAGGTTACGCCGCGTGGTGCAATCACGCTCCCCGACTCTCGGTTAGAGAATGGTTAACACCCTTAATATTAGGAAATTTTAACTATTTGATGATACCTCAAACTGGAAAACGAAGAATGTGGTTTGGAATTTGGAATGGATTTCCTGGATTGCGGAGTGATAAAAAAATCAGTCCAACATTCATTGGCCATTTCAAATTCCATAGTGACATAGTGGTTTCAGATAGTTAATATCTCTAATATTAATTGAGTATGGACGTGATACTACCTTAAACTGGAAATGCATTTGGAGACAGAGAAGCAGCATTCTTGGATTCATTTTCTGTAAGATCTAAGATACAATGGACTTCTGGATTTCGGATTGATAAATATTCGAAAAAATTCAGTCCAACATCCAGCGGTCCATTCTAAATCATTCCAATCCAAATAAATCCATTTGAAGTTTTCTAGTTAAGAGTACAGTCAAGTGGTGGTATCAGCTGGTTAATATATCTAATATTAACAGAGTTATCGATTTAAGCACTGTGACTATGACACAGGAAGCCCACGTCATTCCTAGGCGCGGACTGCACTCTCGTCATGCAGTATCGAGCAGGTCGACCACGCCAAGATACTAGGCGTCACTTTAGACAGTTTCATGTCATGGGAACACCACGTTGACAACATCTGCGCCATCATCACCAGTAGATTGTCTCTTCTCCGTCGCATTAAGCCTTTCCTCGCTTATGAATGTGCATTGCGCTTCTATAATTCATGCTCTTGGATGCCGACTTTTGTCAACCCTCTGTTCATCTGTTCTCCCAGCTTCAGTGGATTCCGATCACCGACCTGATTAAATGTAGGAAACTTCTACTTCTCTTCAGCACATTTTGTAATCCTGATGCACCTACATATTTTAAGAACATATTCCATTTCCTCTCTATTACTCGTAGAGCTTCTGGCCGCTGCACCAGAGCCAGCATGCATAACCTCGCTGTACCTTACCTCGCAGTAATTCTGGCAAGCGCACTCTGGCTTATAGCGCTGCTATGTTTTTCAATTACTTGGATCCTGACTTCAAGCAGCTTGCAACATCTTCTACTACGCTCTCTTCTGATACTTTGCCTACACCAGGCTGGCTTCTATTAAGCATAAGCTTTGTAACGTTTTTCTTCCGCACATCTCCTCTGTTAACCATCTAGAGGAGCTCCTCTGCTATAACTGTCGCTCCTTGCTTCACTGCTGCTGCATTTCTGGCGCCACGTCCATGGCATAGCCCCTTCCATTGCGCATAGTCTTCTAGTAAGTAAATTTGTTTTTGATTTTGATTTTATTTCAATTCTCTTTATATTGATTCCAATTATTTATCAGTCTTCTAGTAAGTATATTTGTTTTTGATTTTATTTCATATTAATTCTCTTTATATTGATTCCAATTACTCATTATATCTTGTAATGTTGTAGCTCGTGTGTTAATTTTTTCCCATACTTCCTTTCCTTTCCATTACGTTTTATTTGTAACATAGAGGGCCGCATGTTAGATAACTATGTAAGTTTAATGTGTCTTCCCTCTGTAAATAAACAATATTGTATTTTAATATAATTTTCGATGAAATACCAGTGTATATCTCTTTCTAAAAAGTGATATCTTCACGTGTGAAGATATAAATGATATCTTCACACGTGAAGATATCACTTTTGAAAATATGACTTGCTTCAGTTCAAGGATTTCTAGCCTTTTTAGTAGGTGATTGAAACTGGTATTTCATCGATAATTATATATTAAACAGAACATTACATGGCCGCTTGGAGATACGAATTTTATCTTCTCGTGTTGATGAAATATCTTACTCGTTCGCTGCGCTCACTCGTAAGATATTTCATCAACACTCGGAGATAAAATCCGTATCTCCGCGTGGCCATGTAATATCCTCTATGTATGCACTAGTATACACTTAATGACTGGCCCCGAGGGAAACATTCACTTTTGTTTCCCGAGACGGAGCCGAGGGAAACATCGAAAGTCGAGCGAAACAAAACTCACTGGTTTGCCGAGCGACCAGTCAATAAGTGTTTTGTTATACAGACATACGTTTTACTATCTGATACAAGCGAGGTTTGTCGTGGTCTTCCCTTGGGGAAGTTGATTTTCGACACAAAATGCTGCCAGCGTCGCTACGGCATTTTTAGGAGCGTTTTGTAAATCCAATAAAGCACGCACACGAATTCTGTATATGGCTTATCAAACGTATAGATGTATAATGTCGTGGTTTTCCCCCCAGTTATTTTGGCGATACGACCTATTTTGGCCGAGAAAATCGAAAAAACATTTATGCAAATCAGGACGAAATCTGTATCACATATTGCACATCGATTTCCTTTGTTTTTCCTTCATGAATTATTAATGAGTTTGATAATGAATACTATAGGAAACTACAATTCTCAAAATGATTCGTACTGTTTGGTTTTATACGTGTCCAATCGTACCGTGCAGTCGTGGATGGGCAGGTTTGGAATTGATAGAGAAATTACAAACCTCGTTCGCTGATCACAGCTGATATTACCAGCAGGGCTAGAATGCAGCGAAGTGCCAGCTTGTGCTTCGCCAAATTGCTGCAGCCCTTTACAATACATATTTCTATTCAAAAGTTTTTTCCTTCCTCTGTGGAAAAATGGTACACTTTCTTGAAAGGTTTGTGCGGTGAAAAGTAGTATTGAGTAGATTTCCGCTGAAAATTAAATCGGCCACGGTATCTCAAACTTTGATCGTAGTGCCACTTTAAGTTGTTAAGTTCTAATCTAGTACTTTATTTATTGGCTATAAAAACAGATGGCTGAATTATAATTCATTCAGTTCTAGTGGGCCCGGTTACTCGTGGAGCAGATACAAGCAAAGTAAAGATGACTGGCTTTGAATGTCGGCTCTCATTGATCGGCGAGATTACATGCACATTACGGCTAAATCGTTTGTTCTCACAGCGGTAACTGCTGATCAACAAGTTAAGATCTAGAGCATTCAACTTTAAGTTGTTCAACCAGTTGGAAAAGTTTAAAAGGGTCCTTCAGTATATACCCGCTGGAAGGACGCTCATTAAAAGATGGACAGTGATTAAAACTTTAAATCTTGTCTTGTTGCTCTTTTTGTTCTTATGACACAATTTTTTTTAATCAGATTGGATATTTTGAAAACATTAAACTGCGTCAATCAGGTCCCGGATGCATGACGCCATGCTCCCTCGTGACTTTTCGCCGTAGAACATGGCAGCTCTCGCTTTACAGTTTCAGGAGATTTGGTACAACTTGAAGAAGAAAACGAATACGAATTACAAAGATAAGATAGTTCATTTGCCAACTGAATCCTTCTGACAGAGACCAGGCAACTGATCAGGACTCGCGTGCCAAAGGTGTTTTGATGACCTCCCATGTGCACTTGTATTGGATGCTTTTTGGTCAACATTCGCGACTCGAAATTAAATTTGCTTTTGCTGGTCTTATCGTCACCTTCCTCTATCTCTCTTTCTCGCTTTCCTGCTTTTGTTTCTGTTTTGCAGTTGAAAAGCAAGCAAGTCCTGTCTTTTCTGCAATAAGCTTATATTTAGTTGTTAATCGATTTACTTATTTATTAATTTATATTGGTTGTATGCAAATAGCTTTACCGATCAAATAAACAGATACAGACTCCTAACAACAATGCCGATCTTTATGATTTTCGGATGTTGCGAAAATACTTTGCGTTCGCAACGATTCATGGGCTCGGACACAGGGTCTTTAGTTAAAGGATCTTTTCCGTTTTCTTCCGAAAGCTACTGTTTAGCATCGGAACTAAATATGATTTTCAAACTGGGTCAATCTGCGTTTATTCGGATCGGATATCGTTACAAACTGTTGCAGTACAACGTTTTCGAGATAAAAACTATTTAATACTGAAAAGGTTTATTTAGAGAAGGTAAGATCAGTGCAGCCATAGGCGGTTTACATGATGCCTTCTATACCGAGAGAAAATCAATTAAATAGAAATAAAAATAAAAATACACACGAGATATTAAAGATGCAATATATCTGAATCTAAATTTTTACATTTTATATGAAAAACCTAATCTACAATATTAGTTAAAATGACTATTAATAGATGAAACACAAATAATCGTAGTGGATATGGAAAGCACAAAACACTATTACATCAGATAAAATAGTTATACTAATATTCGAATCTCGCCGACATTGATGTTAATGAAAGTATTTTTAACGCTAACCAACTGCAGACGTGATTCAAATATAGATTTTTATATCTCACTAGTCAACTATGTTTTTTTAATTAGAATTACTTGAATATCAAAAAGGAGTCCACATCCAATCTAATACACTTCAAAATGTCAAATAATCTCAAATACGTGTGCTGTATTTCGCGGCGGCAAACGGTCCATCTCTATCACTTCAACGCCAACACGAGTAGCGAACATTCCGATATTCAGTCTTAATTCTCTTCCTACCCGGCGTCTTAGAAATACTTCTTGTCCAACTATAGGAATAGTTATTATCGGTTTCCTTCTAATTGGACTTTTACCAAACGGATCTCTTACGAAGCTGGAAACCGCGTGGCGCAAATTCTGTGTGCGGCAAAGATGAACGATTGGATTAAGCACCTCACTTATATGAACTGCGAAAATCATGATAAACTTTACCCAGTTATGCTGGATCACATCATAGCCTGCCATTTGTATGAAGGAGATAATAATAAGTGGTAACAAGCTTACGGTAAAGGTAAGCACCATCAGTACTGCAGTTATACCGGCGCGTATGTCTTTAGTAGCTTGGGCTGCCTGATTCTTGTTGGAGATAATTGTTGATCCCATTAGTGCCATGCGTTTTTTCGTTGCCTTGCGGAGCTCTCGATTCATCAAAATGGCCAAGGTTGTCATGAAGCAGATAACAGTAATTCCCAGGGCTGGAGTAAAGTACTTGCCGCTGCTTTTATACCGCTTTGAAATGAAATGGTTCAAAGTTCTGCTGCTAGGCTTCAGTGTTCTCATTATAATCTGAAATGTTGTTATAAAAGCTGCTGTTGTCAGCCATACAACAACGACAGCCACATATACTTTGATTTTGCTTTTCGATGCGCGACAACGGAAAGGGTACTTGACGCAAAGGAAGCGGTCGGCCATGAGAAGCAAAATGGACAGCGCAGTCAACAGCGAAAAGAAACCCATGACTACAGTGATAGCCACTGGAGCTACTTTGCCATCTAGGTTACCAGTCTGATTCCGCGAACACTTGCTAGATGTTAGAACTAACAGCAAGGATCTCGCCAAACCTGTAGCTCGTCACTTTAACCTTCCTGGTCATTGCACTAATCACATCACTGTATGCGGCATTTCTCTGCATCAAGGTACTACCGACACTCGTAAACGCAAAGAACAGAACTTTATTTTCAAATTAGGAACTTTGTCACCTCACGGTATTAATGAACGCTTTTCGTTCATTTAATTTCAGAATTCACGTATTCACTCACACTTAGATCAGCATGTTTCCTTAGTTTACTCATCAACACTTGCTGTTACAACAATTAGCATTTCTATTGTTGGCGCATTTTTCTTTGATCACAATTGATCCGAGATTAATCATGCATTGGCGCAATTTCCTTTTATCCCAATTGATCCGAGTACATGTTTCCTCAGCGGTAAGCATGTACTCGACACTATATTAACCGTTTCCCCAACCACAATAACCTCTTTTGCTCTGACGAAGGGCTAGCGCTCGAAACGTCAGCTGCTACTCGCTTTCCACGGCGGTTAGCATACCTCAATCGACTTTAGTTGATTACATACCAGTGTTTACCAGTCTGATAGACGAGGAAGTCAAGTGCCAGTGGGATGTTGATGATGGTATTGAGAAGATCTACCAAGGCTGAGTTAAATAGGAAAATGTTAGTCACGTTGTGCAGCTCCTTGAAGCGAAACAACAAGGACAAAATTAGACCATTCCCTAAAATAGAGATACCCATTTCAGTAGACAAGCTGACGGTGGCAATAACCTTAAATGACATGGCTACTTCAGGTTTACTTAATTAAGCCTTGGCGCGGTTTCGTTGGATTTAACTTCTAGATTTGGTTACTGAAATGGCTTTAAGAACACTCAGTTGATTGTTATCCTTTTTCCGCGCTATTCGCTATTCACTGCGATTAGAAATGGAATGATAAGGTTTCCGGCTAGGTTTTAGTTTTTGATGATTTTTTAAGGAAGTTCATCGAAGAGTTTAACAAAAGATCAAATGAATAACTGTTGTATTGTTATTTCGAGGCCATTAATGGCACAAGCTGGCTCTACAACAAGAGAAAACCAATTTCTAAAATAATGCAATGTGTTTCATACATTAACATAAAATCAGCGTTTTAAAATCGTTTCTGAGAAATCACTTCTAAGCAACAATCCGTGATCCGATGAAATCCTGATTTTCCAAGGTTCCTTCATACAGTCAAAATCAGGCCTTTAGGCCTCTAACAGATCCTGCTAATGATCCGAGCATTCTTCACACACACTCCTTACTACATTCATATATTTTCTGCACTCAATGCTGAACTCGCATGTTGATTTTCACGGAGGGAGGAAAACCGGAGAACCATGAGAAAAATGTAAATCAACAAACTCAACTCACATATGACGCTGGGAGTTGAACCTGGGCCATAGAGGTGAGAGGAGAAGCGCTAAACCACTGCACTGCGCCCGGCTCCCCTCAACGCAAGAAATCAACAAACTCAACTCACATATGACGCTGGGAGTTGAACCTGGGCCATAGAGGTGAGAGGAGAAGCGCTAAACCACTGCACTGCGCCCGGCTCCCCTCAACGCAAGAAATCAACAAACTCAACTCACATATGACGCTGGGAGTTGAACCTGGGCCATAGAGGTGAGAGGAGAAGCGCTAAACCACTGCACTGCGCCCGGCTCCCCTCAACGCAAGAAATCAACAAACTCAACTCACATATGACGCTGGGAGTTGAACCTGGGCCATAGAGATGAGAGGAGAAGCGCTAAACCCGCACTGCACTGCGCCCGGCTCCCCTCAACGCAAGAAATCAACAAACTCAACTCACATATGACGCTGGGAGTTGAACCTGGGCCATAGAGGTGAGAGGAGAAGCGCTAAACCACTGCACTGCGCCCGGCTCCCCTCAACGCAAGAAATCAACAAACTCAACTCACATATGACGCTGGGAGTTGAACCTGGGCCATAGAGGTGAGAGGAGAAGCGCTAAACCCGCACTGCACTGCGCCCGGCTCCCCTCAACGCAAGAAATCAACAAACTCAACTCACATATGACGCTGGGAGTTGAACCTGGGCCATAGAGATGAGAGGAGAAGCGCTAAAACCGCACTGCACTGCGCCCGGCTCCCCTCAACGCAAGAAATCAACAAACTCAACTCACATATGACGCTGGGAGTTGAACCTGGGCCATAGAGGTGAGAGGAGAAGCGCTAAACCACTGCACTGCGCCCGGCTCCCCTCAACGCAAGAAATCAACAAACTCAACTCACATATGACGCTGGGAGTTGAACCTGGGCCATAGAGATGAGAGGAGAAGCGCTAAAACCGCACTGCACTGCGCCCGGCTCCCCTCAACGCAAGAAATCAACAAACTCAACTCACATATGACGCTGGGAGTTGAACCTGGGCCATAGAGGTGAGAGGAGAAGCGCTAAACCACTGCACTGCGCCCGGCTCCCCTCAACGCAAGAAATCAACAAACTCAACTCACATATGACGCTGGGAGTTGAACCTGGGCCATAGAGATGAGAGGAGAAGCGCTAAAACCGCACTGCACTGCGCCCGGCTCCCCTCAACGCAAGAAATCAACAAACTCAACTCACATATGACGCTGGGAGTTGAACCTGGGCCATAGAGATGAGAGGAGAAGCGCTAAAACCGCACTGCACTGCGCCCGGCTCCCCTCAACGCAAGAAATCAACAAACTCAACTCACATATGACGCTGGGAGTTGAACCTGGGCCATAGAGATGAGAGGAGAAGCGCTAAAACCGCACTGCACTGCGCCCGGCTCCCCTCAACGCAAGAAATCAACAAACTCAACTCACATATGACGCTGGGAGTTGAACCTGGGCCATAGAGATGAGAGGAGAAGCGCTAAAACCGCACTGCACTGCGCCCGGCTCCCCTCAACGCAAGAAATCAACAAACTCAACTCACATATGACGCTGGGAGTTGAACCTGGGCCATAGAGATGAGAGGAGAAGCGCTAAAACCGCACTGCACTGCGCCCGGCTCCCCTCAACGCAAGAAATCAACAAACTCAACTCACATATGACGCTGGGAGTTGAACCTGGGCCATAGAGGTGAGAGGAGAAGCGCTAAACCACTGCACTGCGCCCGGCTCCCCTCAACGCAAGAAATCAACAAACTCAACTCACATATGACGCTGGGAATTGAACCTGGGCCATAGAGATGAGAGGAGAAGCGCTAAAACCGCACTGCACTGCGCCCGGCTCCCCTCAACGCAAGAAATCAACAAACTCAACTCACATATGACGCTGGGAGTTGAACCTGGGCCATAGAGGTGAGAGGAGAAGCGCTAAACCACTGCACTGCGCCCGGCTCCCCTCAACGCAAGAAATCAACAAACTCAACTCACATATGACGCTGGGAGTTGAACCTGGGCCATAGAGATGAGAGGAGAAGCGCTAAAACCGCACTGCACTGCGCCCGGCTCCCCTCAACGCAAGAAATCAACAAACTCAACTCACATATGACGCTGGGAGTTGAACCTGGGCCATAGAGATGAGAGGAGAAGCGCTAAACCCGCACTGCACTGCGCCCGGCTCCCCTCAACGCAAGAAATCAACAAACTCAACTCCCATATGACGCCAGGAGTTGAACCTGGGCCATAGAGGTGAGAGGAGAAGCGCTAAACCACTGCACTGCGCCCGGCTCCCCTCAACGCAAGAAATTCGAACCTTCATACATCTGCGCTGAATTTAAATGTTGTCTTTATTTCAACACATTTACTGATCAACCAAACCAATATCTCTTATGCTTGTCCTTAATTCAGTTTTTACAGTTGTAATAATTTAACTATATCAGTGGTACATCCATAACAAACTTACTCCACACCAGGGAAAAGTGAAGCAATGCTGCTAATCAGAGGATGCTGTATGGGCACCAGGGTACATAGGTAGCCCGAGTCAGCAATCAAGTGGGTGTCTAAGGCACCACTATTAGCCATGACCGTGGACGATAAACTGAGCTGAACAGACCACACACCAGATCTTAAAAAGAACTTTGCCACAAAATTATACCTTCTCAGGAATACTAGATTTTTAGCTACACAGGTTCTGATATCATTCTATTCTATATATAAGGTTATTTTACCATCTGTTACATATGGAGGTTGTAGCAATATGGACAGCTTTTATGCATTCGAGAGACTACATTCCAGAGCTTCATGTTCGTAACTTGTTGCAATTTGGCGGCGATTTTTCTGAAAAGTGTACCAAAAATGACGTATCAGCAGGGACGCCACGGGGAATTGTGGTCAATCGCGTGGCTTTTTCGATTTTGTTTCCAAGCAAAACATGGGAAAATTCAGACACGAAAAACGCGAAATATCAACCGTAAAATGTTGTAAAAACCGCACCTGGTCGTACAAAGAATAGGAGACATAGCGCGGCAATGGCGAACTCGTGGATGTAAAGTGTATTTTAGTGTGTTCTCAAGGGTAAACATGTGGAAATGTTCACAGTTTAAGTTAGTATTGTGATAGCCTATGTAGCCTGTAAAATCACGTGACGGATGACGTCATCGTTACGATATCACCACAGTGATTGATGGGGATCCAATACCATCGCTGTCAAAGTTTGACCAACCTGCCAGTAGAAATGAGGGAGATACGGGTATGTACTAAAATCACGTGACCGACGACGTCGTCGTTACGACATACCACTAACTGAATCATGGGGACCCAATGTCTGTCAAAGTTTGAACCACCAGCCATTAATATTAAGTGAGTTAGCCACGAAACTGTACAAGAGTTTTACGTCACTATCGGTGCATGAGCACACACACGTCCTACATGAATGAGCACACATCTCCCACATGGTTAACACTGGTGCTCGCTCACGTATAAATACGGTAGCGGTAACTTTACAGTTAGTAGCAAGAAGGGAACCAGCGATGTTCCAACAGCAATTATCGATCTTAAATGTAAGTCTAATATCAAATATAAACCTACAGCCGTTTCTGAACATTTTCTCAGCCCTAATCATTCTAGTACTGACATGCTCCTTATTCCTTTAGAAGTCATCTATTCTAAACGCGATTCCGTGAGAAAAGCACGTGAATCATATCTCATCTATAAAGCTAAAACCCTCGAACCACTCGGAATGAATAGACGTGATAAAATGTAATTTCACCGTTTGACCTTTATTGTCGGCTGTTACTCGTATCTGCACTATCTTTTCAAACCTATTTCGTAATTTCCTTTTATGTGTTACTATTGTATAAAACATATGTCATCGATTTTGTAATTTCCGCTCATAGTTATGTAATTAACAATGTATAGAAGCCTTGTATCCATTTGTGACCTCCACTATAAAATAAACCTGAAGAAGGCTGGTACTGGCCAGCCGAAATATCGTATAAACCTCGACAAGCGTTTTATTTGATCAGCATTGCAGTAGTCTTCGGACACTTTATCATTATATTTTCTTCTTCTTGCTGATCAAGATCTGTTTTTTGATCCAACGTCTGGCAGGATTGATTGTACACGGTTTTTGCTGTGGTTTTCTAACCTTAACTATATACTTAAATTAGTAATTAAATCAAATATCGATTATTATTATTATTATTATTATCAAGTTGCATTCCAAGCATTTCATTCTGCTAACAGCGTAGTGAGCGAGCGAGTGAGCGACACCCCGACCATCCCGATAACTCGTTTCTGCGGTTGCGCAGTTAAATCCACCAGTTAAAAAGGAAGGAGGAGAAGGGTACATTGTGGGGATCTCGATCTTACACATATTCTGGGTGAGATGTGGGGATCTCTTTATTACGTTTTTAAAAGGATACAACAAGTGTATTTCGACAATAGTGAAGGAACCGAAATGTTTGGCACTATCATGAGAAATAAAATGTTATTCAATTGTTAAAGTTACCTTACCGAGAGTAGAATCCATTCAAGTTTCAGAAACATCGAACAAATGAGCCGTTCATTTCTACAAGACAACTTCGTTCCTCGTCGTTAGTCAGCCATTTACGAGTTCCCACGTTTAACCTAAAGTCATGGTTATGGAGCCTTTTCAGTTTACGCCCCTAAGCTATGGAATAACCTTCCATTGGAAATTAAGACTTGCTTTATCAGGGGCGTAGCCAGGGAGATGGTTCTAGGGGTTCAGTAACTTCTCCTTCATGATTTCCAAAGCTCTGTAAGTTGATAGATCGCCAGACTTGGAACCTCCTTTCCCCCCCCCCCCCCCCCCCCCTTTTTCTCTCCTCAGAACCTCCCTTCGCGGAACTCCTAGCTATGCCCCTGTCTAATGTTGTTGCTTTTAAGTTAAAAACGTATATTTTTTAATTAGCAAATGATTGATTTTCTACAATTTAATATTTTTACATTACATAATTATGAATTTGTATTCGCCTGAATATTCATATTTCTATTTTATCAATTTTAACTAGTAATATATATATTATCAGGAGCCCATTACTCCTGAAATTATATATTGTTGTATACTGTTGTATGCTGTTGTATGCTGTTGTATGCTGTTGTATGCTGTTGTATGCTGTTGTATGCTGTTGTATGCTGTTGTATGCTGTTGTATGCTGTTGTATGCTGTTGTATGCTGTTGTATGCAGTTGTATGCAGTTGTATGCAGTTGTATGCAGTTGTATGCAGTTGTATGCAGTTGTATGCAGTTGTATGCAGTTGTATGCAGTTGTATGCAGTTGTATGCTGTTGTATGCTGTTGTATACTGTTGTATGCTGTTGTATATTATTGTATATTATTATTACAAGTGTTGAGTTGAGTTTTTTCTGTCCTGTTAGCCCATTCCCTACTGGCTGTACAAACTCCATGGTTTGAACATTAGCTATAGTTGCGAGATCTGTGGCAACTTCACATACAGGTTGGTTAATTAACATGTAATGTAATGTTGCCGTGCGTGACAAGAACAAAGAAGTAAGCCACGAGACGCAGTTTAGTGTTGTGACGTCATCTGTACATCTAAGAGAACAGATGCATGGCTAAATGACATCTACTCGTGTTTTTTTTTTACAATAATTAATGATTTCTTGCCGAACACGACGTTATCTGTGCATCTGTACTCTAATAATACATGGCTATTGACCAATCAGAGTACGTGTTGTGACGTCATCTGTGCATCTGCACTCTAATAATACATGGCTACTGACAGTCAGAGCACGTGTTGTGACATCATCTGTACTCTAACAATAAATGGCTATTGACCAATCAGAGCACGTGTTGTGACGTCATCTGTGCATCTGTACTCTAATAATACATGGCTACTGACAGTCAGAGCACGTGTTGTGACATCATCTGTACTCTAACAATACATGGCTATTGACCAATCAGAGCACGTGTTGTGACGTTATCTGTGCATCTGTACTCTAATAATACATGGCTACTGACAGTCAGAGCACGTGTTGTGGCATCATCTGTACTCTAACAATACATGGCTATTGACCAATCAGAGCACGTGTTGTGACGTCATCTGTGCATCTGTACTCTAATAATACATGGCTACTGACAGTCAGAGCACGTGTTGTGACATCATCTGTACTCTAACAATACATGGCTATTGACCAATCAGAGCACGTGTTGTGACGTCATCTGTGCATCTGTACTCTAATAATACATGGCTACTGACAGTCAGAGCACGTGTTGTGGCATCATCTGTACTCTAACAATACATGGCTATTGACCAATCAGAGCACGTGTTGTGACGTTATCTGTGCATCTGTACTCTAATAATACATGGCTACTGACAGTCAGAGCACGTGTTGTGACATCATCTGTACTCTAACAATACATGGCTATTGACCAATCAGAGCACGTGTTGTGACGTCATCTGTGCATCTGTACTCTAATAATACATTGCTACTGACAGTCAGAGCACGTGTTGTGACATCTGTACTCTAACAATACATGGCTATTGACCAATCAGAGCACGTGTTGTGACGTCATCTGTGCATCTGTACTCAAATAATACATGGCTACTGACAGTCAGAACACGTGTTGTGACATCATCTGTACTCTAACAATACATGGCTAGTGACCAATCAGAGCACGTGTTGTGACGTCATCTGTGCATCTGTACTCTAATAATACATGGCTACTGACAGTCAGAGCACGTGTTGTGACATCTGTACTCTAACAATACATGGCCATTGACCAATCAGAGCACGTGTTGTGACGTCATCTGTGCATCTGTACTCTAATAATACATGGCTACTGACAGTCAGAACACGTGTTGTGACATCATCTGTACTCTAACAATACATGGCTATTGACCAATCAGAGCACGTGTTGTGACGTCATCTGTGCATCTGTACTCTAATAATACATGGCTACTGACAGTCAGAATACGTGTTGTGACATCATCTGTACTCTAACAATACATGGCTATTGACCAATCAGAGCACGTGTTGTGACGTCATCTGTGCATCTGTACTCTAATAATACATGGCTACTGACAGTCAGAACACGTGTTGTGACATCATCTGTACTCTAACAATACATGGCTAGTGACCAATCAGAGCACGTGTTGTGACGTCATCTGTGCATCTGTACTCTAATAATATGGCTATTGACCAATCAGAGCGTTTCATACTGTTGATTGTATAAATACAGACAGACCGTTCAAGTAAGTTTAATGAAAGTTTTCAGAATTTTTTTTATCAGACATCTAACATACAAATCATCAAATAAGCGTCCTCGCAACGAGGACGGCAACCTGTCGTACGGCAGGGCGTTTTCATTTTGTTATTAGCGTGCAGGATATCGAATTGTGATGTGCACAGAAGAGTCTTCGTACCGATCGAAAATAATAAATAAACCAATGTTCTTCCTTTCGTCCACGGTATGTATTTGACATTGTTCGGTTCTTTCTTAGGGGTCCCAAGGCTTTCCAAAGGCACTTCGCAGTAAGTAATTCATCCTATTAAATTACAATGAATGATAACTATAATCAACTGGTTACGTTATGTTGTTATTGCTAACTTGTGGTTGTGTTTAGGAATGGCGTCACGCACATGGAATGCGCTGCCTCGGGATTCCTAACACTGCTCATTTCGCCAACGTCACTCTCATTGAAGACGCTGTCGCACGTACGTACATTTGTGTGTCTTTACTCGTGGATATAGAGGTTATTAGTCGTCTCAGCATCTAATGCTGTCGCACTTACGTACATTTGTGTGTGTCTTTACTCGTGGATATAGAGGTTATTAGTCGTCTCAGCATCTAATGCTGTCGCACGTACGTACATTTGTGTGTGTCTTTACTCGTGGATATAGAGGTTATTAGTCGTCTCAGCATCTAATGCTGTCGCACGTACGTACATTTGTGTGTGCCTTTACTCATGGATATAGAGGTTATTAGTCGTCTCAGCATCTAATGCTGTCGCACGTACGTACATTTGTGTGTGTCTTTACTCGTGGATATAGAGGTTATTAGTCGTCTCAGCATCTAATGCTGTCGCACGTACATACATTTGTGTGTGCCTTTACTCGTGGATATAGAGGTTATTAGTCGTCTCATGCAGCATCTAATGCTGTCGCACGTACGTACATTTGTGTGTGTCTTTACTCGTGGATATAGAGGTTATTAGTCGTCTCAGCATCTAATGCTGTCGCACTTACGTACATTTGTGTGTGTCTTTACTCGTGGATATAGAGGTTATTAGTCGGCTCAGCATCTTATGCATCCGATTAGCATTTTGGCGAGCCTGTTGTTTATTATACAAATTCTGCCAAGAAACAAAATTTTCTTTCCAAAATAACCAAAAACCTTGCGCACTCGCTCTGGAAATGTGATTTACCATATATGGTGATGGGAGGCCATTTGACTGTAACTACCATATATGGTGATGGGAGGCCATTTGACTTTAGCCACCCAAAATACGGTCTCATATTTGGTTGCGTTCTTCGCAGGGTTATATAATAAGAGCGAGTTGGTTGATAGGGGAGGTGTCTCTTTCTCGCTCGCTCAGTGGCTCACAATGCTGTTAGCAAATCGACATTTGAACGAGCTTTGTTCAGTCTCCCGAAGCGAACCGATTATCCACAATCGATATTTAGTCTCATTAGCATAGGAATAGTTACGAATAAGTCTCTACTATAGTGTCAGTAGTTACGTGTAAGTCTCTAGTATAGTGTCAATAGTTACGTGTAAGTGGCTATAGTGTCAGTAGTTACGTGTAAGTCTATGTGAGTATCTACTCCGGCCGGGCTGGAAATTAGAGGAAGATATCACGAGCAACTATTGCTAGTTGTCACACGTTTTTACTAGCAACATGGTCTGATACACTAGCAACAGGAAATAGTTCAGCAAGATTCTACTAGAAAGAGTTGCGAGTTGTCCTGATATATTACTAGCAACATGGTCTGATACACTATCAACAACAAATAGTTCAGCAAGATTCTACTAGCAAGAGTTGCGAATTGTCATGAGATTTTACTCGCATTTCTCTACTCAAGTGCACGAGCCTAGTTTCGAGCGCTGTTACTCATTGTGTGTTTTCCTCTTTGTAGTGTGGCAGAAGTTGAAATCGAGCAAGGCGAAAGAACGATGGCTGCCTGATCTAGACGTAAGTAAACCTAACAACTGTTGCTAGTTAAGTAAACCTCAACTTTAGTGACAATAAAGTTTTTGTAAAATCAGTAGATGTCATGATGTTGACAGTTTGTACGATTCAGGGCGAGAAGAAACTAAAAGTTGATGCTTGAGCTTCAACTTCTCTAGCCCTTGGGTCTTTCACGATAGCCCGAATTTTAATGTTAATTAAATTTAAGTTAAAGGAAGTATATTTCGGCTTCTTGTCCATTGAGCAAGTTGTCAAAACACGACTTGTCGTGTCCTGACGATTGTAGACGAGAAAGGAAATATCCGTACACAAATCCACCGATCATAATCGATCATTATACACTGAGGTGGCCTACACATGTAATCATTTGTGAGTGTAATAAAGCTGTCTGCCATTGCAGCTCGACGAAGTTACAAAATGAAAGCGCGTGTCGCAAGCGAATCCTCCCACAGAGCATCCGCCATTGTATGATTAATTTGACTGGGTTACTGTTACATTCTGTCTTCAGGAAGAGTTTGAAGACTCGCAAGGCAACGTGGTTAACAAGAAGACATACGAAGATCTCAGTCGACAAGGATTACTTTAGCAATGTCACATGGACCTCTTTTGCTTTAGGGGCACTGTCAATCGAATTGAACTAAACTACAATCGAATTAAACTACAAAAATAACACCCCGAGATAGAAGAGAAACACAATGTGAATTTCAATCTTTTTCGATAGAGGACCCCAAAGATTAAGGTGGATTACGAAAGCTTATTCTAAAAACTTGATTTCCGTTAGAGTGAACCGATTTCAAGTTGCTCTAGTATTTTTCATCCTTTCTTTGCCACCTTCATGAAAATTGTTTCATGTTTTTCAAGGAAACGGGGCCGTACAGTACACTGGAAATCATACGCTGCTAATCTGAGTATTTATTTTTCTCTTTTATCATGAGAAAGTTTATCATTTGGCGGTTGACAGTGTCCCTTGATAACTTAATTAAAATATTCTCACGGCTATGTTGGTTTACGCTTTTGCATGTCACCATTGTATCGTATTATACAATACGTACGCTTTTTTTTCCGGGAACCCTGACCTCCTGTTCCTTACATATAATTTGACGTGAGTGAGGTTAATCATTCAGCTTCTTGTTACAGTGCCGAAACGGGAGCCGCCTAAACACACTGCAAAACGACAATAAAGCATTCCAAAGTATAGATCCTAGCAGATCCACGCGATGGCCTTCATTCGAAAGACAACCACTTCACAACTAGTCCACCAAATTCGCTTTTACCGGATGGAAACTCGAGCAAGTCGAGATGCTATTGTCTTTTACTCGACACTGATTGGCTCAAGTAACCGTAAGGTGAAATGCTATTGTCTTTTACTCGACACTGATTGGCTCAAGTAACCGTAAGGTGAAATGCTATTGTCTTTTACTCGACACTGATTGGCTCAAGTAACCGTAAGGTGAAATGCTATTGTCTTTTACTCGACACTGATTGGCTCAAGTAACCGTAAGGTGAAATGCTTTCTTTTCGTTCTACATGGTCGCTTTTGATGTTTTTCCTACAACGTTTTTGGCAATTTATCGTTGCGAGATGAGTTTCAAAGAGGGGTTGTTACATACAGTACGCCGCAATTTCTTCTCTAGCCTGCGTCGCATCGTTAAGTCCAGGACTTAACCAGGGTTCAGTTCGGATTCGACGCAGGCTATTTCTTCTCTAGCTCTTCCCGCAATGGCGTTTGCGTTGAAAGTTGCAAGAAAAAATAGCTCGTGTAACAGGACTCGGTCGCAGTCCTCTTGTCGTTTCTCGAGTGGCCGGTTTCTTGTTTCAAATCACATTTTATCCAATGCAATGGTAATCAATATTGAATAGAGAGGCACGTGTGATTAGGAGTGATTTTACCCAACCCGTGAAATATATATTAGATAACTGACACTATTAAACCCTAATTCCATTGATCGATTTTTATATGCCTGGCTATCATATGGCTGCTCAGTGTTCGCGCCACAGCAGGATTCTCGCATTGTTCTTTTGAAAATACCGCACTTAAAATATAGTCGAGGGCCCTAAGCAGAAATATTAGCTGTTATAATTAGTTCTAAAAGCAAAACAGTAATAAAAGAAGTGAAACGGAATAGAACTATCTTCGATAGCTAATGGCATCTTATAATGACCATTTTTTTCAGAAATGTCTCATAATTTTTGTCTGTGTCATTAGCCTGCAAGCAGGCTACTGTGTCATTGGACCTTAACAGGAGCCCATTACCAGGAGCGTTCCGCTGTTATGGGTTGGGTCCCCAGCACAGGAGTAGATGAGGCTATTTTTAGATTCGAAATTCCCGCGAAAAGAGGTTGCCGCCATGTTGGTGCCCTTAAACAATAGATTCCTCGTTAGCTTCTTTTGTTGGGGCACCAACATTTGAATCTCTGGGGATTGAGTGAAAACCAGCAATTCAAATTCCCGCGTTGAAAGTGAGAAGAATGATAATGAGAAGTGACGTTAGCTATCTGATTGGCTAAGAATAGCCTACCTTTGTTCTTTTTCGCGCGAAACGCAATGCTAAAATTAGCCTCATCTACCTCTGTGCTGGGGTACAGACACAGTGGGGAAGATGGACGCTCCTGGTAATGGGCTCCTGACCTTAAATAATATGACGAGAACACTGACTGACTATTACATTTTGTTTCACGGGTTAACTAAATCCACTCTAGCAACGTTCAGCTGAATATCGAATCTGGGCCGCATGAATATTAGTCCCCCTCCATCACGCAACGCGGCAGTGGAGGAGAGCGTTGCGTGACGATCTTAAGAGCGGCTGCGATGGAGACTACAGATGTGGAAAGCGCTGAAAATTGAGAGTCAAAGCATTTTATTTTGGAACTCTGCAGTATATTTTTAAACACCGATACTGGGGGGGGGGGGGGGATTAGTTGTTCTCATAATTGTACTTTTACTAATAAAACACAATTCTTATTTCGTGTTTTGCATTTCCATATCACAGGATATGCTATAGCTTTAAAGTGCCTATCACCCTTTTGCAATTTTGATAGCTTATGAAACTCCGAAAAGTTTTGAGTACTTCTGTGAAGAAAGTTTTAGTTTAAAGTGAATACTTTATGTTCTACGCTTGTTTGAAATCGTGTAAATGTGACCTTTCCTGACCCATGACCGCGTAAGTAAAAGCCTGGGTCGAAACCTGGGTAGACGTCCTTCATTAATGCATTATTCTCCATGGCGCGTTTTTATCACAACAACATCGATGCATAGAAAATATACACAGTTTTTGAGTTGTTAGTAAAGAAAAGTCATTTTAGTCAACATGTTAAGTATTTCTTCAAATGATTGCAAAGCCGAATTAATTATATGACGTCAAGATGACGTCTACCCAGGTTTCGACCCAGGCTTTTACTGACGCGGTCATGGGTCAGGAAAGGTCACATTTACACGATTTCAAACAAGCGTAGAACATAAAGTATTCACTTTAAACCAAAACTTTCTTCACAGTAGTACTCAAAACTTTTCGGAGTTTCATAAGCTATCAAAATTGCAAAAGGGTGATAGGCACTTTAAAGGAAACCATGGTATATATTAAAATACCATATTTGATTGGATGTCGGAAAACAATAGCCCTTTAGGGACCGCCGGGTGACGTCTTCACATCCAAGACGGCGCCGTCCGCGATATTCAAGGCTTCTTCCAATAGGACATGACGTCATTTTACTACAACTACCAGAATCCTTTTCAAATTCTCTTTCTCATTAAAATTTATCAACTCCTTTGAGAATTTCAAGACGAAGGTCCAAATTAAAGGAACAAAAAATCAGCGCAAAGAGTTCTGGTAGTTGTAGTATGTGACGCCATCATGCAAACGTCCTATTGAGGACCATATTACTAACAGTTTAGCGGCAATTCGTTCCAACAGCCTGAGTCCTTTAAATAAAGCTTGATACCAACTGTTGATTCCACCGGGAGTGCGTCGAGTGCCTCATTGGGTTATGAATTTGATTTGACTACCACTGGTGTGTTTTCGATTGAATGTCGTAAAATCAAAACTAGAGCCAATCACAGGAGCAAGTAAGAACGCAAATGGTTTTTACTTTAACCAATCACGAGGCAAAGTAAACACAATCGTAGATAGATATATGACATATATAACTTGTTATCCGATAAGGCTGGTTAGGCCTCTAGCAAGTACATATGCTAATTAGCCGAGTGGATTACTCGACTCGAAAGCAATCGCCTAATTACTTGAAAACCGCTCTAATGACTAATGATAATGTATTTATAGTGCACTATATCAATGGCTACTGATGTCTGATATACTGTCTAGTTAATCGCTTATTTATATATCGTTAGCTTTTACTATTGTTATGCGCATTTGAAAATTTTACTCTGAAGCAGCACCTTCCTTGTAGCCGGTTTCCACTAGGCGACATGATCACCACTGTCCTGTGTCGCCAGTGTGAACTAAGCCACGTCCGTCTCCATTTAAAGCCTCTGTTGCTCGAAGCCTTTATTAAATAGACCAGTTCGCGGTTAATTCCGACATTTTGAAAGGGGTGCAAACATGGCGCGAAATACTGTGCTTGTATGGAAAACAGTGCCAAATAATTACCGTAAAATCGCATTTCTGAAATATTCACCATCTGGAAAAAGATTAACTGATAAAAATATGAGGGATGTAGCTGTGCTGGGAAGCGTGCAATCGTGTTTTCCGTTTTTCATACATTTGTCTAAATTTTCCCGCGGATTTTGACTCGTCGTTTACAGACAAATGTATGGAAAACGGAAAACACGATTGCACGCTTCCCAGAATAGCTGCATCCCTCAAATTTTGAACAGTTTGTCTTTTTGATCAGCAATATCATTAATCATTTGAATAAAATTACGCGAACACTTGTGATTGGTTAGCGGAAACCGAACTTGACCCAAATAACCCGGTCTGTATAAACGCTGCATCAAAGACGTAGCCAGTATCTGGGCAATACTGGACGCTTATTTAGGAGTCGTTGGGAGCACAACGGCATTTAGTATGAACAGCCCAGATTCTTAACCTGAATGACAAGACATGCCGGTGGGCGCGATACTGACTGGGAGCGAGCTTGCTGAGACTAAGTATTTCCAACGCGTCATCTCTCTTAGATTGACTATTATCATCAATTGTCAAAATCGCTAGAATTGATTATAATCATCATTCTAAGACAAACCCTAACCCGAACTACAAACCAAACCCTAACCATCGGTCGAGTTCACGGGTAAACGACGGGTTCTCACTCACCTAGAGCTTAGGGTTCACAGGTAAACAAGAAAGGAAGGCAAACGACAGAGAAAGAAAAATTGGGCGCTCCTACTCGGGCTCGAACTCGTAGCCGTTTGCGTGTAGTGCTTGGTAGTACAGACGTCATGACCACTACGCTAAGCGCGTCTACCGCCGTTCGGAATTCGACAATTGTTTATCTTTATACTTGACTGGCGATTTTGACAATTGATGATAATAGTCCATCTAAGGGAGATACCGTGTTGGTATTTCAGTCATATCCTTCATGTGAATGCGGGCATTTCACCGCTTGATTTGGAATCACTTCCGACCTTTCTGCCAGCTGAGGACGAGGTACCGGTTATGCAATCACACCAGGTGTGTACGAAACTTCGCAATCTGAAGTCTACTATAAAGGCGGGAGGTCCTGACAACATTCCCCCGCGTCTTAAGGAATTCGCTTTCGAAGTTGCTGAGCCGATACCTGCAATTTTCAACGCTTCACTCCTCAAGCTTAAAGTGCAACTAACCCCTTTTGCAATTTTTATACATATGAATCTTTGAAAGGTTTTGAGTATACTTCTGCGAAGAAATGTTTGGCTTACAGAGAATACTCTATGTTCTAGGCTTGTTTGAAATGGTGAAAATTTGACCTTTCCTGACCCATAACCGCGCAAGTAAAAGCCTGGGTCGATTCTTGATCTACGTCACCTCATTAATGCATTATTCTCCATGGCGCCTTTCCGTCACAACAACATCGATATATAGAGAATATACACAGTCTGCGAGTTGTTAGTAAAGAAAACTGTTATTTTAGACAAAATGCTAAATATTTATTCAAATTATTGCAAAGTCGAATGAGTTGGATGACGTAAGATCAAGAATCGACCCAGGCTTTTTCTTACGCGGTCATGGGTCAGGAAAGGTCAAATTTTCACCATTTCAAACAAGCCTAGAACATAGAGTATTCTCTGTAAGCCAAAAATGTCTTCGCAAAAGTGTTAAAAACCTTCCAAAGATTCATATATATAAAAATTGCAAAACTCCAACAACACCAATTCCCAATATACGACAACCTACAGCTACGAGCGAGGGCGATATTAGACCAAGTCCTTGAGGCCTTTGTGGTATGCTAGTTGGAAGACAAAATAAATAAATATTATTATTATTATTCGACAGAATTAACCATAGTGCTCATCCTGAAGCTTATCGATATGGATGTAAGAAGGTCAATAATCTCTTGGATCTGCAGTTTTCTCTATCAGCGTCGGCAGTGCATTGAGCTCGCGGTACCATTATTTCTGAATGGCTGCCTACTAATGCAGGCGGGTCCGACAGACTGGATCAAATTAGGTTCAATTCTCTTTCTAGTCATCGGATTAACGACCTCAGTTTATCGTCCCCGTCTTTCTCCTATTTGAAAAATGTTGATGATATCACTATCTCCGAGCTCGTGCGTGTGAATCAGTGGACTGGATTCACTGAACTATACAAGCGAAGCTCTATCAGTTCTTGGGCCGTTGTAAATGATATGAAATTGAACCCCAAAAAGTGTAAGGAGATGACCATCTGCCGGTTTTTTTACGTATAAACAAGTAAACATCCCACCCTAAAGTACTGAAGGCAAGCTACTTGAGAGAGTTGATTCGCACCGAAAATCCTAGGTGTCACCATTCAGTGTGACCTGAAGTGGATAGCCACATCAGCGAAATAATTACAGCTAAAGCTTCAAAACGGCTATACATCCCTCCGGGGTGGAGTTCCTCCCTCAGATTTGCTCAGGATATATTTTGCACTTGTTCGTTCTGTGCTGGAGTATTGTTGTCCAGTGTGGCATACCACCCTTCCTGTCTATACCTTTCGGACAAAATCGAGTTCATCCAGAAGCGTGCCCTCTGCATTCTATATATCCGGGTTTTCTTTATCCCGAGGCACTTTCTATATCTGGCTGTCGCCGCCTAGAGGCAAGACGGGATCACTTGTACGGCAAGCTATTTATCAAGATCCTACAGCCCAATTCACGACTGAACCATCTCATACCACCGACCAGGGCTAGCGCCCACGGCCGTTTGCTCCGCAACAGTAGCCGCCCATCGCTATTTAGGTGCAGTACCGAGCGCTATAAGCGTAGTTTTTCCCCGGCAATGTGCGTCAACATCCATGGTATGTATTATGCGAATTTTGTATTTCTTAGGATTCCAGTGTTTTCTATATCTAAATGTTAAATACTGCAGCAAAAATCTCCTAGCGGAGTAACACGCCACAGGGGGATGTTTTGTTCTAGTTGGTATTTAGCTTATTCATTAGTCTGAGAGGCTATTCCACTCTGGGATAGTTTTAACAAATTTTTAATTTCTTCTATTTTTGTATAATATTGTAAAAAAAGATTGCAATTCACGTAGGCGCTATGATCTTCTAATAAAACACCAGTCTTATAATCTTATAATGTCGATGTTTATGTTGGCCTGTTGCTGTCTAGTGCCCGAATCATCATCCTTGGAAACCCAGGCGATTTTTCTGTCGATCTCGATATGGTCAGAAGCCCATGGTTATGATACGGTACATAACGTCGTCTCCAGTCCACTCCTCGGTTAGGTGAAACGATCTGGAAATTTTAACTCTCCACCCTCGGCCAAAATTATTAATGTTACCTCATCCCACTCGGCTCTTCAAACCAACACAACAATACAGCTTCAAGCCACCACAGCTGCCGACACGTGTGTTAACGCAGTACGCACTTTTAATGAGGTCGTTTTAGTGGGGGAGGGGCGGGGTATGCAAGTCCCCCTGTCTGACTTCAAAACTAGTTGTGTCGCAGTTTCGGCTGTAACAACCTACACACATTTTTACAGAAATTATTATCCCTTGTACCCCTGCCCATTACGTAATTTATCAACTTTTGAATGCACGTGCATATTACGTTAGTCAACCTTGGCCGCTCTAGATGTAAACAAAGCACTATCCAAAACCTCTGCTCGGACGGATGTGCTCCTCTTTGAAAAATCATATCTCAATTGTAGATCATTTCTCAGCGTAGGGTTTGGTATGGTGTATTATTCGTATGAAAGATTGAATTTAATGCTCAAAAACTTTAAACAAATTCTCGATCTGGAGTGGTTTATTAGAAAACCTGAATTTGTAGATTTTGAGTTTTTGCGGTTTTTGCCATTTTTCGATTTTTTAATCTCGAAAGAAATATTCACAACTTTTTTTCTGTATTTGCTGGCACAATTTTGTTTGGCATCGAGATTTAGTAAACGTTGGGAAATTCTTTTAACCAGCTTGTATTCTAACTGACTTCTGTCAGAAAGCTACGGTCATTTCAACTTTGACAGCCAAGGCTAGTAATTTGAGATATTCAATTTGAGAGTCCAACTTTTCGCCAATTTTGTCAAAGTTTGAACAGTTCCAGTTGTTTGAAAAAATCGTTCGACTTGTTTCCGAGCAGGCTTACATCACAATTACGTCATTAGTATGTGTGAATTGATATCAGTTGTATCAATAAATTGTGGATTTGAACCGCGCAAATTCCCATCATTTACCGTGGAAGTCTGTCCAGTCTGTGTCCAGTCTGTAGTGAGCCTGGTTACAAAGCATGTCGACTGGTCTACCGCGAGTCACACCGCGGCAAAACGGTATGCTCCGCTGGCCAAAAGAACGAAGGCTATCAAATACAAATTACCGAGGGTTTCAACTTTTTTAGTAAATAATTGTATAACTTAGTAAACTCACAATGAATTACAAATTAAGAAAACTTCAACCTGTTAAAGTCTTAGGCTTAGCTTTTAAGTAGTTTTCTTAGTTTTTGACAAAACAGTTCACAAATGAATACTAAGCAGAAATTTTAAAATCACGGGTATGTGCCTGTTGTTTCATTTCGGTTTTCGCGGGAAACTGGGGGCGGCCGCGCGCCGACAAGAAATAGCAAATACGCATGCGCGTGACGTTTTGCCGCGGTTTGACCGCGAGTAAATGTCTTGCACAGCTAGCCGTGATCATACCCCCAGGGGGGTACCCAGGTATAAGAGTAACAGGGAGGTGCGAATGAACCCAAAACAGTCTCATCGGGTTAAAACTAAACTAAAAAAAGTTCGATGGCCCAGAAAATAACCCAAAATCTCATTAAAAACCTCTGGCATCATACCCAACCTTTTTGAAACGGCGGTAGTCGGCCTCCGCCGGCCCCCCTTCCCTCCGATTTCTTGACCAATCAAAATGCTTGTTCTAATTGTTCTAAGCTGTTTGGCAAGAACATGAGTTCCCGGATCTCCAAACTTCTGTTACAGACTCATGACAGAAAGTGAGAAAGTGTGGAGCCCGATGGGAAAAACAACCATAAAACGAATGTCTCCAACACAGGATTGATGAAAAGGATTAAAACAAAGGTCTACGGCCGTTTTACAGAGAGTAATAGGGCCTGCAAAGATGAAGTGGTTGTTTGCGAACGTTTGAAACCCGAAGACTTTTTGGTATCGAAGGTAAAGTTGTTCACGAATTCAACTCGAGCATGACGAAGCGGAATTATTTCACTTTGAGAATGCAGAGCTATATGGGCTTACTAATTTACCCTCTTCTTGGTTTGTTTCTTGCACATTTAGTCGTTCCGCTACGGTTTCCCGTACCAGCCAACATGCTTGGCGTACGATCCAGTTCAAAGTATTCTTGCAGTAGGCACTTACTCTGGAGCGTTGAGGATGTATCCTTTTGAACTATGGTTTTACTCACGTAGAAATTATACATGTAGCACATTAAATAACATATTGATCCGATGGGTTTATATCCTTTGTAGCACGCTTCAAAATGCTTAACACCCGCTTCGAGTGTTTGGAACACAAGCCATGAATCAAACTGATCCTAGAGGGCATTCACTAGCTAGTCATAAATGCACCTATCATAGGATACAGTACAATTTATTTACAATCAATGAGGTTTTAAGATAAAAGGATCACTGGAGCTTTAGCCATTGTCTCACTTTCGGAATTCTGCTTGCAGGTTCAGAGCGTTAGTAATACAGTATGTAATATTTCTTCCGTCCTTACGTACAAGAAGTCAGCGAGTTCGCGCTAACGGTTCTTAATGCCTAATGCCTTTTAAATTTAATGGCGTGTTCTTTTTCTCAAGGTGGCAAATTTTTGTTTATATAAATAATCCCGTAATGAAACATTAGAAGGAGAGACATGACCGGCAATTAGTCTAAAAATAACAAAATGTGGTCTAAAATTCGTTGGCACCTGAACAAGGTTTTGTACAGTCTGTTCCATGGCCACTATAAAGGCACTACAACATGTAGGTGTGGAGATTTGAAGGAATTCATGACCACAATTCATCTGTCTTTGACTTCGCCAAGATTGGGAAGACCAGGTGTGGAATCACACGTCCAACATGAAAGCTCTACTCCAGTTAGGAATCTCCTTTTCCTTGTAAATGAGGTATTGTTATTGTTTCCTTTGTCAAATCTTTGTTGTATATTTGTGCATAACTATTTTAACGTCGCACGACCGTTGACTTTTGTAATCATACACCTTCATCTCCTTTGGCACATTTTGCAGGAGTTAACATCCTGCAATGCCCTTTAATAGTAAAATTGAAGGTGGAAAGGGAAAAATATAATACATAGGCTCAAACAGCTAAACAAACAGCAGATTAAAATGCCACTATAATCAAATTTTGACATATCAATGCTTTTGCATATTCATAAAGTAGAGTTGCTAGATATATTATTACCAGTTCAAACTGTTTTTCGATATGATGACAGGAAGTCCTATTTTTTTTAACTCCGAATATTGAATCTAAATGTGTGGCATTACTGGAGGCAGTTCCCTTTATTCAGCTGAAGTAATGTCAAATGTGCAATGCTTGCCTGCACAACATAATGCCTGTGGAGGAATTTTTCTACTAAAAACGTCTTCTCGTACGCAAGAAGAAAGTTATATTTCCCCTTGCGAGGTTCGCACAAAATAGTGTGCATAAAAAAGCAGCCACGCTGGTTGTCATGTTGTGTGTTTGACATCACTTCCACTGAATAAAAGGAACAGCCTCCAGTAATGGTAGTATCGTCATGTACCGTTTAACCAACTGCGTCATAAAATTCCCTTTGTTACCGACGTTCGCTATGAATAATTTGAGACTCGGAAATTTTATACGAACATCCGAATCGACACTTAGAAATTTTAGAACGATTATACGTTATCCTCAGTATAAAAAATATATACCGCCTGAACCCGGATTCGAACTCGGGCCGGTTAAGAATCAATGCAATGGCTTATCCACCACTAACCCTAACCATTAGACCACGAGAGAATTCGCTGATTGCAATCATTTTTTTACCACTGAGATTTATATCAACTTAATTAGCATGTTCATAAAATATTCTATTATAGTATAATATATACTATAATAGCGGTACAACAACCTTCCGAGCGCACGAGGTGTGATTCCCCACGGATCTCAACGGTACACAACGATACTACCCCAGTAATGGCAGACAGGACTTTAACTTGCTCATTGGGAATATTTTTTACTAATTTTGATATTTCTAACACTGACTGACATATTGACACTAAAAAAGTGGCAAAATCAAAATGGTAAATTTTCATTTTAGTGGCACTTTAAAAAAATTGGTATCAGTAGATATCATAGATGTTGTATTAGCCATTTCGGAGTTGAGGAAAGGACTGGGACCATGTCCCTGGTTTTGAAAATCTCACCATAGTTTTATTACCAAACCATTTTATTGTGATCTCACCATATTTTTATTATATCAAACCATTTTATTGTGACCTTTCTTGTGATAGGGTTCATTTCAACTCCAAAATGACTAACAAGTGTTAGTATAAACCAACTAGTGGACTATTACAAATCCTGCATTCTGATTGGCTACGCTACTATAGGTCTATTAGTGATAGCCCATGGTAGAGAAAAACCGCACGTATTTTCACGAAATAATAACATTTTTTCAACTTCAATTTGTTTCTTTCTATTATTTTCTACTGTCCGACTAGTTAGTTTATACTAAAACAATTAGACCTCTCGCCCTCGTGGGCTACGAGTTAAATAGCCCATTCGGCTGCGCCTCATGGGCTATTGACTCGTAGCCCATTCGGGCTGCGGGTCTAATTGTTAATTGGTCACAATAACACATGCCATAACATGTGAGTTGGCTTCCCTGATTTACCATAATTACAGTGCAAATAAAGTGCAAACATGGTATACAGTCATACTGTATGTTGCTCTGCACAGTTGTACATGCAATGTTCAGAAGTACAAAATCTATGTATTCTTGGAATTACAACATGATCACAGATTTTGTTGGAAATTTATACCAGCTAGGGTTTAGATGAATAGGACAATAATCACTATATGTAAGTACATGTAGAGCAGTAAGGACTGTAATTGATTTCTGTTTGCAAAAACCTTTAATGGAAGGAAATAGAAATCAGACCAGCATCCTGCCAATATGATGTAGAAAATCTACCAGATATTTGTGACAGTGAAATGATTGGTCATAGACTGCTGTCTGATAACAACCAGAATCCATGTAAAATACATATTTTACCACATATCTTAACCAAAGTTGAATGAACAGAACAGATTCATACATAAAATACATGTAAACAAAATAAATAAATAAATAAATAAATATTTTATTTGTTATAGCAGGCTGATTATTGCAGCTTACAGCTGTGGGCCAGCTTTTACTCCTCACACATTACTCATTACATTTACTGTTTTGGACACAAACACTTGACTCAAATGTTTATTATTACGGAGGGAGGAAAACTGGAGAACCTGGAGAAAAACTCTTGAATGCAGATAAGGAATTGACAACAAACCTACATTTGTAACTCACATATGGTGCCCAAGCCGGGCATCAAACCCAGGACCACAGTAGTGAGAGGCGAGTATTTTGCCACTGCACCAACCTACATTCCCACTGCATTCATCATGAACAGATACTATTACATGTACATGCATCATTGGCATGATTGAACAGATATGGTAGATTAGTGTACAGTAAACTACATGTATCTTGGGAGTAAATTATCTACATGTAAGTGTAGTGTAAAGTTTATGATGCTGAGTTGAATGGCTGTGTTTTTTTCATTTTAAATATCAGAGTGTTGCTCAAAATACAACACCAAGCACAGTAAAAGAAATTCAAAAAAACAATGGGAATTCGCCAAAGCCCATCTGCCATTAATGGGAAGAGTTGAACTGTGAAATACATGTAGTGCTTATTCATTTGAAACTTGCTTATTATTTTTGTCTTTGTATTTTGGACAGGGTGCCCTCATAAGTAACTGTCCTGAAGACTGTATTCATTTGTGGAACCTGCGTCAAGCACAGCCACTTATTGTCCAGTCACTTAGGTTTAACAGAGAAAGGTACATGCAGAGTATGATATAGTGCAAATAGTGATATTATTTCAACCATATACAAATACATGTATGTATATACTTGTAGTATTAACAATATTTTATACATCCAATTTTAAATATTTATTATTATTATTATCCATTTCGTAAACAGGTCCAAGTATAAATTTATTCAAATTAATAAATTAAAACCCTACTACAAGAAAAATCACTTCAAAATTGAAGGGCTGTGTACAAAAAGGGCATAAGTGACTCTTGATCACTTTCTAACTTCTCCCTTAAAAACAAAGAAATAGGAGATATTGTAGTTGAGTCTACGAATAGCAGTTTCAGCGGTATTGACCCGAACGCCTCACTTCAATGTAATGAAGCGCTATTCAAACTGTGTATCTAAATTAGTTGTGCTTGTTTAGGAGGGTGTTGGTGTCGTGTAAGAATGATGGTTTCAATGGCGCTTCATTACATTGAAGTGAGGCGTTCGGGTCAATACCGCTGAAACTGCTATTCGTAGACTCAACTACAATATCTCCTATTGAAGGAGAATTTAGAATGTGATCAGGAGACTAAGTTTGGGGTGTTTGGATCAATATTAATGATGTGGTGAGCTCTCAAAAATAACAAAATATGAGACCTCAGTATGGTGTGTTGGGGGAGGGGGGGGGGGGGCAGCTCTCTTATTTTTGTGATTTTAAAAGCTTGCTGTTCAGTTCATATTTACTCAACAATATTCAAACTCGGTAAACATACTAATTTCAATGTGATCTTTCACATTGTGGGGTTAAAAACATTTTGAATTTGACATACTTGGTCCCATTTCTTTATCAGTTTACGAAATAGCTCATAGTATCAATGTTATTAACATCGCTAGTTACTAGCTATACTTTGTTTAAATAATTATAGGACTTCCTTTAATTTGGAATTCACTATTGGTACTTTTAATTACTGCTACTACTACTATACTACTTTTAACCACCTCCCAATTAAATTGCCTCCTGGTTATCAGTAGTTAAGGTTATCATATAGCTTCAGAGCCTAATAAAAAAATAAGAAACATTTTAAAGGTAAAATCAAAGTATTCAACAGAAAAAAATTGGTTGAAATTGTTTTTATCTAGACGGAGAAATATCAAAAAGAAACATTTTACCGGAAGATTGCATTACATATTTTGATTGACAGCTCATACACCACATCAATCGTCATGAGCATTCAACCGTAGCTAAGTGCAGGAGTCGTTGTTTACCATTCAGTTCGGAGTTTGCTCTGTGGCTTGTTGTCAGCGTTTGATCGAATCTTTTCTCACAGAAATATGTCATCGTAAATTTGAAGCGTATTCGCTAAAATTATCCGTAGATGTCTTCTTCAAAACAAGTACTGTATTCACTCACGGATAAGCCGCACTCGTGGATAAGCCGCACCTCGAGTTTAGAAGCTTGATTCAGGGAAAAAAGTTTTTTGGAAGAATATCAAACATACATGTACATTTTATAAACCTTCATCAGTTTTATCAGACTTTCAAACTGGAGAAAACTCCAAAGTTGTACCTGTAATTTCAGCTCTGAAATAGTATAAACTTCATGTCTACATACTTAGATATATTATTTATCTTTCCATAGTGTTTGTTTATCGGGATCTGGTCATTCAGGTCACCTTTTAGATCGAATTTTACATGTCAATGAAGCCAACAACGTGCTCACGTTCGTCCGTAGCTTAGTAACCAGGCACCTGTTGGAAGAGAGAGAACTGGACACTAGAAGTTTTGTTTTCGCTGAATGAAGTCAAAACAACATGGAGTAGTTTGCTTTTTAATCAGCTGTCTGTTGCTATCATGCCTAAAAGGATATCCAGAAGCCATCTATTGGAGAAAAACTTGTTACTCAAAGAGAGGTGGAAGATCTGTTTGACAAATTTGCTGTTAAAGTGCAAAGCTGCAAAGAATCATTGTGCCATTTAGCGTGGTATTTATCGCTTGCGGATACCTACATGTAATGGGCGACGAACGGTCTGGCCCATTTAACGGATATCCGTTAGTGTACGTTTTTCTGTGAGAGGTCACAAATATTCTACCGTTGGACTATTCACTTGATGTAGAATCGATATCAAAGATAACTGGCTGGGGCTCATATGCACTTAAAAATAACTGAGCAGAAGTGCTGCCTTTGTCATACAGTCTTGTTCTCAAACTGCAAATGGTTAAACCTTCATGCACACCTTCTCGGATAAGTCTCAGTCTCACAAGTTACCGATGTTAAATAAAGTTGCTTTTGTTTACTTTTATTTAACTGTAGCAATAAAGGTTTAGTCAAGAGTATGCCATAAACTGCCTTTTAATATGTTTAAGGTATCTGCACTGGCAAAAATTGGTTATTTTTGGGGGAATATTGTGACCTCCATAGACCAAGTCAGTCCATTTACACTTTCCAGGTTTAATCTACCATGTTCAAGAAATAATGACACACCCAATTTTCCCATTTTCCCAATATAAGGTGTTAATTGAATTAAATTATTGACATAACATTTTGAGAGTTATTTCATTTTTATAGCTAAACTGTTCAAGTTATGCCAAAAAATAAAACTGAATCTGTTTTTTATTGACTTAATGAATAAATCTGAGTTTAAGTAACTCTGGATTTTAAATACTTTCCAAGTTACAGCAGTTGAAATATTTGTTTACATTGCTTAAACGTTACAGATTAGTTACTGATTAGTTCTCGTTACTTAAACACAGATTTCTTCGTTATCATCTAATCGTACCTTGTGCCAAGTTTCATAGAGAAGCAATGCCTACTTTTCTAAGAAAAGTGGATTTATTACACCTTGTCGATATGGTAAAGTGCTATTTGCTGTAAAAACATCTCAAGATTCACTCAAATTGAGTCAAAATGTCCAAAATCGACTCCCGAGGTGAAGTTTACATCGATATCCGCCATTTTGTTTTGTTTGCTGCTGTACGAAACGACAGTAGACAAGAAAATACATATTTATACGCTCCCTACCCCGGCCAGGTTCATTCTGTTTACCAGTTGCTAGGTGTGACCTTGTGACGCAGTTGACAATAGCCATGCGCATGCACCGACTTTGCTTCCGTTTATTTATAGAATATAGACTTATAGTTCCTAAATATGCCGCCGATTGAAGAGAAACTGGATGTTGAAGAGAGAAAGAAACTAGCTAAAGCAAAAGAGAGAAGTTCGAAGTCTAGACTGGCATAGTAGTTGGTGGAAGAAAGAGATTCGTCCTTCCTGCACGCCAGACAGAAGAGCCCAGACCAAAGAGAGATTCGTAACCCAAGGGAAGACAGTTTGAGTTTACCGTGCAAAGAAAAGTGTGGAAGCCGTTCTTGTGTCAAAGAACCTCACAGACTGCTTTCCTGATCAATCGGCTAGTTCAGCAGAAGACAACACGGATGAAGATCCTAATTTTAGTCTAACTTATTAGTCTGATTGTGAAGTAAAGTCGCTGACTAGAAAGTACATGTACAGTCGATGAAGTCGATAAACAAAGGAAACCTGGAAATTGAGCATAAGGGTGATAAGATGTTTCTGTGCGAGTCTTCATAACTGGTCGACTTCATTCAGCAAATAAATGCCACTTCTAAGTGCTCTACGCCGGATTGTAATGGTTGATTCTGAAGTTAGATGTTTCATTCATAATTATTATGATAATTCTATTAAAACGGCCAGTATTCGTGTTGTTTAATACACGCTGTTTCCTGTTTCACAGCATGTTACTTCTTAGGAATTGTGCTTATGTTAAACTCTCAATCTAAACCAAAAGACACTATAATTTTAAATTGTAACCGGGCTTGGTTCATAATGTATTGACTTTGTAGATGGCCGTACATTTGTAATTTTTATATACATGTCATGTTATACGCCATATACCATACAGACGTGAAGATAACATGGTTCTCAAATTTCAGACTTCCTTGGAAACGAAATGTAGCCAGTTATATCCGGTTCCGGTTAAACCAGCGATTTTTAACCCACCGTTACGCTGCTTTGAAAAAGGAAATATCTGGGGGAAAAGCTATTTCTCAAAATTAGGACACTTATTCTAATATTCTGTTAAATATAAAATGTTTCTAAGTTGGTAAAATTTTGCCAGTGCAGATACCTTAAGTAATGGTTTGCATAAGAACAGGAGCACTCAACGGCCAGGAATGCACAAAGGTGTTAATTTTTCTATTGTTGAAACTTGATATCCCATTCGTTATACATAAATTAACCTCCTAAAAATAGGAAATAACTCTGCTTTCACAATATTATTTTAAAAGAAAATGATTGAAGCGGTCAATCTGGGCCATTCCACAGTATTTGGGACATGGAACTCTGCATTCTTAATTTGTACTGAAAACTTACAAGATCATTGCATTTTTCCATTATTTAATAACTAAAGTATAAAAAAAATTCATTTTGAAATGTCGGCACACTCTTATCTTGTCAAAAATTAACATTAATTAGATGACATGTACAAAATTGCCTGTCACGGAGGGGAAAACCACAAAAAACCTATGAGCTACTTGCTTTATGTCAAAAACAAATAAAAAATATCAGGACACACAGTTCTTCACACGCACTAAAATAATAGGTGTTGCTATAGCTCGTCCAAGAGGGAACTATTCCCTCCGTGACAAAATTAGGTATAAAAGTTTTGATATTTCCAAAACAGTCAAAACAAAATTCACAATATTTTATGAACTTCTGAGTTCAAGTTCAATACAACTATATAAATGAAAAGAATTTCTGAACTGCAAATTTTCTTTGTTCTATTTCAATAATAACAAGTGTCACGGAGGGGAAAATTATGTCACAGAGGGGAATTAAAACTTAAAAAGCTGTTTAAATTACTTAGAAATAGCATAAAATGTATCATTTTCATACATTCGACACATTATATATGTTGTTTGTACCCAAATCAGATAATTGTAACCTCTGAGCATGCTCATAGCAGCAATGCATTGTGGGCAAAAGTTCATTTGAGCATGCTCATAGCAGCAATGCATTGTGGGCAACCTTTGCCATGTGCTCCATGAAAAAGTTTGATTGTTCATAGATTGACATTTACAGCCTTATTTATGTTCCCAGGATAATTACAGAATGTTATATAACTTAAAATTAATATTCCAGTGGGATTAATTAAGACAAAATTGGTATGGCATTGTTATCATGGGACAAACCTTTCCCCTCCATGACTTCCCCTCCATGACTTCCCCTCCATGACTTCCCCTCCATGACTTCCCCTCCATGACTTCCCCTCCATGACACTGGTCCTTTTGACTTACCTCCTAGCTGGAGAAGTTAGAGAAATTAAATGTTTGATTATTTGATGTCATTTGTTAGTTGATGAACCAAATGTTTAATAAAACTTGTGTTTAAAGACCCTGTGTCCGAGCCCATGGTGCTTTGCGCCAATGTTATGATTAGTTTGTTTATCAACGGCCGCATAAATTAAAGGCCAGCTTTTAGGCGAACTAAAATGCTCGATTGTTTATAAGTTTCATAAAAGAAGTACACATACACTTTTGGATAACAAATTTCATAATTTTTACCGGATTAAAAACTCAATCGAGCCCACGAATTTCCCCCGGATGCTTCGAATATGATTTTAACAGTAGTCGGCAGGAAGCCTGTTGTACTGTCTTTAGATTCTAATTCGATTTACGAGTGCGACTTTTCACAACTCTACAAGCAAACACATACTCTTGTTACCTTGGTTTTATGACCCCAGTATTGCTTAGCTGTATTTGAAGATCTCTACTTTCCTTGCGAATGATATATTTTGAGTGCAAAATGAAATGTCGTACTCGCACTCGAGTCAAACTCACAGCGAAGTAACAGCTGAACTTGGCAGATTGGAGTTTGACCCGCGATCGTAGTTTTAGTAGCAAGACTTTCTGGACGTACTGGAGGATGAAAATAAAGGTTAAGGACATTGCTTTCTCTGCTAATAAAAATGCAAAACATATACAGATACAGATAAGTCGTAACACCTCAGTGGAGCTTAGCCGTGCGAAATTATAATTACGAATGTTCTTGATGCCAGAAGTGGTTGCTTTGTGCTTTGTATTTCCAACGAAGCCCGCCGGTCCCTTAGTGCAGCAAATCCCCGGGAAACTCACGTAGTAGTCCTTTTGAACCACAAGTGTTCTCTTGTAGACCTAGAGAAAGTAGAATGTGGACTGCTGAAGGATTATTTGTCTAGTCACTTTGCCTCACTGTCTCGGTCCTTTCTCAGCATTCCTCTACTCACCACTCTAGACTGGGATTCGAAGAAATATTCGAACTAAAGTTTCATTTAAAAAAGTATATACAAAAGTTAAGATAAAAGAAAGTTAGTTAAGCATAATTATATGCCTATAAATAATTACACGATGGCTCAAACTAGGGATGGATTTCGAAAGATTCGGGAGTCACACAACGACGATCTTTCTGATTTTCGTAGCCTACGAAAATTATTTGCGGGCGCAAAGCACCATGGGCTCGGACACAGGGTCTTTAAAGTAGCTTTTATATATTCACAGGAATTTGGGGTTAGTTTTGGAATTGTACTTTTTGTGACTTCTCTGTTCCCCTCTGTGACAGCTAACATTAAAAATAATATCTCCCTGGGTATTTTACAAAACATTTTGAGATACATCACACCCAAAGAGCTATTGAAAATGGAATACATAATAATTCAACAGTTTGTTTAAATTCAAGTATCTAATTGTTAGGCAGCTTTCAATCTTGTGATTTTCCCTTCCGTGACATGCAAAATACTGTGGAATTCCCCAACTATGTAAAAAGAGATAGAGAAATCCTATTTGGGGAACATTGAAATATTTTATAATATCTCAGCTTTTGTTTTAGTGTCTTTCTATTGGCTGAATTTGTTTTGGAATCAAAAACATTATTATTACACACCTAGCGATTTTATGCATTTTAATTTGAGAACATTAATACCACTAGGCAAGAGAGATCTTTAGTATATAATTGAACCATTTTCTATTTGGGATTAATGAAATCACATTCATGGCTGTGGAACAATAGATCTTGCTCCATTTATTACATGAAGCATTACTTAAATCTATATTATGTTACAGTAGATTAGAAATAATCCCAACATACAAAAACCTACTGTCTATTCTTATCAAATTCACAACAATGTCTGAAGTGAAGTGTATGGTCTGAAATTGTGGAACTTGTAGCAGCAGCAGCAGTAGTACTGTAATGGTAGACAAGGAAGAGCATGTCAGGCTAAAGGGGCACTGTCAAGAATTGAATCAAACTGTCAAGTTACTTTAAAAGAAAGGAATACAAAACTAATACTGGTATAATCAACTGTGCCTAATATCTTTAAAATTGCAAGAATAACACCAATTTACAAAAGTGGTATTTCAACAGACCCAGGTAACTATAGGCCTATAGCCTTGCTATCCCCCTTTTGTAAAACTTTAGAAAGAATTATTTACAATCAACTTATATCTTTCTTAAACAAACATAATGTTTTATTCCAATATCAATTTGGCTTTAGAAAAGGTTTTTCTACTGAACAAGCACTTTTGGAAATTACTGATGGTCTAAAACTTGGGATTGACAATAAACTTATTACTTGTGGCATTTTTCTTGACTTCTCCAAAGCTTTCGATACTGTGAATCATGAAATTCTGCTAGCTAAACTTTACAAATATGGAATAAGAGGCATTGCTCATGACTGGTTTTCTAACTATCTTCAGAATCGGAAACAATTTGTTAAAATTGGTAATTCACATTCTTCCATGTTAGATATTACCTGTGGTGTACCACAAGGCTCTACTTTAGGACCTCTACTATAGGACCTCTACTATAGGACCTCTACTATAGGACCTCTACTATAGGACCTCTACTATTCCTACTTTATATAAATGATATGCCGAATTCTGCAAAGAAACTCTCATTTCGAATATTTGCTGATGACACCAACAATTTATTCTATACTTGCAATAACCAAAAGGAACTGGAATCTGTCATAAATAGTGAATTGAAATATGTACTTAATTATTGTGTTATTAATAAATTATCACTTAATCTTAAAAAGACTAACTATAATTGTGACCACACACGGGAAAACGTACCTTCGTGTGAAAAACAAACGGCCTAAAAAGTCGTTCAGAGACCGTTCGGTGTCCGTTCGAACGTTTTGAGAAACCGTTCGAACGGTTATATAAAGCGTTCGAACGGTTTTATAAAGCGTTCGAACGTTATACGAAACCGTTTGGATTTTTTCCTAGCCCGTTTAAACGATCCACTCAATCCGTTCGAACGCTACAAACAACCGTTCGAACGCTACAAACAACCGTTCGAACGCCACGGGCAATCCGTTCGAACGCCACGAGCAATCCGTTCGAACGCCACAAGCAATCCGTTCGAACGATGCACTCAACCGTTTGAACGATGTACAGCCGTTCAAATACTCAATCGAAGCTAAAGATTTTGTTAGAACTACGTGTTTTAAATAAGTTGTTTTATAGTGCGATCTCATGGCAATCGACTCACTCAATGAAAGCATTTTACTCATGAAGGTGGAAACTATTCAATTTCACACTTCAGTTGGCAATTCGAGATACTGATCTACATTGTATCCGTCTTCAGTTTGAAATGAATAAAAATAACTGCGAACATTATAATATATATTTAGTAAACATTTCACTGTTTAGAGTAAGTTAAGAAATAAAGTCAGAATTCCGGGAAATCTGTCACACGTCCGTGAACCCTGTGTTGTTGTGTCAAGAACCAGACAAGCATAGACTAATTCCTTTTGATTGACACCCGAGAAACCTTTTTACAGCAAATTGACTAAACCGATTTTATAAGCAAAGAATTATCATTGAGGGTTTAGTTATCCACGGAACGCAATAGTTACTGTTATCTGCCCTCTAAAATCGTTTGTGGACTCTCACGTTGATCTAAGGTCTTCTCAACGACGCGTGCCAAAGCGTAAAACCACAGACGCGTGACAGTGTCACATATTTCTCCTGTAGTAATTTGTCACCCTTGAGGAGTTTGACCAATGAGAGGAAAGCAGTCTCACGATCATTAGTATGCAAACGACGAACTGAACGTGTTTTATAGCAATTCATTCTATTTGTTCATTGCCCGTTTATTTGGCAATTCGAAAGCATTTTCACACAGCCGTCGAAAAATTAGAGATTTCACGAAGACTACCTGATTCAAAATTCCGAGTATACAAATTGTTTACAACTGATTCAAAGCATTTTCGAATAAAGGTTGAAAGTGCTCACCGATAAGTAAACAAAACACCCCCAAAACAGCAAACTTTACTCAGTATGGAGCTAAAAGTAATGTAATGAATCGGTTCGCTTCTTCACACTTCAACCTGCGCTGCCACTGAATTCAACCGTGTCGTTCATTCTCTTTTATATTTCTCTTTTATATAATATTTCTCATTACGGTAAATGTACTCAAAGTTCGACGAAATTCAAAGCCTTTGTTAAAGTTTGGTAGAATTCATACCGTACGGTAGTCGCGTGTTAACATTTATGCGAAAGCGTTTGAATGCTTTTGTTGAACTCTTCGAACATTAATTTAGGGCAAGTTGTTTGACCGTTCGAACGGTTAGCACAAGTCGTTCGAACGGTCAGGGCAATCCGTTCGAGTTTTAAATCAGGCCGTTCGAACGCCTGCAGGAAATCGTTCGAAAATTTAGCGTGCCCGTTCGATTTTTTTTACTGACCGTTCGAACGCTTTGAGAAACCGTTCGAACGCTTTGAGAAACCGTTCGAACGGTTTTTAAAAGCGTTCGTTGCCCGTTTATTTTGCCGTTCGAACGGATTTTCGTTAAGGTACGTTTTCCCGTGTGTGCTCATTACCTCACCTAGGACTACTGCAAAAATTAGCATGACCACACTTAAAATGGAACAGAAAAGCTACATTAAGTATCTTGGTGTATACATTGATGACCATTTAAATTGGAATACTCAAATTAAACATATTAATAATAAAATTTCTAAAAAAAATTGGAATTATAAACAAATTACGACATTATGTAGACCTAAAAACAATTAAACAAATTTACTATACTATGATTTATCCCTATCTAAACTATGGATTAATGAGTTGGGGCAATACTTATAAGACTAAACTGTCTAAAATATCCACTAAACAAAACAAATGTATACATAGTATCTTCTTCGCTAACCAAAGAGAAAGTGCTATTCCATTTTATCTAATACTCGGAATTCTAAAATTGGACAATATCTTTAAGTTTAAAATGGCCAGCTTTGCTTTTCAAATATTTAACAACAAAGCCAAAATTCCTGCTGTTTTTCATGATATTATCAAACCAGTTTCTGATGTCCATTCGTATAATACCAGGTATTCTGCAAATCAAAATCTTTACAGACCATTTTTACGAACAAATTATGGCCAACACACTTTTAAGTTTATGACTTCTAAAATATGGGAGAACATACAGTCCCTGTCAAAAGTTTTTCACACCGTACGAACCACATGTGGTAGCATGTGGCACATGTGCCACATGTGTTTACCACTTTCGATAAAATGAATGTGGCGAAATGTGGCGAAGCGAAATCGGTGACCGAACCACTTTCGTTAAAACACAATCGGTGACCGAACCACTTTCGTTAAAACACAATCGGTGACCGAACCACTTTCGTTAAAACACAATCGGTGACCGAACCACTTTCAGTAAAACGAAATCGGTGCCTCTACCACTTTCAGTAAAACGAATTCGGTCTTAAAACGAATGGAATTTACCGAACGAAATCTACCACATGTGGTTACCGAATCTTCGTTTTACCGAAGCACATACGGTACCGTATACGGTTGAAAAACTTTTGACAGGGACTGTACCAATTACGATCAAAAGTTTAAATTTTAATAGTTTCAAAATGTGTTACAAACAATATTTATTAAGTAATCAACAGTAATTTTCATTCTCGTTCTGTCTATTAATTTCTCTTTTACTGTCTAGTATTTACTTAAATCTACCTTGCTGATGTTTGTATTTACTAAACTTAGGCTGTCACCACATTTTTATTCTTCTCAAAGGTAGTGGTCAACACGAAAGCTTTGATACTTTGACCACTACACACCATACTCTATAGAACACTTAAGCCGCTTTCCGTATTTATTTATCTTTTTTTACATAAACATTATTTATTGTTACAACTAATAATCAGTGTGCAAATAAAATGAACTTGAAAATAACCTAGGGTCTTAAAAAAAATAACACCCTGAGATTGAAGAGAAATACAATATGATAGAGAATGGCACAGAATAAAGTGGACTACAAAAGCTTAGTCTAGATTTTGGTTGCAGTGAACAAATATCAAGTTGCTCTGAATTTCTCTTAAAAACAGTATTTTTTATCCACTGAAATCTTTGCAAAACTGTCTAAAATTTACTGCAGTATCCCTGGTGGTTGTCAGCAATGGTGATTGTTTTAATTGCCTTTTCAAATTTAACACATTTTGTAATTTAGCCATTACATTGTCCTTTAACGGTTACTAAATGTATGTATTTTTTAAATTAAAATTATTGCATTCGACGAAGGAGAATGCAACCTAATCTGGTGACGGGTTCCCTGTGCCTGTGTGTGACTTGTTTGCTGGTAGCCCCAAAAAAAGTTCAGTTTTTCGTAGCCGTATTACAAAATGCCTCGATATCATGAACGGCCAGGGAACTGGTAACTATGTACACGATGCTTAGAGCAATTACGTTGAGTCTGTCTTATTTTCCCAATCCAATGCAATAATGTTTAAAAAGTTAGCAAGCGCGGTATATCAAAGCCTGAGGAAAAAAGCCTGTAGCATTTGACAAAGTCTGATGTCCAAACTATATCAAGTCAAACATGGTCTGTTTTGTCGGCATGGTCGTTGAACAGAGAACTGAATCAAATCAACTTGGCCATAATTTGTGCTGTCCAGTAACAACCGAGTGAATTCTGTTGGCTTGCTCGTTGTATTGGATTCTGCTTTTCGCTGTACATACAGATACCAAAACTACAAACAGTAAGATGACCTGGCTGAAGAGAAATCTAGGTCTGAGTTTTCTAGATACCCATAATCGCTGTATCTTGTGTGAGTTGCGACACTGTGTACATCTTGGTTATACAAATATTCAACACTAACATATTCAGGCAGAGAGTTAATCTATACCGACACTTTGATATGCCAAGGAACTAGAAAATCAACACAGTACAAGGTGAGGGAAATTTAAAGTACTGAGATCATTGCTGTGTTCCCTAATCGATTAATCTACACTGAATTTCTGATGGACCTGGAACAAGGCTGATCAAAGCCAGCACCTGGCTACCAACATTGACCATACATTATTCTGCAACTAACAATAGGAGCCTGAACCTTGTTTTCACTTAAAAAATACTGTGAATGATCTAAGGAACTGCATGGGGTGTATTTTATACACATGCATATATAGTTTATGTTCTACACTGGAATGTATTGTGAATGCTTATAAGGAACTGGAATGCAGTTTTTATACATATCCGAATAGCCATAGCTAGCTAATAGGGTTGATTTGTGTTCTACACTAACTCCAATTATTGCTGTACACTGTGTACCACACAGCAAAATGTGCTATGAATGCTCAAATGAATGCTGTAACCATATAAAACACACATGTATATGTTGTGGTTGGAAAAAATTTTTGGTTAAATTTTTTTAAACTAGTTCAAAAAATTTCAACCAGTTCAAAATTTTTAAACCAGTTCAAATTTTGAAAACTGGTTTATCTTTTTCAAAAGAAAAAAAATCTACCCACCCCTCCCCTGCAAAAAAAAAAGCCAACCTATTCCATTCCCTTTTTTCCCTTGCCCCCCTACCTACTTACCTTACTGTACCACTTACTTACCACTTTCCTTGGCGGTCACCCATCCACTCACTAACCCTGCCCGATCGGGCTTAACTTCAACTACTCGATGATCCACTCGCCTAATGCAATGCGCCACAGAAGCAATCGTTGATTTGAACACCACCGTATATTCTATAAGTGCTAGTCGTTGAAGCCAGTCCCTCTCATTATGCTAATTTGTTTCCAGTCTCTTAAATTTATACACGAATGCGCACCGGATTCTTCAAAGATGGCCGATGAACCGTGCGTAAGTAAAGAGGCCTTCTATGATGCCATAAACGACTTGTAATCCAAACAAAACAAAAAAAAACATTTAAAAACACCCTAACCGTCAACAACGGGTGCTCACTAATTTAGGGTGTTTAGAGCTATAGTCACTACACTTAGAACTAGATTACTGAACAACTCAGAATAATAATGCTTCTTCAATGGTCCTGTGAACTAATACAAACCCTACCCCTACATTTAAAAATACCCTAACCGTCAACAACGGATGCTCACTCATTTAGGGTGTTTAGAGCTAGTCACTAATAATTTTGGGTCGCCTCGCAGCGCCCGTAAGATTTGCTCCAATTTGCTACTACCTTCACCGACAAACAATAGAACAAACATTAATAGAACGAAGCAAACGATAACATCTAGTAGTCACTAATTTAGGATCCCAAATCCAGCATTTAAAATAACCCTAACATCAGTTAACATAACTTCCCTTTTAGAATGTTAAAAAATAAACTGGTTTTAAAATTTTGAACTGGTTTAAAAAAAATTTGAACCAAAAATTTTTGAACCACAACATATACATATAGCCACATAAGCATTGCATCCAATGATTTAATGTTACAAATAAGATATGTATTTTTATCTTATGATTGAAATAAAGACCTTTATTATTTATTATTATTATTAAAGATAATTACAGTTTTATACCCAGATGCATTCCCTTGTATCAAGACATCAAAATTTTCACATTAGTTAAAAACAAGCATTTTTGATCAGGATTACTTACACCGTCAACATCATTGCAGCAATCTTTCAGCCTTTTGTGTTACCACAGTCCTTTCTCTTACAAAAAAATATGTTGAACACACTTTGATAATCTACGATTACTACTAGTAATAATTTGTTATCCACTTCACAGAATAACTTGTCTTCACCTTCCGTTTACGTCAAAGTGGCTTTATGTTGGCACAGAGAAGGGAAATGTCCATGTCGTAAACATTGAGAAATTTGAACTTTCTGGATACACAATCAACTGGAACAAAGCAATAGAATTGTAAGTATTGATTACCCTGAAAGAGGAAAACACAGAAGGTTTAAAATACTGTAATATAGGGTCGACGAGCTTCCAGCTGGGTTACGTGAGGTGAGGTCTTTAGTTTCGTTTAAGAATAAAATTGAGACTGCCTCTCTCCTTATTGATTTTTAGTTTTCATAAGTGTTATTAGATTTTTATAAATACCATAGTTTTCTTGAGCTGTTACAAAGTTCATAGAATTTTAGGTAATACAATTTAAGCAATTTAAGCATAATCATTGAAAAACATGCAATTTGAAAGAATTAAAGCAAAAACTCTTCTAAGACCTATGTCAGACCTAATATATTAGAATTTAGTGAATATTTAAACGTGATTAAGCTTATTTACCTTCCAAAACATGCTGATTTGCAGTGCATTCTTCGCAATTTTACACATGGGAGATTGGCACTAGTTAATGAAAATCCTAGATGGCGGACCTCAGACCTACTCGTGCAAGTATAGTTTCGCCAGAAAACCTTCCTTGCTCTAGCGATTAAAGGAAAGCGGTTCCTTGGAATTGTTGTTAGTTAATGGGGAATAAAAGCGGAAGAATTCTGGAGTGATTTAAAGACTGCAGGTTAAAACATACACAAGAAATGACAAGGCAAGTTGAAACCATATTCAATCGAATTAAAGTTGACACGTAATTGTATTTCCTTGGCATCTTTTAGATCTGACTTGTTACGTAATAAATTTTATGTACTAAGCTTTTTTATCTTGGGGATCGTTATTCATCTGTTTTACATACAAGGTTAAGATTGATGCATTGTGGTCTTAATTTTTACCTTTACTCAATGAATTGTATTCCGTCTCCTGTTTGTGTTTGTGGTGCGCCCAAAGAAGATGCTGTTCATTATTTGTTGATTTGTTCCCGTTTTGCTGCTCCGCATGCTATGCTTGCCTAAGTTATGCAGAATGCTGGAAATCTATGGGCTACTTTAAATTTATCCCCAAAAATGGATGCATTACTGAATGGTTCTTCCACTCTAAATTTTGAATCTAATGCCTCACTTTTTAATGCAGTTAGGACTTTTATTATTGATTCAGGTCGCTTTAGTCATTAGCCATTTTGTGTATTTGTATCTTTTTTCCTTGTTTGTTATTCTTTATTTTTTTGCTTATTCGTGGTCTATATGTATAAGTGTAAATTTATGTAAATTAATGTGAGCCCCCTAGATCATAGTTAATAGAGTGGAATGGTTAGGAAACCCTGCAAACTTCAAAAGGGCTAACAAAGGCGCTGCGATTGAGGTTGGAAGGGGGCAAGACAAAATATTGTGCACTATCATAGTTCATTAGCGTTCCCTGAACGACTGAACTCACACGTTTCTATTGGCTGATTGACTAACATGTTGGAATTTCTATTGTGTTTTGTGCACGTTCAAGGTTGAAAAAAGCTAACGAAGACCTATAACAAAGAAGGTCCCTGAGTTTCCTAACCATTCCACTCTATTAACTATGCCTAGATGAGTGCTTGCGCTCTTGGGGTTAACGTTTAGCTCAAATATTGTTTAAATAAACGAAAAAAGAATTAAGGTCTCGATAAAGGTTCGACGTGTCATTTCGGAAAAACGCTCTTGCAACGTCGGAATTAAAGCCACATAGACGTACTATATACCGTTTTAAAGGTCTTGAATTGAAGAAAGTACATATTTAATCCGTTTTGAACAAATGTTAAAAGCGTAGATGTTGTATATATTTCTACGCGAAATGACTCTGTCCGCCAGAAGGAGTTCAGCCCTTCAGGCTTTGAAACAATTTTTTTCTTCATTAGCCCTTTCGAATCCCAAATAAATTGACTCAAATACTGTGTCTGGCATTTTAGATATATTGCGTATTACAGATTTTATCCCTTTTCAAAGTTGAAAAAGTAGTTTTTCATCCCATTTTGATACAACCCAGGTCATAAAACCTGAACGAAAAATTATTTCAAAATTCCCCGACACAGTATTTGAGAAACGGCTGTTTTCCACGACTCGTGAAAAACTTAGGAAAATTGGACAAAACGCTAAAAGGCTGGACTTCAACAAAGTTCTGTTTTTGGCCGAAAAAAAGAGCCGAGAAACAGCCCGATAAAAGGTTTTCGATTCATTTCACGGTTGACTAAGAGTCCCGCCTCCAAGGGTAATCTCATTAACATTAGCCAATCAGAGCGATTCATGTTGTGTTCAGTCTCGGCCGATTACAAATTAAAGTTCAGACAAGCCGCAGAACAGAGAAGCTATACAGTTCACCGACGCTCGATACTTCTACAGAAACTAGTTAGCTATAGTGTCGATTCCAGCTTAATTTAAAGAAGAAACACTCTTTTAGGAGTACAGAAAAATGGCACCACAGTAAGCAAACAATTAATATCATGCAGGGAAAACCACTGCAGCGCAGCTCGATCCACACCATGTACACGGTAGGCTGTTTACGTCATCCTAAAATGCTTTATCGCACTGAAACAAAACCAGCAAACCTTAGCTTCCTGCATTGAATTCTCTTTAAATTTTTGGCCGATTGAAAAACTTTATTGCTTCATTCTTTGTGGACTTTCAGTCTTCGATTATTCTAACTTCTTGGAACTGGAGTATAATCCCTCCAGCCATTGTTTGTCCTAAGAACTTTACACCCGCTTCCAAATTTACTCACAAACTAAATTATTACAAACTAAATTGTGCTGTGTTTTTTCTTCTTATTCTTTTTTTAATACGGCACCAAGAAAGATCTACTTTTACACTTTTGGGCATTGCATTATAAACGTAGGAAATCTTCACGAACGAAAAGTAGCGCAGAAAATCACAGGATCAGCGAGAATGAAATAACATGCCCAGTGAATGACAGCAGCTGTCAATCATTTTTCGCGCCTTTTTTAGCGGGAAATCAGAAAGTCGCATTTTCAAGGCTTTAAATTATTTTTTTGAGTTTGAGTTTTTTTGTGATGCTAGATTAGGGCTTTTAGATTTAGAATTTGCGAAAAAATGCATTTTAAAAACTTTTCCATTTTGAACCTTTATCAAGACCTTAAAGTTGCAATTATGTTTATGAAAATCTGATGAAGTTTTGCTTCAAGTGCAAGCGTTTATTAGCTCCAACAAAAGATTATTCTTTTTTTTTAAGAAGTTTGGCATCAAGTTAACAAGCATTTATGAACTCGAACAAAGAACTCGGGTCTTTACGGTAATAAAATGTTCATGCTGTTAGAGGGGCTTGGACACAAATAGTACAGCTGGCATGATTTAGGTCAAGTGCATTTTTGCATTACTCATCCATCTGTTATTTTCTCCTCCAGACATTGTAAGACACATCCTGGTCCTGTAGTACACATTTGTGACAATCCTTTGGATTCAAACAAGGTAAACTTGCATGCATGGCCATTATACTAGTGTCATTTAATTTGTTATTGTTGCACCCTTTCATATGTAATGTATAAAAATAGTGAACACAATGCCATTCTACAGTGGAAAATGTCATATTAAATTGGAAAATGAGAGCTGATTATTACTCTTCAGAACTGGACTGAGTACCAACCAATGAGATTGCTTAAAATCTTTTGCCATTGATCTGCTAGAAACTGGTTTTGGTATTGGCCAATGAGACCTAGTTTTGATGGACATAAAAATTATGATGGTGTTTATTTGTTATTCAACATTTCACAATGCATTGCCAACATTTCACATCGCATTGCCAACATTTCACAATGCATTACAATGAATTTCACAATGTTATGTCAGAACATTGAAATGCTTTTGAAATGTTCAACAATGTTCAATCAAGTAATATCATGAAATTTCCTGCATTTTGATTGGCTTTATCCACCCTGTATTTCAAAGAAGTGCTAAGCTCTCATTGGCTGAAATATGATACTATCATTTGCGTTCAAGCATGAAGAATTTGTCGGGTTTGTTTACGTTGCAAATGCAACGTTTGTCTCAATCAAACCTGACACTTTGACCAATGAAATTCTTTTTTTGGCATCTGAAACTGTAGTTCTGTTGTTTCACAGGCCAGACGAGTGAATTATTGGTCAAAGTGTCAGGTTTCGTTGAGGAAAATGTTGTGTTTGTAACGTAAACAAACCCGACACATTCTTGACGCTTCATGCTTGAGCGCAAATGGTACTACTTGTTGTTTTTGGAGGGTTCTAAATATTCCCCTAGTATGGCCTGCTAACATTAAAATGCATACAAAATGTAAATCACCCAAGGAATAAGGAAGTAACTTCAGCAGACAAAAGACAGGAGACCTGCCTGAATAATCGGCACAGGTAAACCTCCTTTGAATTACTAGTTTTTCTCTTTCCAGATTTTACTTGGGTATGAGTCTGGTACTGTTGTTCTTTGGTCATTAAGAAGTAAATGTGCAGAACAAAGGTTTATTGGTAGCCAGGTAAGTACAGTACTTTCTTAACTGATGTCAATCAAACCCATAGTGTAATTAAACACACCCTTACATGGTTTGAAGGAAAAGAAAATTGAAGCTTTCCTGAATACCTCATTTCACTAACAAACCTACTTTAGCTCTTTGTCCATTGGCCAGGTTGTCAAACTGATTTTAGTACTAGTCTGATATGAAAACTTTATACAGCCCCATACTATCGGACACAACTTTTGTTGCACCCTGCCTTAGTGATGGTTCCCTTATTTATTTTATTAGTTTGTTAATGAAGGATTTATAACTTGATCAAAGTCACTTATGCTGGGTGGGTTGTCATGCAGCTGGCCCAATATCAAGAAATGGTCGTCATGTGTGCATGACAGCATTGAAAAACTCCTTGTTTGCCTTTATCACAAGCCTAGCAGGCATGAAATACAATTTCAGTTGTTTCAATGTTTGTTTTACATAACAGAGGTCACTGACATCAGTTCACTGGCTAAATGATGGCAAACAGTTCATGTGTTCTCACAGTGATGGCACACTGTCAGTGTGGACATTAAAATGTACCAGTAGTCCAGCTGAGGTGTTATGCCCACATGGTAAGTATATAATAGACCAGTTGTGTATTCTAAATTACCACCGTATGTAATGCCTATAGAGCATTTGCTCAGCCTCGTTCTGAAGTTAAAGATTCATAAATAGTAGTGACAACGTTGGGCCATAAACACAAAGTTCTCTAGGTATTTTCAAGTTTTACAATGACCATCTTGCTGGTATTTTGTGTTGATTGTGAGAAAAATAATGATTGTCAAAGAGCATTCATTAAATAGAGGATATTACATGGCCGCGCGGAGATACAGATTTTATCTGATAGATTGATAGATAGATAGATTGCCTTTATTTAAACACGATTATGATTTATAATAAAGCACATTAGGCTTATGGGGTTGTGTGTCTACTACTAAGAATAATATAACTACATCTATTTACAATACTAAAAATTACTAAGAATACTTACAAATGTAATAACTGTAATAAGTAAATAATTAACTTCAAATTACTAAATTGGACTTACTAATAAATAATGATGCTAAGAGTACTACAGAGCTGCTGAAATGTTTTTCTAAAGTACAAACATTCATACTAGGCCTCAGTCAATGAGTAGACTCACAAGTAAATGAAGTCGTCACTCTTAAATCTAGTAGAAGAGGCAGATGTTGTGTTAAACTTGAACTGCTCAAACACCGCTAATTTATTTAAACGACACTCTAGATCCTTATGTCCTGCATATACTATTGACTGATCACTAGAAATAACACTATTCCATAAAACTGATCCACTATACTGAACTGAATGTTGAAGGAACTTAGTATTAAAACGCGGTATTTCAAGGGAATCCGCTACTCTTAGATTATAACGGCTAGTCCTCTTAACTAATATTTGATCGCATAAAAAATCTGGTAACCTAGCGTGGAATGCCTTACAGTGCATTGTCTTAAACAATACAAGCTTATGATAAATACTGAGTGAATACCAACTGGCAAGCTGCAGAGCATCTGCGGAAGATGTGTCTCTGGGGAGATTGTATATAATTTTTGCTGCTCTACTATGAAGCTTCTCAAGTGCTGTAATATTATCCGAATTATAAGAACTCCCCCACAACACCATGCCATAGTTCACCGAAGGCAGTATAACTGAGAAATAGAGTTTCTCTAGTACATGTTTTGGCAGAAATCTAGATCTTTTCAGTAGCCTAATTTATTAGCATAACTCTTTTTTAGTTCTACTGTATGTGGGATCCAACTTAAGTTATTATCAACCGTCATGCCTAATAGTCGGGATTTCTTAACCCACTTAATTTGAGAGTTCTCTATTCTCACGGGTGCAAATGGTCCCATAGTATAATTAGAACGCATAATTAGCATAGCCTTGCACTTGTTTGGGTGTGGCGTAAGCCTGTTATTGAGGCACCAGACGTACAGTTCCTGAAGAGCTTCATTTAACTGAGCAACCGCCTGGTCAGCGTCCTTATTAATACAGTAAACTGTGGTGTCGTCGGCGTACAATGTACATGTAGAAATATCTTACGAGTGAGCGGCCATGTAATGTTCTGTTTAATATATAATTATCGATGAAATACCAGTTTCATCTCTTACTAAAAAGGCTAGAAATCTTTAAAAGCCAGTCATATTTTCAAAAGTGATATCTTCACGTGTTTAGAAAGAAATATACACTGGTATTTCATTGATAATTATATATTAAGTAGTGTTCTGTTACTGCATTTCAGAATGGTTTTGTCACCCCCTCCCCCAGATAATAAGCCCCTTCAAAATTACCTTTCCCAGTTCTCGTAACGGAAGATGCAATGTTCCTCATCTATTCCATGAACACAAATAATAAAAACGTTGCCCAGTCAAAAGCAACCAGCATCAAATGAAGACCAAAAAGGCCTGTGGTTTTTATGAATACAGTTATTTTCAAATATATATTCCATGATCATAGCTGCAAATACATGTATGTCTTCACCAACTCCCCAGACTGTATTCCATCTTAGTAAAAATATACTGACCACATGTACATAATAAAACATAATAATAATAGACTTTATTTGAGTGTCAAATGTATTTAGCATGATCCAATTAACCATTTGCAGATGTCATAGCAAACGTTTAAGGCAGCATGGTCCTGCCGGGATTTGAACCTATGACCTCCTGCACAACAAGTTTACAAAGTATTTATGAGCATAAAGTATCAACATGCTTTTTGGTCTTGAATTGTTGATTGCTGCTTTTGATTGGAATACTGTTTTTGAAATAGGTGTATCAGATAAAGCTACATGTACGTGATTGTAAATTAAAAAGGGTTAGTGCATAAACCGGCCTAGCTAACCTGAATTTCAGCCATCTCCTCTGGTTCGTTCCTCCCGAGAGAGACGTCTGAATCCAATAGCCGATAATGCCGTCCAGTGACGTTACTACCAGAAAACCTGGTAGTGATCTTTGATTGGTTCATATTCTATAATTTTGCATAATTATCATACATGTAAGTAGCTCATCCGAGAAGACGGCAGGATTCACTTTGGACTCGCGATTGTTGATCGTTGAGTTTCAGTGGAGTGCTTGTCTTTGGCAAAGACCTTGAATTCGTAAGGAAAACATCTGGAAATGCCGATTGAAAGTGTCCTGACGAGGTACAATAACCGGCCGACTGTCCTGTAAACATGTACATTTTATCGCATTGCATCCGCAGGGTTGTTGATAATCGATTATTTGTTCATACTCGCAGTGGTAAAGAATGTCGCTACTCTCTTCAAGGAACTGTTCTTTCCTGTAAAAGAGTCTTCGTATTTCTTCGAAATTCCTCAATTATCCTTTCATGTTTTTCTACTTTTCTGTTGCAGCATCTACTTAGGTAATATCTCGTAGCTGTGTCGATTCGAACGGCAGATCGTGAGACAAAGATCAATGGAAAGACACTGAGATCAATAATATAATAATATAATATAATATATTTATATAGCGCATATAGCATATTTGTTCTATGCGCTTTACAATAATGTATAAATAACAAATTAATTAATTATTATCTACTAACGTAACAAGTAATAAGTAAACTATGTAGCAATGTAGTACATATCGGTAATAATAATTCATAGCTAGTTCAGATTATAAGCAGAGCAAAAAAGATAAGACTTGAGCTTAGATTTAAAGATATTCACATTCGGGCTGGATCTTATTTCTACAGGTAGGCTATTCCAGATTTGAGGTGCTGATATAGAAAACGCGCGTTGACCATAGGTTTTAAGTCTAGGCATCGGTTGAGTCAAGCGAAGTGTGTCAGATGACGAGCGGAGCATTCTGTTAGGTTTGTAGATGTGTAATAAATTTCTTAAGTAGACAGGTGCTTGGTTATTAAGGGACTTATAAGTAAGTAGAAGAATCTTAAATGTGATGCGCTCGTTTACAGGTAGCCAGTGCAGTTCCTTTAAAGTAGGTGTGACATGATCGTATTTACGCGTGCATGATATAATGCGAGCGGCAGCATTTTGGACATATTGTAGCTTCTGGATTAGTTGTTTTGGTAGGCCATATAATAGGGAGTTACAGTTATCTAACTTAGTAGTAACGAATGCGTGTAGAAGAATTTCTGTAGTACTAACAGACAAATATTTTCTTACTCTAGAAATATTCCTTAGTTGGTAGAACGCCGACTTACAAATAGAGTTTACCTGGCGAGACATAGACATAGTGTCATCGAAGATTACTCCAATGTTTCTGGCATAACTAGAGGGGTATATAGTGTCATTACCGACAGCAAGAGATGGTAATAGAGCATACGGACGATGGCGGGAGTGTAAAATTAAAAGTTCAGATTTATCATTGTTAAGTTTAAGTTTGTTACAAGTCATCCATTGTTCAATCTCAAGTAGACAGGTTTCTATACAGCGCTTCGATGAGGCAAGTTGTTCAGAGTTATTGTAGACGAAGGTGGAGTATATCTGTGTGTCGTCTGCATATAGGTGGAATGACATGTTGTGCTTGCGTAGTATATCTCCAAGCGGTGCAGTATAAAGGAGATAAAGGATGGGACCTAGAACAGAGCCTTGTGGCACGCCATAATGTAGATTATGATTGGAAGAGACTATACCATCGATGTTTACAAACTGTTTACGGTCGGTAAGGTAGGACTGGAACCAGGCTAATGCTTTCTCTTTGATGCCAAACTTGGTGGACATCCTGTGTAGGAGGATACTGTGGTCGACGGTATCGAATGCTGCGGAGAGGTCGAGGAGGAGCAGAATTACACAGTTTTGGTCATCTATTGCCTTAAGAATATCATTTTGGACTCGTACTAATGCGGTTTCACAACTGTGGTGTTGTTTATATGCTGATTGTAAGACTTCATGGAGATTATTTTCTTTTAAGTAGTTGTTCAGTTGTACAGCAACTACTTTCTCTACAGCCTTAGAGATGAACTTCAGATTTGAAACAGGACGAAAATTAGCAAATGTCTCATGGTCAAGAGAGGGCTTCTTTAATTTAGGTGATAAAGCAGCTTGCTTCAGGGTTGATGGCATTTCGCAGTTTTCAAAGGACAGATTGATTATCCTAGTAATGGTGGGTAGGATATCATCCAGACAGTAGCGAAGGAGTATAGCAGGTATAGGATCCAATATGCAGGACTTACTCGAACTGGTACCAATGATTGTTGAGAGTTCCTCAACCGTAGTTGGAGTGAAATATGTCAGTTCACTTTGGACATCAGTAGCATCAAATGTGTGGTTTATAGTCGTCGTGTTCATGATAGCCGAGGAGTCAAGCTGATTTCTGATTTTGGTTATTTTATCCGTAAAGAAGTCTGCGAACGTATTGCAGAGTTCCGTAGTGGAGTTACAGGACGGGAACAGTTTCTCAGGTGTGCGGTGCAGTAGGCGATCAATAGTATTGAACAGGGATCTGTGGTCAGATTTAGAGTCAGTGATCAGTTTCGAATAGTAGCTCATTTTCGTGGTGTGTATTAAATTTCTTACAAGTTGGCATTGTTCCGCGTACAATTGACGGTCAACATGTATATTTGCCTCCAAATATAATATAACGATTTGTTGCTTCAAAAAGGTTTTCACAACATAAAGGCACTTGAGAAGCAAATGGGATGGAGATATATAAATAGGTAAGGCTTTTATTTTGGCTGGCATTATCTCAAATAATTTCTCAAGGCAAGCAATGGCTTTGTTTTTGTGACCCACAAACTCTTACTACCGCTGTGACAGTTTTACCTTATTTGCATAAATTAAATTGTTAATCCGCCTTGACGTCGCTGGACGGCATTATCGGTTATTGGATTCAGACATCTCTCTCGGGAGCCGAACGAACCAGAGTCAGGCTACGGCCTAGCTCTAATATTAATTTAATGCAATAACTTGTTTTTCTTTGTTGTCTAGGTAAACCAGGGAAGGAGAGACCTTGTGCTCCCATTTCTAAAGTGCAATGGTTAGGTACAAATTCAGGGTAAGAAATAAATCCCAGTCACATTTTGGACAAACTTGTACCAATCCCTGCCACCTTCTGGACCACACTGCCTGGTGGTGAAAATTGCAATTAATTTCTTGTTATTTTATTAATCCAATTATATGCAGTGCTCGAAATTAACTTTTGAGACTGGGTAGTCCATGGGACCAGTAGGTTTTGAATTTTACTTGTCCATTTATTTTGTCTATTTTTGTCTATCTATTTGTCTGAAGACTGCTATTCTTTTAGACAAATAAATAAATGCAGTAAGATGAACAACATTTGTAACCCAGGCCTCTAGCTGTCATAAGCAAAAATCACCTAGCACTTTTCATTTGTGATTGCAATTCGAGGAGCCGATGTTGTCTTCTACTTTTGCGAACTCAAACAGAATATCATTTAGGGAAGAAAATTTAGTTGTCCAGAGGACAAATTGTTAAAAAAAGGTACTCGTTTTCCTTTTTTTTTTCTTTCTCATTTTGGACGAGTGAACGACCGTCAAGTTCGAGCACTGCTATGTTTGGAGTGTAAATGGGTGTTTATAAAAATGTTCTGAGGTCCTGTTCATGGGAACTTTTACATATATGTATATAGATACATGTACATGTGCATACATTGTACTTTTCAAATTACAAAAGATGGAACTGTCCACCACTTTGAGAAGTACCTGTATCTTTGCTTTCCAGTGATCCTCTAGTAATATTTTCTGGAGGTATGACAAAGGGAAAGAGGAAAGGCTTGACACTATGTCAAGGCAAAACAACGAAAGTGCTTACATCAGAGAGCATATTGGACTTCACGTGTATACTAACAACACCGTGGTCTGAAGGTTAGTTAGGCTCCCGGCCAGTCGGTAGAGTACTGGTCATAAAATAAAGTGAACATTTTGTTTCATTTACATTATTTTGTACATGTATTTCAGTCACTGGAGATGTCTCTACTCTCTCAACAGATATGCAAGATCCTAAAGCGGTGGTCGCAGTAACACCAGGAAGGCTTTTAGTTTTTGATATTATAACCCATTCAGCTTCTAAGTAAGTGAAACACCATTTAATAATGGCAGCTCTCAGTGATCCATTTGCCAGTGAAAATTGGTACTTTTGCAGGAGGCCCTCTAGATATGTTGACTTGGTCCTACAGTTTTACATCCTTATCAAAGAAGACACAAAGGTCTAACTGTTACTGTTTGAAATTCTGTAAAGCCAGAGTGTTGGTTTGGCTGTGGTTTGTCACACCTTAGTATACACTAAACGAACCATGAGTCGGGAAGATACAAAATGTGTAAGCTTGTAACACCAGACCATTATTTGTGCTTCCTATTCAGGCCCATGGCATTAGATGTACCGTATGCATTTGAGATCCATGAGTCTCCTGTCACGTGTACGCAGTACTTCACAGACTGCCCTCCTGATCTGATTAGCACTCTAGGCTCCATTGGTAGCAGACCCAAGAAAAAACATGCACAAAAAGAAATGAGTCGACCGGTAAATAAATCAATTTAATATTAAATGTTGCAAAGTGTTTTAGAGAAATCAAATTCAACATAAAGCTTATTGCAGATTTTCCTCTGACAACGTTTTTGAAAATAATTATTAATAATATTGTATTTGACCATGTACATGTATAAGCTGCAGGGTATGTTTTATTTCATTTTGACTAAGAGGTAATTTTATTTTTCTAAAGTCCTGGTGTGGCTTACAAGTGGGCTTTTTCAGATTTTATTTTGAAGAATACCCCCAAAATGAACCCTGATAACCTTTTTAATAATTATGCTGTTTTTCTCTTAAGAAAATTCCTACTGTTTGTAGTAATTCAAAAAGGGCTCTTCACAATCTGTGTTTAATTAATATTGTGGTTCCATTAAAGTTTACATTTTGTCAAGTTCAATCGGTTTGTGTCTCATGCTTTAATGTAATTTGACTTTTGTACTTGTTGGAAGACTAAAATTCAATGATTCCTGGTGAAATATTCAGATTCAAGAACTGGATCAAATATCCAGTTTGGTAAGAAGTTGTGTGTATGATCTCATGAGTCACGACACATGGCAAATTATAATATTGTCAACAAATCCAAAACATTACACCTCAGTAAGGCACTTTTTGCTTAACGGTGAAAACTGTTCACATAAGTAAAATAAAAATCATCCAGAACATTTGATTTTGTTATCTCAATTTCTAAAACAAAATTTGTCTATAGAGAATTTTTGGTCTGATTTAAAATTAAAGCAAACATTGATATTCAAATCAGTTCCTGGAAAACTTCACACTTCAATTATGCACCATGGCAATTCGAGAGACTGGCTTCCCCTCCTTTGAAAATGGATTTCAATTAATAAAAAGAACTCGAGAGTATTTTCTTTAGTAAATATTTCACTTTGAAAGTAAAGTCGAGAAGCTGTGTGATGCTTTAAGAACTACATTTACAATGCAATAAAACTAGACATTTCTTGGGGAAGTTTGTGCAACCCAGACAGACATGTCTGCACAGCTGAGAGAATTCAATTCATGTGCGGTCTTGAAGAATCTTTAGTATTTTCGAAAAGTGTGCTTCTTGAAAACGTAGATTTATAAATATTTAAATTTACTGTTTTCAGTCGTTCTCTTGACTAAATTTTTCACATCATTTCTGATAAATGTGCTGTAGTGTAACCATACATGTAAGTAAAATGTTTCTTTAAGTTCACTGTTTAAGATCGTAAGCCTAAAGTGGGGGTGCAGCTTATACATGGGGTGTGGCTTATATGCGGGGTGCAGATTATATGCGGTCAATTACGGTAATAATAGTTTAATTAACAGATCCAACTCTTCCCTGTTAATATAAATTAAGCTAATATCAATTCATGACTAATTTAAAATGTATATAAGAAATATGTACAAGCGTAGGTGTACATCTAATATGATACTTCTTTTACATTAGTCCTGGCCGATTACGGGAGGAGTAAGTGGAGATACATCTGATAAACCACCTACAGAGCTCATTATTACTGGGTAGGTTATTTCATTACTACTAATGATGCTCATATGATGACCTTGTCAGGATGATTACTGTAATTCCATATTTATTGGCATTAGTAATGTCCTTTAGTCCTCTTGAGCAGATTTTGTACGAGTGGTCAAGTTATGGCAATGACTTAAGGCACGGTTACACTATGGCATGCAGTGACATTCAATGGTTTCCTATTGTATTTGCATTCTGTAAGTGACAGTACAGTTCTGGTAAGGCTACAGACATGCCATATTTTTGTCCCACTCATATGAAATCTGCTATTTGCCAAGACATCACATTAAGTTTGTTTTACTGGTTTGTGTGGTATAGGCATGCTGACGGCACTGTCAAGTTTTGGGACGCTTCTTCGGGTGAGTGTTGCAGCCAGACACTTGTTTGTAAAGGGGATCTGGGATGGTGCAGTGGTTAAGCACTTCGCCTCTCACTTCTGTGGCCCATGTTCGATTCTTGGACATGGCGCCATATGCGAGTTGAGTTTGTTGGTATCTCACCCTTGCTCCAAGGATTTTTCTCCGGTTTACCTCCCTCTGCAAAAACCAACATGCTAAATTCCAATTCAATCTGTGGATTAGCCGGGTCCTGGCTTTGATCAGCCCCCATGGTTGTTTCAGGTCTCGTTAGAAATTCAGAGTGAAAACTTCTAGCATTCTGCCATGGCTCTGATGCCTACTCAGCATTGTACTGCTGTGGTTCAAAGTAGCCTGGCTTTTCAAAGCTGTTTGGTGGTTTTGTGCCATCTGGAAACACCAATGCCATCTGGTGTTTGGCTGTGGGTTGCAATTTTTTTTAGCAGGGCTGTACCATCTTTGATTCTTAGAAACTAATCATGTCATAAGAACATCTACACATACAATGTAGGTCAATCACCCATAAGCCTTTGAACCGCCTCACGGTTAACTGAGTGGTTAAGCGCTGGTCTGTTGTGCGGGAGGTAGCGGGTTCAAACCCTGGCCAGACCAACACTTGGGGTCTTAAATTAATTGAGTAGAAGGTGCTGCCTTTGTGAAACAATTTCATTCACAAGCTGCAAATGGTTAGACACATCTTCTCGGATAAGGACATTAAATCGTAGGCCCATCAGTGGATGAAGAGCCACCTTGTGGATATGCCACTGATTATGATATGCCACTGGGAGGCTCTGCCCGAGGTCCAAACCCTTACCCTTTTATATACCATTTTTGACAGAAAAGGTAACCCTTTCATATACCTTACATAAAAAAATGGCACACCTTTCACAGACCTTTACTAAACTTTTCACTTGAGTAACCCCTTAAAATATTTGGGTGAATCAGCCATTTATTTTTATAGGTGCGTCTGTTCGAGATATTTTGAAAGGCCCTTTTAAATACCTAAATGACAGTTTTCCCTACCCTTTTCTATACTTCAACTTGTGAAATCCCTACCCTTTTATATACCTCCAGCCTGAAAAGGTACCCCTTTTGGGCGGAGCCTCCCCGTAGAGTCCATTATAGGGAGTACCCCCCTCCCCCGGGGGGTTTACATGTATGTTGTTCTCCATGCAATTGAGGTTTACATCTTGTGTGGACTACTTCGTCAAATAGGTAGAAATGAACCAGTGTTGATATGAAAAGCTAGTTTGTAGGGCAGCCTGTTTTCTGGAGCTAGCATGTAGTTTGCACTATACTACTTGTAGTCAAGGAGCTAGGATCTGAAAAAATGAAATTGCACAACCCACACTACAGAAAAGGTTTGACACCTGATTCTTGTAGAACAATATCTGCCCTTTAACGTGAGGTACTATGTACACTCAGATTGTGGTATAAGTTTCGAGATTAAAGGGTTTTTCTGCCTCGACCTCGTGTTCAACATGGAAGCGAGGCAATCAGCATTTTCGGCTTATAAAATAAAAAGTCTGGATACAATCGTCATAAAACTGGTCAGAAATAAAAGAAACTATCGAAGACTTGCCATTGAGTACAATTAGGGTGACTGGATATGTCACGTGACTTGTCACGTGATAGCAAAATCCAGGAAAACGTCTTTTTCTAAACAAAAGACAATTTTCGTTTTCTATAAAACCCAAAATGACATGTGTTCTGCTTAATAAACGGTTTACGATTGTTAATTGGGTCATAATTAATACAATGACAAAAGAAAAGCTGAATTGGAGTGAGTAATTAAAAGAAAACAAATGAAATAAGAAGCATCCTCCATAAGTCGGTGTCAGCATGAAAACGAGGCTGAACTATAAAACTGCCTAAAACGTACAAAATATGTATTAAAACAAACTGGAAAGAACAGAAAAAGATGTGCATTATTGTGCTATAGCTTTTGGAATGAAAATAAGTTTTCGTGACAAGAGTCACGTGACTCAGGATGAATAATGTGGCGAATGTAAAGGCCCTGAAGTATGAAAGTTGGGACAGGAGATTCCTTTTTAAATATCAAATAAACAAAGTATTTATAAAACTATGTCCGACCCTTGAGTTACGAGGAAGTGACTCTTTCAATGAAAGTCTGCCTATGCCCCTGCGGCTATTTTAATAAGATTAGGAATGGGTCGAGGCATTGCTACAATGTAACCAGGCCTTTCTTCAAGGGCAGCCATATTGGATTTGTTGTATGCAAACAAATCACATTTTTTACCTTTTTTGTCCAGTCATTTCAATATATTATAGCAGAATATTGACGGAGATAGTACACCAGCGCAACGAGGTAGATATTTATATATGTTTTGTTTGTGTTCTCAGTTTTATTTCCTTACTATCATATCTATAATAACTGTAAGTATATCGAGTGGATTCGGTCGACCCCACTACGGCTTGGCAAATCATTAGTTCACTTCAAATATGAGCTCACTGTCAACTAATATTTTATACTGAATATTATAAAGGTGGCAATGATTGTTACCTTAAGGACATGATTTTCAGAATGATAGATAACTAAATTTTAATCCAGTGTTTCGTCCATATAGTTAGTGCTGGAAAGATTCTCATCAAAATATTTTTTTTAATGAGGTACATACTCCGTGGTGTCTGCTGTCAGAGATATATAATATCGGTTTATTCTTATTCTTTACTGTTTTTTGTGGTAGATTATTTAGTATAGAAATCCCATATCAAATATTTTCTTCTGTAGATATGTAAGCTGTCTAAATGGATGAGGAAGATGGATTTCATCTTTTACCAGCAAAACGAAAGAAAACTACCAATTTTGAGCAATGTATAATCTGTCAGGGAGAAAAGGAAATTGCTTTAAGAAAAGCTGAGGTATCATCAATTGAAAAACTGATATCTGCTTCAGAAGTTCGCCAGGATGAAGTTTTCAATCGCCTGCATATTGATTTTTCTGTGCTCAAATCTAGAAATGTTGTGTGGCACTCATCTTGCTATGAGTCATACACAAGTACACATAACCTGCAGAGTGCGGCTAAACAGTCTGGCGTAGCAAGCAAAGTAAACACAGCCAGACCTTATCAACAACGAATACCGTTCGACTGGTCAAAATGCATGTTTTGTAGGAACAAGTCTCGCAAAAAGGACTTTCAACTTATAAGTGTTGCTACGTTCGAAGCATGCAACAGTATAAGAGCATCTGCAGCGACCAGATGTGATGATGGGCTACTCGCTGTTCTAAAAAGTGTCAATTATGACCTTATTGCAGCCGAAGGAAAATATCACAAGTCTTGTCATGCCTCCTACGTGAGTAAGGCCAATCTGAAATTCCACTTCCCGTGCCAGAAGGATGAAAATAACTACGATGAAGCCTTTAGTGATTTCCTTACAGTCATTAGACCTGAAATCGTGACTGGAAAAGCCTATGGTATGAATGTGCTTCTTGGAATGTTTAAGGAAACATTACTGAAGAGAGGTGTAAATGCTGATAGCTACACTAGACAGAAAGTTAAGTCACGGTTAAAGTCTGCCTTCAAAGACAGTCTAGTGTTTCACCAGCCGTTTGGGCCCACAAAGCCTGAAATTGTTTACTCTAGCTCGATATCACTATTGGATGTTATCAATGCAGTTGGTAGCGCACAGCCCACGGAGTCAATGACTGCAGAAACGATTGAAAACACAACACCAATCGAAGAACCAGATGAAGTAATAAAGAAGGTCTATTCTGTGGCAGTCATGCTGAGACGTGAAATAAACCAGTGTAAAGGCATAAAACTTGATCCCCTCAGTGTCGATGATCTGCAGCTGGAAACCGCAAGAGCATTACTTCCTGAACACCTGTATTGGCTTTTGAGGTGGATGATAACAGGTGAAGAGTACCTGGCAAATTCAGGCCCCTGTCTGAACACCGCAGATGAACGAAAGATTATAATGATTGGACAAGACCTCATACACTGCACAAGTCATGCTAGAGTAAAGCTTCCAAAGCATATCGGTCTGGCCATATCAATCAAACACCTAACAGGGTCTAAGCAGTTGATAACTTTACTTAACAGAATGGGTCACTGCTCATCATATGAAGAGACTGAAGTAATCGAGACAGGTCTTGCCAATGAGATAATTGCAAAGTCGGAGGCAACTGCAGGTGTAATAATTCCGTCTAATATATCTCCAGGTGCGTTTGTCCAAATGGCAGCCGATAACAATGACATAAATGAAGAAACAATTGATGGCAAGAACACCACGCACGCAACTACACTAGTTGTTTTTCAACGAAAGCAGTATGGTCCAATGCCACCACGTAAGGTCTATGCAGACCATTCAAAAAAGACAAGATCGTTGGATTCAGCCAGACAAGCTCACTTTACCCTAGAAGAAGTCAACTTAGGGGGTAGACGTCCACCTGTAACTGGTTTCATTGGACAGGTCAAGACAGAATGGCTACAATGCAACAACCAGTTCTTCTCTGCCTGTATTGACGACCTAGCATGGCTGCTTCTACGTCTGTGTCCAGCTACCATTTTCCAAGTAACTGACAATCCAGTTGCTGATCAGAAAATGCCGGGCTGGAGTGGGTTTCACTGCTTAAATTTTCCTGAAACTCCAGTTATCACTGTCATTGGCTATTGCCCAATGATAAATGAGGAAGCAAGTGAGTATAGCACGATCTACACCGTGATGAAACTTGCTATGCAAATGGCAAATTCACTGGGACAAAGTGACTCTGTAATAACCTTTGACTTGGCAATATATATGAAGGCAAAACAGCTACAGATGAAATTCCAGAATGAATTCAAGAACACTGTAATACGCTTGGGGGGATTTCATATTGCCTTAAACTATCTCTCTCTTCTGGGAAAGAAGTACACTAATTCTGGTCTAGAAGATCTACTTATAGAGTCTGGGGTGTATGCACCTGGCACCACTGCGGTTTTGATGCTTGGCAAGTCGTACAATCGTGGAATACGAGCGCACAAGCTCTGTATGGAGGCCCTTTTCCGACTCCTTTGGAGAGCATTTGCAAGATGGCTTGAAGAGCAAACACCGGGCTTGGACGAGGCTGCGAAAAGAACTGTACTTGACCAAATCCAGAAGTGTCAAATCTCATCCAAGAAAGAACTCCGAGAGAACAGGCAGGCCCTACAAGCTAGTATGGATTCAATACTATCTCTTCTCACTGTCTTCAAGAACGAAAGCAAAGCAAAGTCAAAACTGTTCTCTTTCTGGGAAGAATACATTTCAATGGTGATGATTCTCTTGCAGTTCATTAAGGCAGAGCGTAGTGGAAACTGGGATCTCCACCTATCATCTACCGCTGCTATGGTGCCACACTTTTTTGCCATGGACAGAACCAACTACGCTCGGTGGCTACCTATCTACCTGGCAGATATGCACATGCTTCAGGAACAACACCCAGAAGTGTACACTGAATTTAAAGCAGGAAACCACAGTGTTAGCCGTACACGACAGCCCTTTGCCCAAGTATGGGCAGACATGGCACTGGAGCAGTCAATCAACTGCGATTCCAAGTCAAAAGGCGGCATAGTGGGAATGAGCAGGAAAGAAGATGCAGTTGAACGTTGGTTTTTGACAATTCACGAGCGAGCAGCTATCACAAAGTCTTTGAAAGAAATGTGTGGAGTGGAGAGTGGTGAACGTGTTGGAACACACAAGGAGGCAGGACCATCCCGCGTCAAACGAGATGAGAAAGATGTGCAAAGTCTTTTTTCTAGCTTCATCTCTGGGCCCATGAATGACCCGTTCATGATAGCCGAAGATCAGGACAGCACCGACACTGTGCCTCTAAGCAACATTGCAACTGGATTAGTGCTCCCTGAGGATATCGCCGATCGACTTTTAAGTGCAACTGAAACAGGAAGAATTAGCATGGAAACCTTAGTTAGTACTAGGTTGAACAGCAACCAGGTTAATTTTTGGGACCCATTACCAAGGCTAAAGATTAAAACATTTAGCTCCGCTATGAAAAAAATCTCTCTGAGAAGCGCTAATGATAAAATCATCACAGTGAGAGCAGACCGAGAGCTGTTTGGGCGACTTCTCGTTGTTGCAAGGAAGAGAGAGATCAACTTGAAAGAGGTTCTCAGCTATGAGTTAAGCAATGTCCCTGTTGCACTTGCACACCCTGATAGCAGTCTGAGAAAAGCGGCAAAAAGCACTCTGATGCCCATTTTAGAGAAGAACGCCAACTCTGAGCCTAGTCTACCCCCATCGCAAGCTCCCACAGCCTCTATCATAGATGCAATGGCCTTGATTCAGATGGTCAAGACTGCAGGGTCAGCAACATTTGGAGAGATGGCAGAGAAATACTTTGGAATCATTACTCGTACATTGAGCCAGAATAATTGCACCCGTGTAGACTTGGTGTTCGACCAGTACCGTCCACAGTCAATCAAGGGAGGAGAACGACAGAAAAGAGGAGAGTCTAGCTCAATGGAGATAAAAATCCATAGTCAGTCTACGCCAGTCCCGAAACAGTGGGTAAAATACATTTCAAACCCACGGAATAAGGAGAACTTGGCAGATTTCCTTTCAGAGACACTGAGCGTACTTTCAATGAAGAACTTACATGTTGAACAACAGGTTCTGCTAGCTGGTGGTTTCAAAGATGGTAGGAAGACAGTGTCGATCAGCCAGGGCCATCGTACCACTGTTCCATCCTTGTTTTCAGACCAGGAAGAGGCAGACACCAGGCTTTTGTTGCATGCTAAACATGCATCAAACAGCCATCAGAGATTAGTCATACAGTCACCAGACACAGATGTTGCAGTGCTATGCATTGCTCATTTTCAAAGTCTACAATGCCAGGAATTGTGGTTCCGAACAGGAGTCAAAGATCGGCTTAGATTCATACCCATTCACTTGCTTCAGTCCACCCTTGGTCCGCTGCTCTGCAAGGCTCTGCCAGCATACCATGCACTGACGGGTTGCGACTCAACGAGCGCGTTATTGGGTATCGGCAAGAAGACTGCCTGGAAGGTCCTTATCAAAGATGTCCAGGTACAGCAGCAGCTAGCTGACCTCGGTAGAGAGCCGATTCTTCGGGAGCCATTGCTCAAGTCTGCTGAAGCTTTCATCTGCTCGCTTTATACTTTTGGAAGAAGCTTTGCAAATGCAGATGAGGTACGGTATTTTCTTTTTTGTCAGAAGAATAAGAAGAGTGAAGAGCTTCCCCCCACATCTGAAAGCTTGGCCCATCACCTCGAAAGAGCTAACTTCCAAACACATATCTGGAATAAAGCTCTTCATGCTTTGCAGAACCTCCCATCGCCTGATGGACATGGGTGGAGTTTAGAGGAGGGCAAGTTAGTGCCTGTTCTGATGACGAGGTGCCACGCACCAGAAGGCATCACAGAGTTGACAACATGCCACTGCAGGAAGTCAGCATGTACACGGAATTGTTCCTGCAAGTCGAACAAACTTT